>CM062815.1:880357987-880746877 GCA_031772625.1 Pinus tabuliformis
AACAGTGTGCAGAACGTAATGGGAAAGAAGGGAAAAGCTCCAGCTGTTGAGAAAACATAGATGACGCCCTTATTCACAGATACCACCTGTATCATAGATGCCAGCATACCCACTTGGGAAGGCATGTACAGTTTGCTCGGAGAAGAAAACCCCAAAGTGATGGAAGTTACAGTTACAACAGACTCACGTGGGTCATTTGAAGCATCACTTACTGAACTTGCATGCTCATTCATACATCGCATAGAAACAATGCCTAAGATAATTCCATATACAGACATGGTCAAGTGGGTATTAGACAACATTGATATAATAGACAAAAAATTCAAGTCATGGAGCCAGGAGCTTATTGGGTCATTCACCCCACAGGATTTAAGGCTTATGTATCATCTACCAAAGCCGCAGGCAAGCTACAACAAGCAGTTCGTGGAGAAGTTCACCAATGAAAACAAATATTTGGCGGAGTGCACCAAGAATTGGTTGACAAAGGAAGAACCATTGAAAAGGACAAACATGGTATGTACAGTACTGGTTCCCTCTCCTCCCCGTATTGTTTTGTTGCTGCTATGATATGTAGGCTATTTGGAAGGCCTGACATCAATAAGTTTTCATCTGAGTGGTTACCCCTATTAGATGCGGCCACTAACTCCACTATTATGGATTGGGCCCAGATATTGCCTGATAATTTAGCCTCGGCTATTTGGAACTACCGGTCTAAAAGAACTCCCTCTCAAAGGTTTTATCCTCCTTTCTTTTTAGCTGTTTATGTTATGGATGCAATCTGTTATGTTTCTAGATTTCCTTTAATGGGTTGGAAGTGGACTATATAGAATTCCTTGCCCATTCACATCTACCATAAATAATTGTGGGATTCCAAGTTTATCCCATATTTTTACAGAATTTGTCATGGATTTATGTTACCTCTTCACAGAATGTTGTATAATAAGGATGCCCCAAGATTTTCCCCCGAAGAGGAAGTTGATATTCTCCCTGTCGGAAGATGGTTAGGAGAAGAGATTTTCGTTTATGTCAGAGTATTTGGAAGCATTGCTTCCCCTCATATGCTTCCTTTATATGTTCGTGATAAGTCATTGGCTCGAGAAATTGCCTACCAAACCTATGGGGTTGGAGGAATGAGCAAAGAATTGAAAGACAAGAGGAAGGCCGTTTGGTCGCAATTTCCTGTGGCCCGTGGGGCCTTTTCACTCTTTGATTTAGGTCATGCCTTCAGAGAAGTAGATAACATGCTGAGTCTATGACTGTTTAAATTTCCAGGGAGACGATTCGATCCCTTTGATGTAATTAAGAATTTTACTATGGCTGTCAAGTTAAAGGTATTCTCTAAAGAAGATCATCTCTTTGATTACATCTTCCAACAGAAGAACACACTGAAAGACATTTTACACATGGCCCAAATTCAATTTGGCCCAATGGAATTCCAAGAATTCAAGCTCTACAGAGAAAGGAGATTAGCAAACATCCCCTTGGATAAGTTGCATTTAGAACCAATAAGGGAGCCAACTTCCAGCATTAGTTTAAGTGGAAGCTTGGGTACAGACAAGTCTAGGTCTATGTTTGGGAAAGAATCACGAGAACGCTCTAAACGGTTTGAGAGTGACCATAATAAAAGTGAAAGGTCAGTCAGGGATACTGCCCAATCTAAAGAGCACCCAGAGCAACAAGTTTTGTCGACACCACAGGTGAAGATTCCCCCTCCCCTCATCAGTCAATGCATGAATATAAAATGCCTTACAAAATCTGCCGAAAAGATAGTGCCAACACTTGCCGATTCTGTTTTCACAGGACAACTAAAATCGGAGGTCGGCCAACCGACGCTCTTGAAGCCGATGCTGAATTGTTGCGATCTCGGAGAACATATGCATAGATAGTTAATTTACAGATACAGTTTTAGTTTTATTTTTTATTTATTTTTGCCTTAGATGAGGACGGTCATTTAAACCTCCTCCTATATTTTTGTAATAAACTATTTTTAGTCTTTAGTTAGTAGTATTTTAACCCCTATCATGCATTTAGAGAAGGGTCCAGAAATTTGTCAAAAACGTTTCCTTAGAACATGCACTTCTGCACCGTCGGAGGAGGTTTTGATGAATGAATGGAACGAGATTTATCGATATATGTGTTTAATGTCTGCTACTGAAATGCATTTCTGTACTCTTAGTCGATATTGAATTAGGAGAAGATAAATCTATATATTGCTGAATCTCATGAGTAAGACTTGTTATCAATGGTACTTTTATCTCTTAATGATTTCTGCTTATGTGTCGAAGTAATATTTTATGTTCAGTTGTTTATATATGAAAGCTTGAATGTTTGAGTTATCATTTGGCACTTTTGTACGATGGTGAATATTCTGTTTATGCTTAAATGTATGAATAACTTATTATGCGATATGCTTCTCACAATTGTTTTGGCTAATTTATTATACGAAACAATTCATTTTTAATGAATTCTTTTCTTGTAGAAATTGAATGATCTTTATTACTGATTGCTGTTAGAAATTATTTTAGATCGCATAAGTGAAGAGTTAAACCCGAGTTAGTCTTAGAATTAGATGTTTCTATTTATTAGAATAAAATTGCATGTTTTAGATTAGATTTAGATTAAAAACATTCTAGGTAGAAATCTTTTAGAAAGGAAAACATCAATTCTTATCATCATCACAAACAAATTGGGAAACTGGTCCCATTATCCCCAGTCAGACCCACCATCCCAAACATAAAAGGAGCTGCTTTCAAGGTTTGGACTGGGTGGGTATCCCCCTTGTTGAAGACCCCATTTTCGGGGCTTCAACATATTTGGCGCTAGAAGGAGGGCCCGAATTGTGAATGGATAGTAAATCTAAATCTAAATACCATTCTGATAGTAAATCGCCCTCAACATCTCCCCCAACTTCTCCATTGCATTCTGAGTCTTTAAATCTCAAGCGAGAAGTTGAGAAAACAACAACCACTGCCACAAACCCAAACATTTCAGATAGATCTACTATCGAACCTCCTAAAGTTGAGTCTTTGATCCATAAACTTCAAGGATTTTCCATATCACCACAAAAGTCTGAAATATCTCAAGGTAATGTGACTTCACAATACAATCCTTCTCATCCTCTTACCAGATTACAGAGTGAAAAGTTTGGTATCGAACCAACTGAAGTACCTCTACCTAAAAGGAAAAGAGAAAGGAAATCACCTCAAGGGTTTGATAGTGAGACTCTTTCATCATCGACATCCATTCCAACTTCTCCATTGCAAAGTCAACCATCCACCCCTTCACTTCATATTGTTGTCCATCAGAGTACTCGAACTTTAACATCCTCATCCCTACCACAAGGAACTTCGTCTACACTTTCCTCTGTTAGTAGTTCAACGATGGCTCAAAACCCATGGAATAATCCAGGGGCAGTCTCAATGCATGCGCCCTTGAGTCAATTACCGGCCCATCCTGAAAAATGGCTGCCCAAGTTTAATCCTAAAGCAGGCATGCTAGCAGAAGAACACATAAACAACTTTATGTTATCAATAAATTAAAACGGAGTTACAAATGAAGGCGCCGTTGTTAGACTTTTTCCTTATACTTTACAAGCAACAGCCGGATCCTGGTATTTTTCATTACCATCAGGGTCCATTACTAGTTGGGACATTTTCCAAGAGAAATTATTAACAAAGTTTGGTGATGATAGGTCTACGGAAACATTGATCAATGATCTATCGAATCTTAAGACTGAATCGAGAGAACCTATCAAAGATTTTAACTCGCGTTTCAACAAGCTTTTGAATAAAATTCCGACCACTTCCAAGCCTAGCGAAGAAGTTCGAAGTGAATGGTACATATCTGCTTTACCATCGAACATAGCGATTTTTGTTGATAGGGCTACCAAGACAACATTAGCCGAAAACATGAAGGAAGCGATAGCGATAGAAAAACGTATCTTAGCTTTAGAAAATAAAAATGCTGTCGATGAAATAAAATCTAAGAAGGTTACTTTTAGAGATGATCCTAAGAAAAAGAAATTAAAGGACCCATTTGATTTATAAGGATTGCAGAAATTTTTCAAAACCATGTCTAACGAAATGGTTGACATTAAATGACAAGTAGCAGATACTTCTTCTAAGAAAACCTACAAGCATTATAGGAAAAATCCTTCAACTGATTCAAAGCCTCCCAATGCTATAACAAATGTAGAATCTGAAGGAGAAGAAGAGGAAGTTTCTAATGAAGAACCTATTGATGAAGATGAAGTTGTAGAATTACAGGGAATGTGGGACTTCATTCTTCTAGACAAAGAGGATCAAGAGGCATCACTAGTCAGTACCAGAAGTAGAAATCAACTTGATCCTCCACAACCTAGTTCTAAACAGAAGAGCGCAAGATCGATATCCAAGGATAAAGTAGCAAGTAAGAAATCATCACCAAAAGTGACTCAAACAAGCCCAGTCCAATCTGATTCATCAACTCCATTTAAAACATTGATTGTTTCTGATGAGATGGAATATAATATCGTTGAAGACATGAAAAAGACTAGGGCTAACATTACTTTTCACGAACTGAGCAAATTAAAACATCAATAGAAACTACTTTTGAAAGAGTTACATGCAATACCCGTTGCACCTCTTCCTGTCGTTGTAATCTCGCAAGCTTCTCATGAGATGGGAAGACCTCCAACTAATATGGCAAATAAAGTTGACCCAAATGATATTGCTTTAATTGGAGGTAGGTCAAAATCCCATACTGCTCCATTCCTTCTTGCTTATGAAATTTTCAATAAAAACTTGCATAATTGTTTGGTAGATTCAAGAGCTTCATCTAATATTTTGCCTAAAACAATATGTGCAAAGTTAAATGTCCAACCTCAAAAATCTGTAGTACGCATAGTTCAGCTGGACCAATCGTAGGTTGAAGTAATTGGTGAACTAAATCAAGTTACCATAAGACTGTCATCTAATCCAAAGGTATGTCAAGTCATTGATATTTTAGTTGCAGACATTCCTAAATTTTATGGTTTAATTATTAGTAGGGATTGGTCTGAAAAGCTTCATGGATACTTTGCGACTGACTGGTCACACATGTGGCTCCCTTACAATGGTAAACCAAATCAGATAAAGGTTGAGCGAGAAAGACACCAAAAATACATAGTGACAGAATTGGAAGGAGAAAATGAACCTATAGCATACAACAACAATATAATTGACAACTATTATGTTGACTCTTCCTTAGGAAATTTTAATGCTCACACTTCGTCTTATTTAGAACATTTTGTTTTGTATCAAATAGAAATTTTTTCTCAAACAGATAGTTCTAAATGCGTTAATTTTGTAGATAGTCTTGTAAATAACTCTTGTTTTTGGAAATTATTTTTTTATGGTTCTAAGTCTAATGATGGAGCAGGAGCAGGATGTGTATTAGTTAGTCCAGAAGGGAATAAAACCATACTAACTTGTAGACTTGAGTTTGATTGCACAAACAACACTGCAGAATATAAAGCTCTAGTACAAAGGCTGTACAAGGCAATCAAACTAGACATCAAGTATCTACAAGTCTTTGGAGACTCTGAGATTGTTAGACATAGTTACCGGAGAATCCACAGTAAAACTTATTTTCCATCAACGTTTCAAATCCCAACTGGGATCCATCATCAGGATCGCTTGAATGCTTGATAGAAGAAGAGCTAAATTGAGGGAATTAAATTGTTAGAGACTCTGAGATTGTTAGACATAGTTACCGGAGAATCCACAATAAAGCTTATTTTTCATCAACGTTTCAAATCCCAACTGGGATCCATCATCAGGACCGCTTGAATGCTTGATAGAAGAATAGCTAAATTGAGACTCTGAGATTGTTACTAAACAGGTACGAAATACTATACATTGTCTATCAGGTCATTTAAAGCATTATCAATCTTTAGTGTAATATCTGTCTGAACACTTTATAACATTCAATATTTCATCCATTCCCAGACTCCAAAATGCTAGTGCTGACCTTCTGGCTAATGTAGCTTCCAAGCTCATTCCCTCAAAAGACTATAGCCCGGACAAATTCTCAATCGAATTGATCTTTAGGCCCTCCATCCGTGATAATGTTACCAACTGGAGAATTTTTAACGATGACCCTAATATTGTAAGTTTCTTGACATCAGAAGGATCTTACACTAATCAGATAATTGATGAGGACCAACTTGACAAGCAGTTGCAACAAGAGAGCACTAACAATGCCATACCAAAATCTGCAGTCAAGTTGGAAGACCTATATCATTTGAAAGACAGATTTAAAAGGTCTACCAATTCAAAACTCCAGATTTCAACTCTGAACTATGAATTAGTAAATCTGGGAATGGATACCAAGCCACAGAACATCGACCTAGGTCTTGGCCTAGCCCCAGAAGAAAAATTAGCCTTTGATTAGCTCTTGAAACAGTATAAAAGTGTCTTTGCCTGGAATTACGATGACCTTAAGACTTACGACACTTCAATCATTCAACATACTATCTCGATGATAGCTGATGAAAAACTTGTCCAGCAAAAGCTGAGGAAGATCCATCCTAATCTAGAAAGTCAGATTAAATCTGAGCTCAATAAATTATTGAAAGCCAAAATTATTTTTCCCATTCGACATTCTAGATGGGTTTCCAACTTGGTTCCAGTCAGAAAGAAAAACAGAGACATTAGAATTTGTATTGACTTTCGAAATCTTAACAAAGCTTGCCAAAAGGATAATTTTCCCCTGCCTCCTATGGAACAAATATTGCAAGCGGTTGTAGGATTAAAATTAATGTCCTTTTTAGATGTTTTCTCCGGCTACAACCAAGTTTTAGTTCATCCCGACGATCAACGGAAAACCACATTCAGAACCAAATGGGGTACTTATGCATATTAGAAGATGCCTTTTGGGATAATTAACACTGGCGCCACATTTCAAAGTGCCATGGATATGTTAGGTAAACTTGACTCAGGATAGAGTCAAAGTTGACCAGGTTAAACAGTGACGGTTTTGGGGCACATGGTATTGTGCACCCATGGTATTCTGCCCATGGTATTATATGTAATGGAACTTATAAAGGGCTGGAAGGACTTCATTGTAATGCAAGACCTGGAGGTGAGCGGTGAAGGCTCACTTGGTCAGATTGGCCAGGGTTTTTTCCAATGCTAATAAGATCTTATTAGGTTGGGTTTTTACCCGGATTTGGGGTTTTCTTGGATAAACATTTGCGTTTATGTGTTTATGGTTGTTGCTGATTATTTTTATATTTATTCCTCTCAGTAATTATTTATGTTATGTAGTAAATTTCTTAACAACTGGTATCGGAGCCAGATATTGGCTTCAAAGGGATTCTTTGATGCCAGGGGTTTATAGTGCTTAATGAGATCTTCTTAGATTTGGGTCTGAAAATAATGGTGGAACAATTGTACGCAGAAGAACCTCAAGGAGAATGTGCGGGAGAAAATTGTTCATGCGGCTTCGAAAATTGATCGTTTTCTGCTACGTGAGGCCACTGATGCTGGAATCTACGAGGTTCTCGTAGGGCTTGCAGTTGGAGTAGTTTGATAAAATCTTTTGAGAAAATCAAATTGAGAGAGGATGGATCAGAATCGTAGCAACAATAAACAAAAAAAATAAAAAATTAATGAAGTCAAAATCAGTGCATGTAAATAGGCATACTACTGTAAGACCTGGTAAGGCATATGTACCCCTCGGTGATCACTGGTAAAGTCTGGGTTAGGCCTAGGTGATAGGGGGGATGTCCGGTTAACAATACCCCGGGTAAAAACTCTGAGGGGGGTAAGAGCTAGAGTGAGCGGGATTGTCTCACTTAGCAGGTTTGGTTGGAGTTAGTTAAGGAACCCCAAGTCAAGTTTAAGGGGGGAATATTGTTAGGTAAACTTGACTTAGGAGAGAGTCAAAGTTGACCAGGTTAAACAATGATGGTTTTGGGGCACATGGTAGTGTGCACCCATGGTATTTTTCTCGTGGTATTATATGTAATGGAGCTTATAAAACGCTGGAAGGACTTCATTGTAATGCAAGACCTGGAGGTGAGCGGTGAAGGCTTACTTGGTCAGATTGGCCAAGGTTTTGGCCAATGCTAATAAGATCTTATTAGGTTGGGTTTTTCCTCGGATTTGGGGTTTTCCCAGATAAACATTTGTGTTTATGTATTTATGGTTGTTGCTAGTTATTTTTATATTTATTCCTCTCGGTAATTATTTATGTTATGCAGTGAAGTTCTTAACAGGATATCGCATTTAAGGGATTAGTAAACAAATCAGTGGTGATTTACTTGGATGACATAACAGTATACTCTAAAAAACGTGGTAATCACCTCAGAGACTTAAAGCATATCTTTCAACGTTGTCAAAGGTATGGAATTTCACTTAATCCAAAAAAGTCCTTTTTTGCATTAAGTGAAGGAAAACTTCTTGGATTTATAGTGTCAAAATCTAGAATCCATATTGATCTAGATAGAATTAAAGAAATTTCCGAAATATCCTTACCACATGATAAGAAAGCAATGCAATCCTTCCTTGGCCAAATTACTTTTGTTAAAAGATTTGTTCCAGACTTCTCAAGGATTGTGTCACCATTACAAGCAATGAACAAGAAAAATTCACTCTTCAAATGGGGCCAAGCAGAATATGAAGCCTTCAATCTGATTAAGCAAGCGATTGTTAATGCCCCATCCCTAAGAACTCCAAATTTTTCTGATCCTTTCATTTTGTATACATTTGCCTCTGAGAAGTCATATGCTGCAATACTCACTCAAGCTAATCAAGACAAAGTAGAAGCCCCAATTGCCTTCTTTAGTTCAAATTTGCAAGGGGCTGAATTAAATTATTCTGACATTGAGAAACAAGCTTATGCTATTTTCAAAGCGATCAAATATTTTAGACCCTTTCTTCTTAAAATCCATACAAAGATAATAGTGCCATTTCCAACGGTTAGAAATCTCTTAGTACAGAAAGACATGGGTGAAAAGAGCGAAAATTGGGTCACTTCCCTACAAGAATACGACGCTGAGATCAAGCCAGCAAATATTTTAAAAGGTCAAGGCTTTTGCAAGATGTTGGCTGGAGCATCATAGATTTCTGAAATACCATCTCCTAATCAAGAGGTACAAATGTATGAGGTAAGCCTAAACGATATTGAATCAAGATTTGCTGATATCATGTTTTATTTAAGAAACGGATATGATCCTTCAAATCTGAATTATACAAAGAAAAGAGCCCTAAAATTGAAAGCCAAGCAGTATCAACTCGTAAACAATGTGCTTTTTAGGATGAATTATGATTCTGTTCTTCTACGATGTCTTGAGAAATCTGAAGCTGAAAAAGTGTTGCAGGAACTCCATGATAGACCAGCAGGTGGACATTATGCGGGAGATGCAACAACACATAAAATTTTGCGCTCAGGATACTATTGGCCTACATTATTTAAAGATGCACATAACTATGTAAGGAAATGTCAAGTTTGTCAAACTGCTGCTGGAAGACAGAAAAAACCATCATTGCCATTGCAACTAGTCAATATCGATCAACCATTTGATCAATGGGGATTGGATATAATAGGTGAGATTGTTCCTCACTCTTCTAAACAACATAGGTACATCCTTACAGCTACATATTATTTTACTAAATGGGTAGAAGCAGTTCCTCTCAAGGCAACTAATGCTGAACATATCATCGATTTCATAGATCAATTTATAATCACCAAGTTTGGTTTACCCTCTGCTTTAATGTTTGACAATGCATCATACTTTTCTGGCAATGCAATGACTAAATTTGCACTTAAAAGAGGTTTTAATCTTCAATATTCTACCAATTATTACCCACAAGGGAATGGGTTGGCTGAATCAATAAATAAAAACTTAATCAGAATCATTAAGCGAACCATTGATCAGAATCATAAAAATTGGCACAAATCTTTGATGTATGCTCTTTGGGTAGACCGAATAACTCAAAAGGCTTCCATTGGCACTTCTCCCTTTAATTTAGTTTATGGGAAAGAAGTAGTTCTCCCAACTCATCTAGAAATTCCTTCTTTAGCCTTAGTTCACTTTATTGACGAAACACCAACTTCATCCTTACAACTAAGACAACTGTAGATTCTAAAGCTAGAAGAGAAATGAGAACAAGCCACTGTTGGCCACTATCTGCATTGAACCCTGTCCAAAATTTAAAAAGAGTTTTCCTTACCATCCAAGCTACATTGAAAACTTTATCTACTATGTAATTCTTATTAAAACAGTAAATGCTAACCATCTTATAGACAAAATTCTACTGAAAGGGTTGCTTCAATCATCTGATGAGTCCACTGGGGCTGGGGATTTCACGCTTGAACCCGAGATTTCACTTCTCTTCATATCCTAAAGGCTTTGTTCAATCCTGTTCACCGTGAGGTTGTTGTGATACAACTGCAATTGGACAGATTGGATCTCCCTTTGCAAATCCTTCATGCTTGGCTCAACTAGTCTATCTTCCTCTAGTTCTTCTCTTTCCTTATAGGTTGTCATTGCGCGGGCTAGGATGTTTTTCATGACCCAATACTGCTGAATTGTTTGGTGGAATAATGTTTGGCGTCCTCTGGTATTCCCGGGGTCTTTAACCATTGTTTCCCAATCCTCTGCCTCGATCTCTTGATTTTCTATGTTATTGTTTAGCTCTCTTTCCCATTCAGATATTACTGCTTTCACCTCCGGTAGTGTTCCTACAACGTATGCATTGATCAGGTTCTGCATACTCTCCTTCCCAGTTTTCCTGCCCCTTTTACTCGGTCCTTTGCTGGAAGTCGGTTCCAATCCTTTCATCTTTTTTCCGTCCTTTCCCATTCCTATGTTTACTTTCTTTCCCGATTGGTTACCTTCCTTTGCCATCCTAACCTCCTTCTGGATTTCTTCCTCCTTTTCCAAGCGGCGCACTTGTTCCTGGGCTGGAGCACAAATTGAGTTCTGAGACTCCAAAATTCTCTACACTCTGCTTGTTATATTACCTAAAACAGAAACTAGGAAAATAACCTTGTAAGTCAACATCATTTTAAACAGAGTAACCTCAGGCTTCCCCCCTTCCAAGTGGGGCTTCTCTGGCGCGAGATTTTTCAGTCGCTCCCTGCTTGGAGAATTATGATAACGCCAATTAACACCCGAATTCCCTCGTCCTTCCTCATAGAATTGGAGATTTCTGACCTCCTCATTGTTTCGGTGGTTTCCCCTTGAAATTTGAAGAACCTAGTTACACAGCGCCCACGAGGCTTCTCTGCTTCTCCAACCGACTATAATTGCTGCGCTACCCTGTGTGTCACCACCCCAACATCCAAGGGAATGCTTCTCAGGATGGATGAATGTTATTGCTACCCTACCCTGGGTCCCGACAAAGGTGCTGGACAAGGATTTTGTCAGAGCCATATCCCTACCCCGATTACTACCCCAATTACTGCCTTTGTTCCTGCAACCCTTGTCCAGGTCCAGGCTCGACTCAAAATGGAGGATTATCAACCTTGTCATGAAATCAAAGGATGCTTCTAACCCTCCGCACTTAACTAGGACACATTCCTTTCCAGGCCACATACTCAACTAAAACAACTTGATAAGTTTGTTCCTATCGCCACTGTGGAAACCCCAAGGGATGTCCCAGCAAGCCGCAATACACCGGGACCTATCTACCCTGAGACCAAGACCGATGTTCCTGAACCCCCTCCCCTAGATGACAATCCTAACAAATTCCCTCCAGGGTAACAAGCCAAAACGCCAAGAGAGATAGAAGGTCTCGATAATGGCCGCATATGGGGGTATCATTTCCATTAACCAACATTCCTCTTCCAAAAACATGTTTGCCAGACGTTCGTGAATGAGAGTTGAGAGAACATACTAGTCCTTGCAGATGAAAATGAGTCGCAACTCAACGTCCTCCAGCCCTCCACTTCCACCACCTTCAGCTGCACATCCAAACTTATCTCTCTGCATGAAAATGCCTCTTAACCTAACTGTCTTACCTTTTTGTTTTCCTAGCCACCTGCCCTGCCCACTGCCCGAAGGAATCACCACATGCCTTCGCCCTCCGTCCACCGCCCATTCTCCCATTCGATTTTCTCGGGATGGGGTTTCCATTACATCTCCATTATTTCCCTTCATTACTCCTCTCCTACCGTTGACTACTCTTGCCACAAGCTTACTCCTTCTACATTGCCACTTGCCAACTGCCATTGCCTTCCTCCCTCTGCCACACTTGACACCTGGCCTTCTTCTCTCCCCTCTGCCCTCATGCACATCTATCGCTGCCCTGTACTGCCTACTGCCCCACTGCCCTTTACCTACTCTCGTGGCCTCATGCCGACCTCTTCTCCCTCTACCCTCCGAGCCAGCTAGGCAACTGATCCCCCCTCGGCCCACCATGTCCTATGGCCCACCTCTCCTTCGTTTACTTCATCATGCCTTTCACATCCCGATCGAGGGATTTCTCCCTTCTCCTTGTCAGTTCTTAGGATTTCCTCTAAATTTCTCATGCCTTCCATTTGGTTTAACTCCTCTCCACTTATATCAAGGTTGCTGCCTACTTGCCCACACCCCCAATTAGCTAGGTTATCTGTTGCCATGTTACCCGATCTGTGGACATGCATTGGGACAATGTAATCTATCTTTCGAATTGTATTTCCTATTTCTTGGACTAGCCGTTCTGTCCTCCAACTTTGGCTTATTTTCTCCCATTTAGTTCATTGTTGTAGTCTTTTCACCATTTTAATTGCCATCTTCGAGTCTCCCTCTACCTCAATTCTCTGAAAGCTTTCCCTCTTTGTGATTTCTAACCCCGCTTCAGCGCATAGATCTCTACTTCATTATTTCTTGCAATGCCACAATCCATAGCAAACATACAGATGGTATTGCCTTTATCATCTCTGAACACTCCTCTAGATCTAGCCGCCCCTGGGTTCCCTTTTGCAGCTCTGTCAAAGTTGAGTTTAATGAAGTCTTTCTGAGGCAGCACGAAAATGTTTGGAGACTCACAGGGAGGGGATTTTTGTTTCCACGAGTTAGGATTCAACATGCTGGGTTTTAGGCTTAATCCTGCCATTATTTGACCTTCCTGAGGATTGGTTTCCCAATCCTCTGGGTACCAGTTCTCAGCTAGGATCATTTCTCTTATATTCTGGACAATCATTCCCCATAATTCTACTGTTGTTCTCTTTTCCCCTTTGAAGATTCTTTTGTTTCTTTCCTTCCACACTGCCCAGAGTAGGAATCCTAATGATATCTGCCAAGCACAGTTCAGAATGGGGTTCTGGTAAGGCTTCCTTCTCCATTTATCCATTTTTTCTTTCATGCTTGTTTGATCCCTGTCACTAAAACTAAAAATTTGTTCATGGTTTTGCCAGAGGATTTCGCTGTAGCTGCAGGCATTTGTTAGATGTTCCATTGATTCTAAGTGTCCTCCACAGGTGCTATAGGCCAATGGTCCCTACAAACCTTTTATTTGGAGTTGATCCCAAGTGAGTGCTCTACCATGCTGAGTTATCCATAGGAAGAAAGCAATTTTCGGCCATAATTTGTCTTGCCAGATTCTATCCCATATAGGTGGCCCTTGTTGCTAGTGGTGTGCTACTTGTAGGTGGTAGCCTTCTTGAATGGTGAACATCCCTTTGATTTTGTACCCCCATCTTATTATATCTGGGCCTTCCAAGATTGCAATTTTCTGGGTTTCCATCTCTTTCTCATATGTTTCCCACTGAATGGATTCAGGAGCATCTAGCCAGTCTTGTTTCTGCTTCCATTTTCTCCAATGTTCTCCCGTGTCCGGGCTCCAAAAAAATTTCACTGTCTGTTTTGTAGGGTTATTGGTGAATTGACATATTGCCCCCAGATCAGGTCTATTATGTAGTTTTTCTCTCTGTTGCCATGCCTCATTCTAGAAATTTTCTTTGTCTCCTCCCCTTATTTCCTAGAAGCTGTGAGTTATTATCAGTTCCCTATTTTCTGATGCTAAATTCCATATGGTCGATCCCTTGATGTTTTCCTGGACTCTTAGCCTTCCTTCAATTGACCGTGGCATTCCATATTTCCTCCCCCATATTTCCTTCCATAGATCTGTTCCTCCCTGAACCCATCTCCACCATAGCTTGGCCCCCATGACCTGGTTTAGAGTATAAGGGTCTTTGAGACCCAACCCTCCTGCTTTTAATGGCTTGCTGAGCCAATTCCATGATAGCAAGGCCCATTTTTTCCCTATTTTTGGCCCTTGCCACAGAAATTTCTTGAATATGTCGATCATCCCTTGACACACCGTTTTGGGGACAACTTGACTAGATAGTTGGTAGATCGAAATTGACTGAAGCACAACTTTCAGTAATATAACGCGACTTGCCATATTTAGTGATCTGAAGGTCCAGTTCTGCATTCTCCCTTGGATTTTCTCTAGCAGAGTCTTCTAGTTTGCCACTCTGATTTGGTGTACACTTAGCGGAATTCCTAAATATTTTGAAGGGAGATTTCCTATGCGGAATCCCATAATTCTTGCTAGAAAGGCTTGAGATGGGGTTGTAGTATTGAAGAAAAATATGTCCGACTTATCCTTATTGATCTCCATCCTAGAGGCGCTCGTGAAATCATTTAGGATTTCCATCAGGCCTCTGGCTTCCTTGAGGGTTTCTTGCCCAAACATCATTATGTCGTCAACAAACTGTTGATGTGTTAACAGAAAATCATTGCCCCACATTCTGAGACCTATAAATTGATCGCCTTGCACTTTTTCTTTTACATATCTTCCTAATCCTTCAATAGCCAATATAAACAAGAATGGGGACATTGGGTCACCTTGTCTAAGCCCCCTAGTTGCATTGAATGCCTTTGTAGGAGATCCATTGAGGAGAATTGAGAACACCGGGGTCGAGATCATCAACGATATCCAACTTATCCATCTAGAATCAAAGCCAAACACCTTTAGGATACCTTGTAAGTACTTCCAGCTCAGGCGGTCATAAGCTTTCGATAAGTCTAGTTTTATCATCATCCCTTTTGTTTTTTGGCTCTTCAGGGAGTGTATTTCCTCTTGAGCCATAACAATTCCATCCACAATTTGTCTCCCTTTGACAAAGCCTGTCTGTTCTTGGGAGATTAATCTAGGCAGGATAGGTTTGAGGCGATTCACCATGATTGTGGCCATGATTTTATAAATTACATTGCAAAGAGCTATTGGTTTGAATCCTTGCGGTTCTTCCGAGTGGTCGGTTTTGGGGATAAGAGCAAGGAAAGTGGAATTTAGGGTCGGATGCATTCTTTTATTGCGTCGGGACTCCTCCATGATTTCCACTATATCATCTCCCATGAACGACCACGTTGCCTGAAAGAACTCGGCTGTGAACCCATCTGGGCCTGGTGCTTTGTTTTTCGCAAGGCCTTTGATAACTTCTTCCACCTCAGACTTGGTGATTTCCCTTAGTAGGGCTAGGTTTTGATCCCTGCTCACTAATTGGGGTATATGCCAAGTTAATCTGGATATATTCTCTGTCCTATCTATGTTGGGTTCTGTCAGCAAGTTTTGAAAGTGGTGGACTAGCAAGTTCTCCATATCTTCCTTTTGGATAAGACAATTTCCTTCCTAGTCCACTAGGGAGAAGATCTTGTTATGCTGCCGGTGTTGAATCATCACTTTGTGAAAAAATCTAGTATTCCTTTCACCTTCCTTCAGCCACTGAATTCTTGATTTCTGTTTCCACAGGATCTCTTCCTGCTACCTCCTTTCCTCTAATTTATTTAGCAGTTGTCCTTCTGCCTCCACTAGGGTTTCAGTTCTTCCATCATTTATTATCTGTTGTTGCACCTTCCTCATCTTTGCCTGAATCAATTCCTGATCCTGTTGTATGTTACCAAACTCTTCCCTGTTCCATTTTTTAATTTTACCTTTAAGATATTTGAGGTGGAGTTGGAAAGTATGCATTAGGTTTCTTCCTTCTTTCTCACTTTCTTTCCACCATTCCTTCAGTTTTCCAAGGAAGGTCGGGTCTCTTAACCAAAAAGCTTCAAACCTGAAGGGTCTCTTCATTTTCCCTTGTTTCATATCCACTTCTAATCTAATCGGCCAATGATCCGAGCCCAAGCATGGTAGGATGGATGCCTCATAGTAAACATCTTTGCTGATGAGGTTTTCTGTTGCCAAAAATCTGTCAAGGCGGGATGCAATTTTCCTATTTCCTCCTCATCTATTGTTCCACGTATACCTTCCATTAATTGTTGGGATGTCCACCAGGTGTAGCTCTTCTTGGATATCCCTGAATTGTTCCATTTCTGGCTCCTCCCTTCTAATTCCTCCTTTTTTCTCCTCTAATGATGTTATCAGGTTGAAGTCACCTGCTATCAGCCATAGCTTTTCGTCATGCATTTGGTTTAGGGTCTTTATACTTTTTAGGAAGTTTTCCTTTTCAATTGGGATGTGTGGGCCATAGACTGCTAAGAGCATGAACCATTCTTTAGTTCCTATGTTGTGGAACCGACCTGTGAGGATGTGTTGCATCCCTATCCAATAATCTGCTTTTACTTCTGTTGGGTTCCACAATATTGCTATCCCTCCTGCACTTCCTTTTGCATCTGTTGCTACTACCTCATACCTTGGTTTCATCTTCCTCAAAATCTCTTCTAGTTTTTCTCCTGTTATCTTAGTTTCTTGGAGAAGCATAATTTGTGGCTTTTCTTTTTTCAATCACTCCATTAAGTATCTCTATTTTCCTTGGCTGTTTAGGCCTCTTATGTTCCAGGATATTATTATCATTGGGAGACTTTGTTAAGTTGTTGGTGTACTGTTGATAGCGGTACCACCCTGCACTCTCTCATACACATTGAAAATCAATATGTTTTACAATTTTTGTATCCTCCATCTGTATCACACGATCCTATCGCTCAGTCATTGGAGGAGTCATACATGGCAAGCATGATTGCGAAGATATTTCTTTCTTTCTTTCTTTATGTTTGCCTGTTTTTGTAGTTCGAAAGTTTGTGCTTGCATGTCCTCGAGTCGCAGTGTGTTTACACACCACCATGCACCCACAGAATGTCTCCCATACACATTTCTTTCTTTCTTTTATGCACATTCTTTCAAACTTAAAATGTTTTGGTTTGTATTGTCTTATCCTTTTTTCTTATTGTTATGCTTGTATATCTCTCTAGACTTGCATTCCCTTGCTTACGTAGGCTAACCAATGCGCCAGTGGTTTCATTGGAAGTATGCTATTCACTGTTAGGTTAGGAGTAGGAGTAGTTGTTTGATTTTCTTGTTTGTTTCTTTGATTTTCTTTCTTTTACTTTCTAATCCACTCTTTCCTTTTGTTTTATGTTGTTTTCAACCATAGGATAAATTTTGCGTGAAACCGTGTTTGGATTCTTAGACAAGCAGGGTGAAGTCCAAGAGGAAGCTGTACTTCTATCAACGCCTGGTTATCTGTCTATTCCCTCTCTTTATGTGAATCTTGCATTTTTTTTACTCAATGATACTCTGATGGAAAATTTGTTCCTTTCGGAGAGAGTCACAATCAAGCCATGCTTGCACTTTTAACTAGTACCTTCTAGTCTAAGCGGTCTTATATTTTTGGTTAATCCTTGTTAACTAAGTTGAGTAGAGTAAGGAGGGGATGAAAACTTTAACAAGTATGTTAGAGGTGTATACAAATATCCTTCTCTGAAGGGACAACCTCTACTTCTCTCGATAAATTAGGATCCCTATTTTCCTCCATGAAATAAATAAGAGCCTATGCACAGTTCTTTGAACAAATAAAAATGAAAAAATGAAAAAATGAAAAAATGAAATAAAGGGTGAAAGAAGAGAAAGGATTCCTGTGAAAAGAGGTGAAGAAAGCAACTCGGCCAGGGTACTATCCAGGCTCGTTGGTAGCAGAGCAATGCTTATATTCCTGAAGTGACTTTGCCAGGGTATTAGCGAGGCCTGTTGGCAATGGAGAAACACCAGAGATTAAAACTAAGACTCTGACAATATATTTTACTTGTGCATTTATATACTCCTCATCCTTAATTGAAACAAATCAGTCTGACTTGGATTGATATGTGTGCCATCGATGAAGAGAATGGTAGGGACTATATCTTTAACTCAAGTTAGGCAAAAAAGCTATGACAATGAATGAACTAAACAATACTTATAGAAGAGTTAGACTCGTTTTTCATGAGACAAGAACCATATAGAGAGATGGAGTTCTATCAGTGTGTTTCTAGTGTTGTAGTGGCTACAACTACCCTCCAAAATTTTGCCTATGCTTCGATTTTGGAGCCTTTCTTCCTATCCATAGGAGCTCATCTTGCACTCATTTAGGTATTCATGCTTCGATTGAGACTTATCTTTATCATTTTTTCTTGAGTTTTATTACTTATCTGATCTCTCTAACTCACAAGTTGATCTATCGACTTGGTCTTACAACAGTTCTGGGCTTGCCTCCAGAAACTATGCAATCCTTGAGGGCAAGTAGCCTTGATGCTAGGAATTGCGAACCCCGACTGGAAGTCATCCTTGAGCTGAGAAACTTCACAGACATGGAAGGCAACCTAACACTGAGCCCAGGAATTGCACAGACATGGAAGGAAACCTAACACTGAGCCCAGAAATTGTGCAATCCCTCATTGAGCTTAGAAACTGCATAGTGCACTGAACCAGAAAGTTACCTAGTTCCCCGGAACTGTGCAATCTTTCCCAATAGTGTACATGGAAAGTTTCCCTATAAAAAGAAAAAAAGAAAAAATATAAAAAAGTAAAAAATAATCCCTAAACATAGGAATCTATTTTTAGTATCTTGAAGGAGGCACTTTCACTATTTTTAGAAACTTTCACCAAGTGTCGCTTTTCCTTGATTTTAGGCATGTGCATCATAAACCCTAATTCACTCAAATATATTTAAGCAATGCCTCTAGAGATCATTTTCACATTCGATCTTGAAGCTCTAGAATTCTCGAGGAGGTCAAGGAACCTTCGATATGGTTGTCGTCACTTTTCCGGGTGAGTTTCGCTTTTGTCGTCTTTCGCCTCTTTTATGTTTTTGTTTTTTGTCGTTTCGATTGTGTGAGTGTTTTTTTTTACTTATTTGTATTCGTATTTACTGGTGTTTCAACATGTTTTAACTTGTAGAAGTGTTGTTTTAAGTGTTCATTTTGCTTTCACAAGTGTCGCATTGGTTTTCCTGTTTTTTCATCGATGATCGCCATTGCTGTGACTCTCCTCACATACTTGATTTTCCTTCTGTTTGATTAGTTGTTGCACTTGATCTACATTGATTTACTCATACTTAGTCAAATTTTCACTCAACTTCACATCATCACTCACTTCTTCTTGTGTTTCACTCTTCCACTGAGCATATCTTCACTTGCCTTGCCCAGATGGGCACTACACAATCCTAAAGCTCAAGCCAAAAGCTTGGCATTTGGAAATGCAAAGTACACAATGTAATTTGGATCCAACTACACACTGCGCAATTCTAGGAGTCAGCTTGTCACCTTGGCCACTGGGGTTGCGCAATGCATAGTTTCTCCAAGACCACTGCCTAGGTTGAACTACGCATTGTGCAGTCTCAAGCTACAAGCTTCAACCCTGGATGCTGGGACTGCGCAGTGCACAGTTCTCACAGGAAACCAATCCCTCTTGTCAATGAAAGTTACGCAATCCTCCCCATCAGATGCACGATTTGTTACTTGAACATGCCTTGAAAGTATATTTTCCAAATATTGATGTTTTCTTGCCATGAGTGCCTTTTCTGTTCCACAAGTACAACAGTTGTTGAGAACCTCTCCAACAGTAACTGTTAGCATGGCACGAAAGAGAGTTGCTTCAAAAGAAACCATTGAAAGAAGCACTGGGGAAGCAGTTGAGCAAGCGCTAATTAACTTGCTAGTATATGTGGACACTCAATTGTTTATGGAAAAGGAACCATCACAGACATGGAACCATGATAAAGATGATTTTGCAAAGGAATTTGAGGAATTCTTAGAGGACTGGTAGGTTTATCTCAGCATCTGGCAGTCAAGACTACACAAGGTTGCATGCAGATACTTATCCTTCCCATGTGTAGATGTTATCAGCTGGATAGTCTCACACATTGATGAGAAGACCATGACATTGAGCAGTTCCAATGGATAGAAGCTTGCCACCTTCCGGGCAGAATATTATCAACACATGTATCACTTGCCTGAGCCAGTGAAGCGCATGGACTCACTTTTCTATGCCACCCACAACTATGTGAACACAAGAGACATTGTCAAAGGCTGGGTGAAAGATCCATCAAAGTTTCGACAGACACCCACCCATTTATACAAGACAAAGTCCCTTAGGAAGGCCTACCAGCTCTTGGTTATCTTATCTTGTAGGATCCATGGTCAGTAGAGCACATAGACCTTTCCTGAAGGTTGGGAAGTCTTATTGAACCAGGTTGTGAATGAGGGGAAGCTGTTCAACTGGTCAAATCTGTTGGCTTGACAGTTGAGGGCCCATGTAGCACAGGCCCAGAGTCCTCCCAATGGTGAGAAAGAAAGGTTTTATATGTCTGCATATTTACTGGATGCAATCTATGCACAACAACAGTTCCCTGGCATGAACTGGACATGGACACCACAAGAATCTGTCGTCAATATCTATTGCAAGTTGCTTTCATATTGCAGTCATCGAGGAGTGATGGCACAACTAACTAACCACTTCATCATCTCGCTTCACAAGCTCATCTTTGAAGAAGATCCACCTTTCATGTCACGAGGAGCAATGGAGGCAATAAAATACATCACAAATTGGTATGCCTCACCAAGAGGCACCTTCCTTAGAGTGTTCAGCAGAGAGAAGCCTCCGCATGTTTTACCAAGGCATGCAACCGACAACCTTGTCATGCAAGAAGTGTCATATCATCACGCCATAGGGTTGTTAACAAATTTGTACATGAAGAAGAAAGAATCGTGACCCACTCTTTCTTTGAAAATTGGATTGTACGAGATAAATAACTTGAAAGTCATGGATGTCAAGGGAAAGGAAATAGTCAAGTTTGCATTCGGTACTCGAGACTTTAATCTGTATGATTCCCATCGTATTTGTAAAGACAAATGTGTGAGAGTTTACTTTCCATGGATCGGAGGTGAATTCCATTGGCCAGAGGAGGATCTGTGGAGAAATTGCTACAATGCCTCTAGACTACGAGAGATGGTCAGTTTCGAAGGAACTTCACAGGCTGCTCCATAGATGGCAATAATTCTGAAAGAAATAGCAACATAAGGCAACAATCCCATGCAGGATAGGGAAAGAGGAAGATTGGTGACAATATAGAGGGAGAACAAATCTGCAAGATGAAAGAAGATCCTATTGTCATGAAAGAAACTTTAGTAGCAGAAGCAAAGAGGAAACATAGGATATAGAGAGCATAACAGAGGAAGAGAGAAAAGAAGAGGTTATAGGAAGAAGAACTGAAGTTCTAGGGGACAGAGCAAAAACTAATGGAAGAACAAGAGTTGAGAAGGATGGAACAAGAAGAGAAGAAGAATCAGGAGGAAGAATAAAGGTAAGACCAAATGATAGAAGAAACAACGCTGATACAGGTTGAAGAGGAGGAACAAAACCGACCAACAACTAAGGACGAAGGTGAGCATATGCAAGATCGAGAGCTTGCTCAACATATTGAACACTTGATTGAAGTGACAAACATGGATATGGAACATGAGCTACAAAATGAAGATGTTGATATGATGTTGAGTGCACCACAAGTCATCCCTCAGTCTCCACCACCTCTAGAAGTAGATCCAACCCCGAGCGAGGAAGGGGATGTTGTTCCCCTTGATGATGATCCAGTGATGGATGTGTACAATATGTCATTTGAGGAGTTCCAAAAGCGGATTGTACAAGCACGAAGGACATATTTTCCAGATGATCATGCATCACCTACATTCATTAGAGAAAGGGTGATAGTGGAAGACACTAGGAAGCATCAAAATGCCATTGCCGAAGCCAACTTTTCCTTTGCAGGAGCAACAAGATCTAACATATACTATTTGATGGCCGAGAGCAAGGAATTGTCGCATAACTTGCAGGCTGCTAGGAAAGAGGCAGAACAACTCCATGAAACAACACAGAGTGTAGTTTATGCACAAGTTTACTTGGAAGAGATGAGAGCAACAATACTTGCAGAAGTATCGACACTTGGATAAGTCACGCAAAAGCTCTATGAGGGGTTTGTGACTGTACATAAATAAGTTTTCCATTTGCATGGTCCAAAACAATAGAGAAAAAAGTTTGTTAAAACCATCAAGAACATAAAAGCTTCCATTACCTATGTGCAAGACTGGGCAATGTGATACAAAGGGGCACCACTTGACTTAGTGAAGAAAATGAAATCATAGACAAAGCTAGAGAAAGAAAAAGTTCGGATATTGATTCAAAACAACAAGAAACTCACCTCATTTATTGGTAGCATTCATGCCTCATATGTATGATTTTTTAGTGGTTTGGATGTCTTGGTGAAAAAACACAAGTTCCCATCAGTCGGTTCACTCACTAAAGCCAAACCTAGGAACCAAGTACAACAGGAGATTGAAGAGTACTTGGAGGAGTTGAGACAAATTGCCACTAGGGAATATTAGGAGCTGAATAGATAGAACATGCATAATTACTTTGGTGGACCTGTCCAAATCAGAACAATGTTGTTCATGCTTCAGAATGAACTTGAAACTAGTTCCAAGACATTGTACCCAGATGCCATGGAGGCTAGAGTCTGCTTCCAACCATATACCATCATGCAGTTTGGGGACATCAACAAAGAGTACCAATCTTGGCACCAATATGTGACCGAGAAGCAACAAGTGGAGTTCACTGAGCTAGAGTTTTCCCAAACTCGAGAATCATAGCGTTGTCTTGTCAGCCTTTCAAGTTGTCTCTACCCTATTTTGTCTTATATGGGTACAAGTGTAAAATTTAATATTATTTGTAATTACATTGTAAGTGAAATTCCAAGTGTCAATATTGGAATGTGAAGAGTCATGATGTAATGTAATGAGTCATTTGAAAGAATTGTTGAGAATGCAACAAGATGATGGAGCTTAGTGGAAAGGAGTCACCTTCACTAAGTGGGCCCGCAGGCTATTTTTGGTGCAAAGTCTATTTTTAGACATATGGATCATGGTCTATGAGTTGTAGGATGTTGTTTATGGATGATTGGTCATGTTGGGAAAAATAGATGGACTTCTATTTCTGGTTCACATCAGAGTGATCAGAGTCTATTTTTAGACTACTAGGCTAAAAATAGAAAAGTCAAATATTATTGTCTCATAATAATATTTGGACTATAAACATTATCTTATCCTCTTGGAGCACTTCAGTTTGAGCTACAGATGTGGCACATGAAGCTGTCAGAAGGAAATACGCTTTCTTTGTGGGTCAGTTGAGCTATTGCATGCAGGACTTCAGTTAGAACTCAAGCAGTTGAGTTTGGTGGAGTTGGATGTGGAGTTGATGGAGTTGTATTCAGTTTGACTTGGTTAAACTAGTTGTACTTAGTCTAACTGCAAATAGACTAGTGATGAGTTGTGTTATTAACTCATAAAGCAACTAAAGAATACATCAGTTAACTCAGTTGCATGTCATTGCATGTACAGTTCAGTGGAGACAGGTGTTAGAGGTTGAGATTGCTATCAGTTGTGACTATAGTTGTGCATGAGATCTTGCACAATCAGTGGGATTGAGTTATGCCAATGAGGACTGCATAGTGTGGGCCAATACCAAGGAATTATAGCCCGTGCTCACCTGATTTTTAGGGTGGATGATTTTCACAAGCATTGTGCAGTGGAGGCAGGGAAAGCAGCGGAGGAGCTTTGAACCTGTGACTTGTTCGGATTTGAACTAGTTTTGTGTGTAACAGGTGGAGATAGTACTGAGTACTTGTGAGGAGTATTGTACTATGTATTGTTACATGTTATCAATCATTATAATATACAGATAGTGTGGGGTTTTCAGCTGTATGCTTTCCCCAGGTTACATACTGTGTTAATGTGTGCATGCGATTGATTTTTCATTGTTTTTAATGCTTCTAAATTGATGATCAACATAGAGGACGTTATGTATTATGCATGTATTCTGCAATAGTGTATAATCGGGATAATATCTGTGAATAAGTGTCATATTATTCAAAATTTCTACATGGTATCGGAGCTGTTGATCATCATATCTATTATTCAGAAAGTGTTTACATTCTATTTCTTCAGGCAGAGTTTGTAATCGGGCCAGGTAGCCTCTGGATTCATCCTTCCTTTGGAAGGTGAGATATCCGGTAAAAGCCCATACAGTCAATCTCTGTATGAGAAATAATTTGTTCTCATGAATTCTAGATCAGAGGCGGTTGAGTTTGGAGTTGGTGGAATTCGAATTTGCAGCAATGTTTTCTTGGTATCAATGTGGCAATGTCTTTCAACGGATTGCGATTGAAGTATGATTTTGAGGGCAACTCGAACTATATTGCATGGAAGGATAGGATGGAGGCGGTGTTGGATGATAATGGGCTGAAGGAGTTCATAGAGGCTGAGCTCCCAAAGCCTACAGATACTGCGCAGGTTGATGCTTGGAAAAAGAAGACAACAAAGTGTCGAAGGATTTTGTTGGAGGGCGTGAAGGATCACATTGTGTCCAGCCTGCATGGAAAGGCTTCTCCATACTTGATGTGGAAAGCATTGACAGATCTATTCCAAAGCAAGAGCGATTAGAGGAAGATGGTGCTCAAGGATAAACTCAGAAACATCAAATGTGAGAAGGGAGACAGTATGCCCAAGTATCTCACAAAGTTCACTCAGTGTCGGGATGAGCTGGGAAGTGTGGGGGTGACTATCGATGATGAGGACTTAGTGAGCTTGGCTCTCCTTAGTCTTCCAAAGAGTTGGCATTCCTATCAGGACTCTGTCAATGGTCAGGAAAAATTGCTAGGATGGGAAAGACTTTGGTCAGATCTTGTGCAGGAGGAGATCAGGCGGAATACCAGGGATGGATCTTCATCAAAGGGAACTGATGAAGAAAATTGCACTTTGGCTGCCAAAGCAAAGAAGGGGAAGAACAAGAAAGCTTCTCAGTCTGGTGCGAAAGGAAAGAAGCAGGACATGTCCAAGGTGAAGTGTTTTCATTGTCACTAGCATGGACACTATGCCACTAATTGTCCGCAGAAGAAGAAGAACAAGCAAGCTGCTGGATCTGCAATAGGAAAGGCTCTAGCCTCGCAGTTTGAGCCTGATTTTTCATTGATCGCATGCTTGGTTTCAAGTGTGATGGGATCGGTGTGGTTCTTGGATAGTGGTGCGTCTTTTCACATGACAGGAGATCAAGATTTGTTTTCTGATCTGGAGGACAAAGATCTTGGAGTGCACATCGAGATGGGCGATGATGGTAGATACAGTGCGACCTGTATCGGTACCATTTCCTTTGAGAGGGAGTTTGGTAAACCCTTCGTATTGAAGGAAGTGATGCATGTTCTAGGATTGAAGAAGAATCTTATCTCTGTGACGATGTTAGAAGACAAGGGATATGATGTTGTTTCCAGCGAGGGAAAGGCTTTCCTGTGCAGTAAGACAACTGGAGAAACCCGGAAGATAGGGGTTCGAGTGAGGAACCTTTATCAGTTGCATGTAGATGGTTGCGCAGCAATGGCATGCAAGGAAGAAGGATTGGTGAGACAGGATGATGGCGAGCTGTGGCATAGGATATTGGGTCACCTTCACCATGGATCCTTGAAGATACTGCAGCAGATCACTACAGGGCTTCCTAAAGGCACTCTTGCGCAATCAGATCAGCGCAAGGGGTGTACTTTGGGAAAGTTTGTGAAAGCCACCTTTCACGAGAAGGATAGTCGCGCCACAATGATCCTTGAGAGGATTCACACAGACGTGTGTGGACCTTTCTCAGTAGCTTCGACAGCAAAACACAGGTATTATGTGATTTTTGTTGATGATTTCTCTCATAAGTGATGGATCTTCTTCATGCAGAAGAAGAGCGAGACATACTCAAAGTTCTGTGAGTTCAAAGCATTGGTCAAGAAGGAGTCGGGGAAGAAGGTGAAGGCTCTTAGGAGCGATAATGGTGGTGAATACATCTCTGGCGAATTCAAGGATTTCTGTAGTGCAGAAGGGATTCGAAGAGAGCTCATAACTCCCCATAACCCACAGCAGAACGGGGTTGCTGAGCAGAAGGACAGAACGATCGTGGGTGCTGCATGGGTGATGTTGCATGATCAGGGCCTACCCCTTCACTTGTGGGTGGAAGCATGCAACACAACAATATATGTGCAGAACCGTTGTCCTCACAGGATACTTTGCATGAGTACACCCGAGGAGGCTTATTCTGGTAAGAAGCCTGATCTTTCTCATTTGAGGATTTTTGGTGCTAACGTTTACATGCATGTGACGAAGGATGCCAGGAAGAAGTTGGAGCAGACCGCAGAGGTTGGGATATTTGTGGGGTACACTGATACGCCCCACAACTATCGTGTGTATTTGCCAGATAGTGGGAAGATTGTTGTGTGACGGGATATAAAATTTCAGGAGGAGAAAGCCATGAAGTGTTCGCTTGAGAGGGAGCCACACTTGCATGCAGATGAGGAGCTATTAGTTCCTAAGGATGAGCTTCAAGATGTGGATCGGCCACATGATGAAGTTCATGGAATGGAAGAGACCACTCATGCAGCGCCAACCATCAGAGGGCGAAAGCGCTTGACAGAAGCTGAGCGACTGGCTCAAGATGCAGAGAAAGTTGTAGGACCACCTACAGCCCAACGCAGGTAGAGATAGTCACCTGATTGGTACACTGGATACATGGCTCTTGTGAGAAAATGTGTTGTGACTGAGCCATACTCTTTCGAGGAAGCTGTGGAGGATCCCTCATGGGTAGACGCCATGGTGGAAGAGTATGATTCGATTGTCTGAAACAGTGCATGGGAGATTGTTCCTAGACCGGAAGGGAAATCAGTGGTGGGTTTGAGATGGACCTACAAAGTTAAGCAGGCAGCTAACGGGAGTGTGGAGAAGTACAAGGAAAGATTTGTTGCCCGAGGCTTTTCACAGATAGGGGGGATCGATTATGAGGAGACCTTTGCACCTGTCACAAAGTATTCTTCCGTACGGACAATTCTTGCTCTCTCAGCGCAGATGGGGTGGCACATTCATCAGATGGATGTGAAGACTGCGTTCCTCAATGGAGTCATTGAGGAGGAGGTGTACATAGAACAGCCTGAAGGTTTCGAGATCTTCAACAGCGAGTCGCATGTGTGCAGGCTCAGGAGAGCGCTGTATGGGTTGAAACAAGCACCACATGCTTGGTACACACGGATAGACAATTATTTCACCGGACTTAGATTCTCCAAGAGTGAGGCGGATCCTAACCTATACCAGATTGTGGTGGAGGGTAAGTTGCTTATCATTGTACTTTATGTAGATGATTTGATTCTAACAGGTGATGAGCTGTTGATACTTTCATGCAAGGATGATCTTGCTAAGGAGTTTGAGATGAAGGACTTGGGCCTCCTTCATTATTTCCTGGGATTGGAAATCTGGCAGCGCAGTGATGGACTATTTATTTCTCAGGGTAAGTATGCTTGGGAGATACTGGAGAAGTTCAACATGCATGGCTGCAAGCCTGTTGATACTCCTCTTCCTGGAGGTTGGAGGAAGGAGGATGCCACTTCGACAGAAGAAGTGGATGCCACTGTTTATCGACAGTTGGTGGGGTCGCTTGTGTATCTGGTCAATACACGACCCGATATATGCTATGCTATTAACCAGCTTTCACAAGCTATGGTTAAGCCAACCAAGCTCTTCTGGAAGGTAGGCAAGCATGTATTGCATTATTTGAGAGACACATCAGGATATGGATTATGGTACAGACAGGAGGATGAGGTGAAGCTATGTGGCTTCACGGATGCAGATTGGGTTGGGAGCCCAATGGACAGAAAGAGCACATCAGGAGGGGTCTTCAGTATCGGTTCGACAACAGTTTCTTGGTACAGTAGGAAGCAGAGATCTGTGGCACTCAGTTCAACAAAGGCCGAGTATATGGCAGCAAGTTTGGCTGCATGCGAGGCTATATGGATGAGGAAGATTGGTCGATTTGTTCGGTTCTTACTTGGAGCCTACTGTGATTTACTGTGATAACCAAAGTTGCATTAAAATCTCGGCTAATCCTGTATTTCATGATAGATATAAGCACATTGACATCAGGTACCATCATATCAGAGATTGTGTGTAGCGGAGAATCATGTTACTTTCATACATTCCAACGGAGGATCAAGATGCTGATATCTTGACGAAGGCGCTCACCAGGAGCAAATTCGAATACCACCGAGGCAGGATAGGGGTTGCTGATAATCCATATCTTGTTGAGAGGGAGTGTTGAGAATGCAACAAGATGATGGAGCTTAGTGGAAAGGAGTCGCCTTCACTAAGTGGGCCCGCAGGCTATTTTTGGTGCAAAGTCTATTTTTAGACTATGTCTATTTTTAGACATATGGATCATGGTCTATGAGTTGCAGGATGCTGTTTATGGATGATTGGTCATGTTGGGAAAAATAGATGGACTTCTATTTCTGGTTCACAGCGGAGTGATCAGAGTCTATTTTTAGACTACCAGGTTAAAAATAGAAAAGTAAAATATTATTGCCTCATAGTAATATTTGGACTATAAACATTATCTTATCCTCTTGGAGCACTTCAGTTTGAGCTACAGATGTGGCACATGCAGCTGTCAGAAGGAAATACGCTTTCTTTGTGGGTCAGTTGAGCTATTGCATGCAGGACTTCAGTTAGAACTCAAGCAGTTGAGTTTGGTGGAGTTGGATGTGGAGTTGATGGAGTTGTGTTCAGTTTGACTTGGTTAAACTAGTTGTACTTAGTCTAACTGCAAATAGACTAGTGATGAGTTGTGTTATTAACTCATAAAAAAACTAAAGAATACATCAGTTAACTCAGTTGCATGTCATTGCATGTACAGTTCAGTGGAGACAGGTGTTAGAGGTTGAGATTGCTATCAGTTGTGACTATAGTTGTTCATGAGATCTTGCACAATCAGTGGGATTGAGTTATGCAAATGAGGATTGCGTAGTGTGGGCCAATACCAAGGAATTATAGCCTGTGCTCACGTGATTTTCAGGGTGGATGATTGTCACAAGCATTGTGCGATGGAGGCAGGCAAAGCAGCGGAGGAGATTTGAACCTGTGACTTGTTCGGATCTGAGCTAGTTTTGTGTGTAACAGGTGGAGATAGTACTGAGTACTTGTGAGGAGTATTGTACTATGTATTGTTACATGTTCTCAATCATTATAATATACAGATAGTGTGGGGTTTTCAACTGTATTCTTTCCCCGGGTTACATACTGTGTTAATGTGTGCATGCGATTGATGTTTCATTGTTTTTAATGCTGCTAAATTGATGATCAACGTAGAGGAGGTTATGTATTATGCATGTATTCCGCAATAGTGTATAATCGGGATAATCTCTGTGAATAAGTGTCAAATTATTCAAAATTTATAAAAGAATTTGAAGAGTCATGAGGGTAGTCCAAAGGTCACAAAGGGGACTTGGAGGCCGGGCATCCACCCCCTTGTTATAAATAGAACCTAATAACTCATGTAATGGGCTTTTGGGGAGCCAATATTTTGGCTAGGCTTAGGCTTAGAAGGAGGTTGGGAGTATTGTGAAGAGCCTTGGCTTCTTCGCATCATAGAGCGAGTATACTTCTTTGGAGGAGCAGGTGGTCTTGACTTTAATGTTCCACTATTAGGGCTAGTATTTCGTCAATGGTGTATGTATGAATGGAACTTTCACTTATAATAATAATATCAGAGCCAACACACTTTCATGGATATGTTGTGAATATAGTAGGAATATTCTTGTTGTATTTTCAATGTATATTATTTAACTTACCATTATGCTTATGAACTATTTCGTTTGCATTTGTATGAATCTTGTTGAATTCATTTTGTTTTATTAATTCATCACTTTAACTTGTGGACTATTCTGCATCTTATCTTGGGATGTCATTAAGCTCATGTGTTCCTTTCAAGCTGCATACTATTACAAGCTTCCAACGGGTGCACTTCCCTTTCCCTCAGTGTGTTGGAACCTTCATGCATCACACTTGACTTTCTGCAGGGCCACACACTTGCTCTCACCCAAAGTTACTGTACTTCACTCTGTGCATTTTTGCAGTCAAGGCATAACATTACCACCCACTACTGGGACTCCTACTCCAAACGGTGTGAGGCCTAGTTGGGAACTTCATATTGGGGAGATACCCTGAATGTTGGCGGGTCCAGAACCTTCAACAACTGCCAACAATTAATGGAAGGCATGGTATCTTGACAATCATTAGCCTTATTTCCAATCATCTCGCATCTAATAGGATTGAGCATTATTGGGTCCTGATTGGATGATATTCATAAGGGTTCAACCTCAAATCATTTTTTCACACTGATGAATTGTGCTTGTACCTTAGGAACGATTAGCCTTATTGGTGGGTTCCTTCGCATCTAGTAGATGTTTCATCATTGACAACTAAATAGATGACTTTCTCCTAACTGTCGACTTCAACTCATTTCTGTGCCAGAGAAGTGTACTATCAAGACTATTGGGAATCATGATTTTCGTTAGACCAAAAACCGTAGGTGTTAGTCAACGATAAGATTGCCAAAGATAAGGATCCATGAGATACAATTTTTCCATGTCGCGAAACACACGGGAAGCATTGGTTTATCCAATGTCCAACAATCACCCCCTGAATGCGAGACAGGTGTGTATCAAAATCATGACCTATGCTCTGATACCACTTGTTACGCAGGTGTTAGTCGACAATCAGATTTCCAGAGATAAGGATCCACGAGAGGTGGTTAGTCCATGTCGTGAAACACACAGGGAGCGTTAGTTTATCCAATATCCAACAAAGACGAGTTGTAGGTGCTAAATGGGTAGGCATGGTCTTTGTTATTTTTTTTTGAGCAACAAATATACCATGATGCAGTTGACTCCATAGACCAATGGAAAATCACTTATTAATAGATAATTTCTCATTGATCGGTGGCACAATTTTAGAGTCTAGGTGTTCAATGGTTCTTGACATGCCGCAGGGGATATCATCCTCTTAAGTTGTCAATATTAACCATAGTAGAACTTATTTCTACTGAAAGGTTAAAGTCTAGCGAGAGTTAGACACACTGATTTATTTCCAAATGCTTCGTAGCATAACTGCTGATCAAAGGAACTTATATATTAAATTTCGTCAATTTCCAGGAAACTTATACTTTGGACAGTTCTAAATTTTTGATATTTAGACCATTAGAGGCCCATATATCATATTTGACTACTTCTTCTTCATCCTGGTGAAAAAGTGATTCCAATGGGATTGTTTTCACTCAGATCTGGAATGACACTTTTTCCTCTGATTTTGTGCTTTTTTGTAATTATGGCTCAATATGTCATTTGGTCAAAAGTTGTGGTTTTGTTCTTTTCACTTTTTTTGAGGAAGTTGCCTTTTTAGACATGTATATAATTAGTAAGTTTATATATTTGGATGTGATCATCTTCACTCAGATCTAGAATGACACTTTTTCCTTTGATTTTTGTGTTTTTTTGTAATTATGGCCCAATATGTCATTTGGTCAAAAGTTGTGCTTTTGTTCTTTTCACCTTTTTTTGAGGAAGTTTCCTTTTTAGTCATGTATATAATTAGTAAGTTTATATATTTGGATGTGATCATTTTCACTCAGATCTGGAATGACACTTTTCCCTCTGATTTTTGTGTTTTTTTGTAATTATGGTCCAATATGTCATTTGGCCAAAACTAGTTCTTTTTTTCTTTTCACTTCTTTTTGAGGAAGTTTCCTTTTTAGACATGTATAAAATTAGTAAGTTTATATATTTGGAAGGTGCAAGTGTTGGTCATGGTTCCTAGCTAGCAAGTGAGGGTTGGTCCAAGCTTCCTTTGCATGGAAAAGTGAGAGTTAAGTAACATATTTTTCATTGACTTTTGTCTTGAGCCAACACTTGGCATGGATCTAAATGATATATTTTGTGTAAATTTTCGAGGATTATGACTTCAAAGTCATAAGTTGTGAAATAATTAAATAACTATATTTCTATGTAATTATTTAATCGCATGGAAAATGAGTCAAGTAGTTTTAATGAGAGAATGAGAACTTTTAATAAATGTCTTCACGAGTAAAGCTAAAGGAAAAACAAGATTTTTTCAATTCAATGAGGGGATGTGAAAAGAAGATTTTGTTGATGTTTCAACACAAGAAGTAAAGTAAAGAAAACATATTTTGTGGTTTTTCCAAAATAATTGAATGTGGAAAAGAAAGAAAGGATGGTTTTACTTACAAATCGTTTGGCCTTTCCAACTTTTCCTTGCTTTGAGCCATTGGATCAACTAATATGAGAGATGAAATGTTTCTTTCATAAATGCATATTGGAGAAATGATACAAGGGTTGGAAAATATTTCTTAGATGCTTTGGTAGAAACAAAGATCTCACCTTTCTATGTTATAGTATCTTAGACCACTACCTCCACCACAAGCGGAGGAACTCATGACAACCTGTTACTTAGTACTTATTATGGTGCAACCAACTTCTTAGATAATTTGTGATTTCATTCAAATATTTTTGATTCTAACTATTTGAATGTATTGGAGGACATTGAATGAATATGTTTGTAGTGCGATGGTATATTGAAGTGCAGTTGTTTTGAATTATTTCACTCGAGGCATCTATTCCTTCATTTCATCACTTTCAATTTTGTTGCTACTATTACTCTCAGAAATATAATCTCAACATTATAAATTTCATTCTCCAGAACTAATTCAATTTTGGTTGCTTATACACAAGTCAAAAATGAATCTTTACTATATTCTAATCAAATTTAAGGTTTATGAGGAATATTAAGTGGATAATAGCTTACATCATATAGGAACACTCCCCAGAGACTAGAAAACACTAGTCCAAATGTCGTGACAGGGTTAACTATCTAAAAGTTTCATGCAGGTTTGTCAATAGATATTTGTGTGATAATACACTCACAAATTTCATTTTCCTAGGAGAATGGGATTTATCCTTGGCAATGGTGCCACAAATTTTTATTGTACAAATTGTACATGTGTGATAAAAGCCCCAGTCGATAATGAAAATTTTTATTGTAGGATTTGGAAAGGTCATCCACTTCCACCTCAACGACATATCCTCTCACTTTAGGTTAGCTCTCCTCCAACTCAAGGTGGGTTTCCATACAAGGATCACTAAGGCATAGTCAAGTAGGAAGAAGGTGATATCAACCATAACCTTAGTGAAACATATTTATTTGGTGAATTTTAGGGTTTTAAAGGAAAATGTGATTAAAGAATATGAATATTAGTGCCAATATCTTATTAGAGCATAGATTCAAGAAGAATCAAATGGAAAGATGTCATATCCCAAATTAAAATATTGACATGGAAATTTCCAATTTTTGCAATTTTGGCGATTAAGATATATATATTTAGCTAAATAAAATTAGGAGAAATAAGTTGTGGAGATATTTAATAAATTTTGGAGAAAAGGAAATGATTGGGACTTAGGAAAAGAAGAAAAATTAAAGTTAAGTTGTGGAGTTACCAAGCATGGAAATCAAACCATGGGAAGGATCAAACCATGGTATGGGAAAAACTGAACCATGGTATGAGGAAGTGAAAGCAAAAATAAAAGGAGGGTTGGGGCCTCATTTTGATCATTCTAGTTTTGGCATTTCATTTCTAAATTGGAGGTTTTCTTAAGTTGTTGAGCTAAGTCAACCAGTGTTGTTTAGCACAAGGATTTCCAAGTGGAGAATCCCAACTCTCTTATGCTAAACTTAGAGTGTCATCCTAGGAGAGAAAACTTGGAGCTGATTGGATATTTCTTTTCCTGCATTTTGTGAGTTGTTTCATCTCTACAACAGGTAGGACAATTTTTTTAGTGGGATGCAGTAGTAGAAGTAGATTTTCTTGGAGGAAGATATTGTCAGGGATATATGTCTTGAGAAATTGCAGGAATTTCGCTTGGAGGAGGACGAATTTCCTAGTGTATTTTTGGAGCCCAGGACTGTTGCATTTGTGAGGGCTGTATTGTTGTTCCTTAGGGTATGCGCATGGGTTTTCTGGGCCGTTTTTGTTGGAGAAATTGCTACAATATTTTGCCGGGAAATAACTGAAATTTCACTCTATCTTTTCAAAACTATATTTCAGCGATTTCTCAGTTATTTTTGTGGAGAATTTTTGGTGGAGAAACTGTAAATTTTCTAGTGGGACGCAGAGCTAGGTAATGGATGATTTCACTTGGTTTTTGGGTAATTCTGAGAGGTTGGAATTAGTCCAAAATATTCTGGGTTTTTTTGGTCCGGAGTTGGAGATCGTTGTCCTAATTTTTCAGTATTTTTGGAGTAGATTTAAGGCCTCAAATATCAGTTGTCCTCTAGCAGCAATAATAGTAAATTTCTAGACAGAGCGTGCAACCAATGAGCCATTTCAACGTGGAGTTTTCTTCATTCTCACCTGGGTTTTGTGTGTTTTCTTTAGTAAGACCAGGGGCACATATTCCACTATATTTTTTACTCAACTTATCATTGGATATTTAATAAAATGACTTAACTCTATTATTTATGCTCAAAAGTGTTCTAAACTTGTTGTTCTTGTGGATTTTTTAGATTGCATATTTATTTGTTTGTTGTAGTTAGTTCATGTTTAAATATTTCACTGTATTTCTCTAGTTATAACTTTACAGTGGTATTAGAGCATGTTCTTGGGCACTTATGGGCTATAGAGCACATCATGATTGGATCTTTTTGTGAAGATGTTCATTGTCCTAGAGGTAGAGGCAGAGGGAGAGGAAGAGGTCATGGTAGAGAGGAAGAGCTTGAGCATCTTTCTGATACAAAGTTTGAGAATACCATAAACTACATTGGGGACAATGGTGAAGATCATCCTAGGCAGGGTGGGTGTGACCCACTATTGTAGGATTTGGAAAGATCAAACCATCAAACGATAGAGATGATGAGGTAGATGTTGGCTTTGCAATTTCACAATATGCAAGGAGGAGATCAAGGTGGTGGGCGAGGTAACAATAAAGAAGGAGGAGGTGAGATTTATTCTCATATAACCAAGACACTAGTCAGTCTGTGCACAAGTTCCAAAGTAAACAGATCATTGGAAAAACTTTCCAAGCTTCCAGGCAGAAAGTCCATTTGCAGCAAATATGGACTCACAATTGATGATCCTTTGGTCCGGAAAAGAAAAGCTAAGAAAAGGGCCAAAAAGGAACATAAACAGACTACTAAATTCGACAAACATCAAAGAAAGCCCTCGCAGGACTAGAGGTTCTTCTGTAGCAAGGAAAGGGTATTACAGGTATGTCCCTCAGACACATTATTACAAACCCTCTAATATTCATCTACATACATCTAAGCAAGAAAAATGGAACAAGCTTACTTGCTGGTTATGTGGTAAAACTAGACATACTTCCACCAAATGTCCAGAAGGTGAAGAGTCAAAGAAGAACAGAGGAAAAAAGTCCCAAGCCCTATTCCAAAGGGGTAAAACTGTCAAAACAGAAGGACAAATCCAGTGTATGAAGTGTGGTTCCCGCACTCATAGATCAGAACATTGCCCTAATGTGGTGATTAAAGACCAAATTTAGCAGCAACAACTTGAAGAGTCATCTCTTGACTCCTATAGCTCTTCTGAAGAAGAATTGCAAGCCTACATGCAGCCTTGTTCATGTTCAAAATTAGAAAATTGTGATTGCCACACTGATTCTGAAAATTTCTCCTGTCATATGTATACTGATTCTGATTCAGAATCTTATAGTGATTCCAGTATTGAAGAGTACTATCCTCCTCCACCTAAAGAAAAAGTATTGATGGCTACTACAGAAGAAGAAGAAATCAAAATTCTTTCTCAGATCCGTGCAATGGAAGAAGGAGAAATGAAGAACAGGCTCACAAAAGCATTCATGGAACAACTCTGTTCCAGCTCTTCCAAAAATTCAGCTAAGAAGCCACTTTTTGTTGATGCATCATTTGAACGAAACACCAGATCTTTTCAGCGACATCAAGAGCCAGCTGCTGGTAAAGTTCGTTCACTCACTTTGGGAGAGGTAAGTAGAGAAATTCATAATATCAAATAAGAAATCTCTGCTTTAAAATATCAGATAGCTAAAATATGAAAGGGAAAGCATGCTATAGAAGAAACTTCTCATCCATGGGATACAAAAGAGTATTCCAAGAATACTAATGTTGAAATCATTGAAGGAAGAAAAGATCATGTTTTTGGATTTCAAGAAATGAGAATTCTTGCCATTGCATATCAGTAGCATCATGTTAAAGTACATATTTGCATACAGGGAGAAATGTTTGCATTAACAACACTCCTTGACTCTGGTGCTGATGTGAATATATTGAACAAGAAATTCATTCCAGCTAAATACTGGATTTCTGCAAAAAGGAAAGTTGTTGGTCTGGGTAACAAGACACTTAACTATGAGGTTCCAAAAGCTTCCATCTGCTTTGATAATCATTGCATAAATCTATCATTTGCAGTAGCAGAAATACCAGTCGATTTCATTCTGGGAAATATTTTCCTAGCAGTAGTTGAGCCTCATGGATCAACCAGATTAAAAGGAAATCAAGCTGGTTATTTCATTTCTGTTCCTACATCAAAAGGAACAACAAGAAGGATTGAGATGCCTTATATCTCAAATCCTAGAGTTTCTACTATGATCCAGACTGTCCAAGATTTGGACAAAGCCAAAGCAAAATTGACAGATCTAAAAGATCTGAAATCTACATTGAAGGTAGAAGAACAATTGAAGGTTCCTCAAGTCAAAAGAAAGATTGAGGAAATAAAGAAGCAGATAGAAGAATAATGTTGCTCAGAAGAGCCGAATGCCTTCTGGCATAGAAAACAACACACAATCCAATTACCTTACAAAGAAGGATATACAGGCAAGCCCTGTAAAAGTCGAGCTATTCCTATGAACAAGGAATATAGGGACTTGTGTGAGAAAGAGATCAAACAGCTACTGGATCGAAAACTCATCAGAGAATCTGACAGTCCATGGAACTGTTATGGATTCTATGTCAATAAAAGAGCAGAGCAAATTAGAGGAATTCCACGTTTAGTAATAAATTTTAAACCTCTAAATTCTGTTCTTGCAGACGACACTTATCCTATCCCTCACAAAGGAGATTTAATGGGAAGGATAGCAGGAGCAAAAATATTCTCCAAATTTGATCTGAAAGCTGGATTTTGGCAAGTAGCCATCTCTGAAGAAGATAAATTCAAAACTGCTTTCAGTATTCCTGCAGGCCACTATGAGTGGAATGTCATGCCTTTTGGGCTGAAGAATGCTCCGTCTAAATTTCAAAAGGTAATGGACAAAATATTTAAGCCTTATTTTGATTGGCTTATAGTTTATATTGACGATATTCTAATTTTCTCTAAGAATATCCAAGACCATTTCAAGCATATTCATACATTTGTACAATTGGTAAAAGAAATGGTTTAGTCCTGAGCAAAAAGAAAATAGAAGTTTTTCAAACTTCTATCAGATTTCTTGGCCATAATATCTTTAATGGCCAAATCACTCTGCAAAAACATGCACTTGAGTTTGCTGATAAGTTCCCAGATGTCATCATTGACAAAACTCAACTCCAAAGGTTTTTGGGTTGTTTAAATTATGTCAGTAACTTCTATCAGGACTGTGCAACTGACAGAAGCATACTCAATCAGCGACTCAGAAAGGATCCACCTCAGTGGTCAGATGTACATACCAAAGTTGTCCAGAACATCAAGGCGAAGGTAAAAACTCTTCCAATTTTATATGTATCTGATGACAATTCATTCAAAATTGTAGAGACAGATGCCAACAACATAGGATGGGGAGGTATCCTGAAACAAAGAAAAGATGGCACTGAACAAATTGTCCAGTTTGCATCAGGCACCTGGAATCCTACTGAACAAAAATATTCCACAATTGAGAAAGAGGTAAAAGCTGCATGGAATTGTATCAGTAAATTTGATATCCATTTGGTAAACAAAAAGTTTCTTCTTAGAACAGATGCCTCGGCTTTAAGAAAAGTTTTAACTAAAGATATAAAGAAACCAGGAGAGGCTAAATTTGCTAGATGGCAAGCTCTCTTTGCCAATTTTGACTTTGAGGTTGAGCATATCAAAGGCACAAAAAATTGTTTACCAGACTTTCTCAGCAGAGAATTTATCCAGCATCAAGAACATCTCATGGTTATTGTTACAGAATGGGACCAAAGTCAGAAACAGGAAGTTCTGAGAACAATACCAGATAACCAGGACTGGGAAGAATACAGAAACAATTGGAAGCCAACTTGGCAGTTAAGAAATACCAAAGTATTAGATGCAAATTTGCAAGCTCATACAGATATTTTGCATCTTGTACCAGAAAGGAAAGTGTACCCAAAAGGAAGCAGATGGATACACGACATGATCTATACAAAAGCCAAAACAGATGCCCTATATGCAGAAGATGCCCTCAAAAGAGATTTTCATGATATCACATGTATCTGGTCACATGGAGGAATCCGCCGTGGGATCTATGAAAAATATTTCTGTATAAATCGTACTAGAAATCTTGCATGGCCCATGCCTACACAAACTGCAGCTTTATGGCCAGGAGGAGATCCCAAATTAATCTTTCCTGATACAGTATACGACTTTGCAACCTACAAACAATTATGGTGGGATCTATTGAATGTAGATGACAAAGAAGAAACCCATTATACTAAATTAAAATTTAGTACAACTGGGATAATGCAAAGAAACCAGCAATGTGACTGGTTACAAAAGTGGTGGGCCGACTACGGAGTTAACAGAACAACAATGGATCCACTATATCATGAATCTCATTGTCGAATGCATTGTGACATCTGCTTTGAGTACAACATTGGAGATTGCTTCCATCTGCCATATAAAATTGTCAATGAAATGATGGCAAGAGAATGGTCACCTTTCCATGATGAAAACAAGACTTTAAAAGAATACATGTCCAGACATTATGAATGGATTGTATTAATTAAAGTAAAACATCAAATCATTTTAGGGAAACCCATGATTGTCAGGCGAATTTTTACCAAAGCATGGGATGAACTACTTTATAAAAAGCATAGATTCCCTGAAATTACTGTATTCTGAGGGTTCTCATGGGCTTATCCAATAAAAGCATCCAACAGTGTAATCATGAGGTCCAGTCACAAGGACTCAATTGTGGCCAGCTTTTCTCGTGGGCTTTGCTGTACAAAAGCATCCACTATGTATTTTATGCAGATTAGCATATTTTCTGTAGGATTTACTTTTCCGGACTTGGAATCTTTGTGCGGATGTCACCTCGGTGTTACCCGAAAGCAATGATTCTGTCCCTTTGTAAGATGCCCAACAGTAATGTTTGTCCCCTCTCTTTTCCTATAAAAAGAGGGTAAGGCTCATGAATGAGGCATTCGGAGTTGGAGTGATAGAGTTTTAGAGTCTTAGAGATCTGAGAAGCCTGCATATCAGTGTGTTCGGCACTGGTAAGAACCTAAAGTGGCCAGATCTATCAGAATTCTTAGTGAGTTTGTTTAGGAGTTTGTAAATTCTTAGACAGAGCCTATCTGTTGCCAGGAAGCCTTCGGTAATGCTTACTCCTCAGTGAGAAGCAAAAGTCCGATAAATGCAACAATAGTCTATCTCTAAAAAGAATACTCTCTGTAATCTGAATCTTTTTTTGATATATAATATGAGAAGACATTTCCGCATTTGAATACCTGTGTGTTATTTTCAAAAGTCTGTTGTGTAGTAGTTGTCTCATTATCTTCACTCGAAGTTCACTGAAAGTTCATCAGAGGTTCACCAAAGGTTTGAAGGGACGCCAGACCGTTGAAAGGCGAGGAAGCCGTGTGTAAGGTCGCAGAGCGTGAAAAAACCAAGTAGGTTCGCGCTGAGTTCACGTTGGGTTCACCAGAGGTCGATAAGTGAAGGCAAGCGAAGAGATACAACAAGGCCAAGACAGCAGAGCGCGCGCTACTATAGCAAGCTTTGTTGAAGCCTCTGTTTCAAATTGACAACTTTAATAACCATTTAATTGAACATTCAAAAGCTCTGGGTGCCACCTCGCGACCTTCACTAATGATAAGAGACCACAGACTTTAAAAACACACATCCAATAAATATTATATTTTATAAAAAAAATATAATTACATTTTTAAAATAAAATGTCTTATTATTTTTTTTTTAAATGATTAAATACAGATTGTGATTAATAAATGTTAAGCATCAACATTATTATATAAGATTTTTAAAAAATGATATATTTAATAATATATTTAACTATATTTTTCACTCAAATATATGAACAAATTTCATAAGTGATGCTTTATCGAATTTAGAATGTAATTGACTTTATTAAAATATTTAAATGGATTGCTATGTTAACTTTAAATGTTATGTTTATTGAAATGTTGTGTTATGTTTATTTCAATAAATTTGTGATGTTTGTTTAAATGTTTTAATTTGTTAAAGGAAACAATAGCATTGTATAAACAAAAATATATGAAGAAAAGTTTTTAAAAAATTTGAATGTAATTTGACTGTAATGGTTTTTAAGCTAATGTTTGATTATATATAAGAAGTGTTTGATAAAACCAAACTTTAATTTCCCTCTTTCGACGTTGAATTAGCAGCGTGACAGTTATAATGAATTGATATGCCACCTCATTAGTATTATCCGTGCATTTAGACCTTGTAATGACAAAACGTGACACTATGTTTGACATGGGAAAATGTTAAAGGTGTGTTGTGTTTGGCGTTGAATTTAATTTTGGGTGTTTCATGAAAAATGAGTTTTCATTTGCGTTTGATATACTCCCTAATTATGAATATATATATATATATATATATTTTAGAAACACGATATGTAATAAAGTAATTTAATTTACAAAATTGTATGTACTTTGCAACGAGTTACTGTAGATATTGGAGATATGGAAAGGCAGGGTTTGACATTTACAGTTATATCGAGAGAGATCGATTGACGGTTTATGGATTTCACCACTTTTTTCTTATCAGCGTTATGCAAAAATGCAAAACAATGCTTATGTTATATTCAGGAAAAAGAGGAGTGATTGAAGTCTATATCATTTTGAGGTTTTTAATTCGAAATTGAGTTGACTATTGTGGTACAGTGGTTGGAAATGATATTGATGGTTTATGTTTTTTCCCTACCATGATTTAGTTATTAGTTTTGGTTTTTTTTGTTTAAGTTGTCATGTTGAATGCTTGGAAAAAAATCACGTGTGTCTTGCGGTTCATATACCTTGGGTTTGTAATCTTTGTCCCTTGGGTTTAATATATTTCCCTTGGGTTTACAATGCCTTGGGTTTTTACTATTGATTTTTTTGCTTAATTATTTTATAACATTAGTGATATTTAACATACAATTTGTATACTTTGTTTTATATCTTCAATTTGTTACATTTATTTATGTTTCGGCTGATATTTGAAGGGTTTAATATTGTTTGAATGGTTTAGTGTTTCTGCATGGCTTTGAGAAAAATATGAATAGTTCTATATAATTCTTGTTGTTTCTTGCAATTTTTTGATGCAGCGTGATAATTTCTTTGTCTTTCTTTCTCATCATTTGAATATATTTGTTGATTGAAAAAGTCAGAAAATTGAGCGTTTTCAAAATATTGCATGGGTCTTTGATCTGCTGGTGGTGTTGTGGTTGTTTGATTGGTTTAATTTAACCTGTTTCTGCTCTCTTTTCTCCTTTTTTTTAATGCTCTTACATTTATGGCCATTATTTTTATTTTTGTTTTGAAGAAAATATATAAGGGTTTATATACATTGGTTTTATAATTTTAATGTCGTTTTTGCTTTCTTCTCTCCATATTTTGAATTGTATTTGATTTATGTCCAAGAAATTGTTTTTTTCCCTGTTAAAGCAAATAGAAAAATGAAAAAACTCAAGCTATTTTTTGTTTCTTTACATTTGTAACATAGTTAGAATTATTACCCCAAAACGATAACTCTAACCCAAACCCCCCAAAAACATGAAAAAATAGTCTGAAAACAAAAAGTGTCGATGCTGGAATAACGTTTTGTTTTCTTTTCGAGGAAATTTTTCAACATTTTCTAAAAATGGAAGTAAAAACCATTTGTTTTTTGCAAAAAGCACCCTAAAAACGAAAAGTGTTGATGTTGGAATAACATCATTTTTTTTTCGGGTTAAATTGTCAACATCTTTTAATAATGACATTAAAGATAACATATCATGACTCTGGAAAACTTTAAAATTCCAACGATAGACATGACATTAAATATAAAATATCACGTCTCTGAAAAGTCTTAAAATTCCAACAATTTTCAGGTATAGTATTAAAGATAAAATATCATGTCTCTGAAAAGCCTTAAAATTCCAAGGATGACATTAAAGATAAAATATCACATCTACGAAATCTTTTAAAAACTTATTACCATTTAATTTATATTAATTTATTTTTATTTTAAGTTTATCATATTAATAACAATTTATTAAATATAATTTCTTTTTTATATAATGTATTGAAGTCACTAGATAGGAAACACTTTAGTGAAAGAACAATTTTACAAAACAAATGAATTTATATGTGATTTTGGAATTTTTTATACTCTCTGCATTAAAAAGTCAATTTTTTTGGAAATTTGTGTAAATATTTTATTTTTAAATAATTTTAAGATTTTGAAATTTACAAATTGTTTTCTAGAAATTACATTTCTTTTTTTTGCTAATGCAAGAGTCGTGCCTTCTATTCAAAATGTTCAAAGGATAAAATTACATAAAATACAACCAATCGCGGGTTAAACCTTTTAGCCCTAGGTAAAAGCCTCACCAAAATATAAATCCACCAACTAGGTCCTAAAGACCCAAACAACAGAATCGTAGTAACTCAAATCTTAAATAAACAATTCGTAAAAGGTCAAAAGACCTGGACCCACCAACATGCACAATAAAAGACTTGGACCCACCAACATGCACGCTTTTCCCTGACCGTTGATTCTCCTTGCCTGATCCAACGACGAAGGATAATATCACATGAACTAAAAGCACGGAGAATTACTGTGTGATAAACGACCTGGACCCACCAACATGCACGTTTATCCTTGACCGTTGATTCTCCTCGCCTGATCCAACGACTGAGGATCAAATCACAAGAGCCAAGAGCACATATAATTATCACGCGATGATGGCGGTATTCTCTCCCCAACCTTGGCCACGTGTTGCAAGGTGAGTGGAATTGCTCCCAACTGCGAAATATCGCTCTCGGCTTGAAGGGCATGCGATAAACCAGAAACCACCCCGAGGGCGGTATTGACACCACAAGAAGTAATGCGGGGGTTTTGAGTTTGCTGAGAAAGCCTGGACTCTGGCCCCTCGCACCATCCCATCTCCTCGGGCGCATGAACCAAAGGAAGATGAAAATCCATCTATCCGAGAAACACCATCTACCAAGCAACTTCCACCTGAGACTTCTGGGTTTGCGCTTACCTGGGTTGAGGAGGCAGACAGAGACCTGCATCCCAAATGTGACATCACTTCTGAAATAACACTTCATAATGAATCCAAATCAACTAGACCCCGTCTCTGTGGCTCTGTTTCGAAATAACGTTCTATCCTCATCCACCTGATCGAGACAATGCTCCCTCAATCTATTCTGAGGCATCTCTTGCCAACTCAACTTGACCTTGCTTTTGGTGCAGAGCACCCCTTGATTGGCCAGAATGTCTGCCAATTTATTTGTCGTCCTTCGCACATGAGTAAAACTCACGATTTGTAAGCACAGAAGGTGAAACTGCATCCTTTGAAAGACCTGAAGCAGCCTCTAATGTCTTGAGACTTTTTCCGGTTCTATGCCACAACAGATTCTCTTGACCGAGTTAATGATTAACTCTGAATCAGCTTCAATTATTACATTCTGGAGATTATCTTGCTTCAGGAATTCTAAACATTTCTCAAGTGCCATTAATTCCGCCATATTGTTGGTAGCTCTTCCCAAACGGAAATGGAAAATAAAAAGGATGCAGCCATTTTCATTCCTTAACACCCCTCCAAATCCAATAATACTCGAGTTGCCTTTTAAGGCCCCATCAATGTTGCATTTCAAAAAACCCTGAGGGGGAGGATGCCAGTAATCTGGCTTATTGTCCAGTTTCATCACCTTCCTGTCCATGCCCTGTGGTATAAGCCCCTGCATACCCAACTGAAGAAGTATTTGCATTTCAGCTTCTGAAGGTGGATTCTTTGGGGAAGTTCGCACTAAAGTACCTACCGTCTCCTTAAGCTATCTTAAGATCTGCTCAATAATGTGTTGGGAGGAACATTTTTCATTTTTGAAGATTTTGTTGTTCCTTTCTTTCCAAACATTCCATATTATGAAGCTTGGAATTAAAGCCCAAGCTGAGTGAAGAAATTCATAATCAGAGAAGTTTCGTCTCCAGTTATTTAGGGTATTGATAATGCTTCCTTTGTCCCTGTTTGTCTGTTGGAAAATTGTGGCAAAAGTATCCCACAACCTGGAGGTGAAAATGCAATTATTGAGAAGGTGCTCCATTGTTTCCTCTTGGGCTTCACAGAGCTGGCATCTAGAAGGTCCCAGAACACCCCTCTTCCGAATGTTTTCCCAAGTCAGAATTTTCTTATGATGTACCAGCCACATGAAGAGTTTGATTTTCATCCATCCTTGATGCCTCCATAGGTTCTGCCAAACCCTGTCCGGTACATTGGAATCCAGCTCTAGGATTATGCGCTTTGCCTCCTTAAGATTGAAGGTACCTTCATTATTGTTGCCCCATCTAAGTTGGTCATACCCCTCTGAAACTAGAATTTTCCTTTGGTCCAACATTGACAGAAGTGCATCAGCTTTTGCTTTCAAGGGGCTATCATCCCTGTATTCTATATTCTTCCAAGTTCTCCATTTTCCTTCACTATTGGTTTGATCCAAAAAATCTTTTACCCTAAGTAACCCTTTGGTATCAGTTTCTTTCTTGCTGTCCAAAAAGTCCTCTCTTAATAGTGTAGGTTCTTGTTGCCATTTATCCTCCCAAAACAAAGCAAGATCTCCCTCTCTGATTTCCCAGAAGCTATTTTTTTGCACTAAGCCTCTATTCTCCCAAGGTTTATTCCAGATGTAGGAGCCTTTTATGATGCCAGTCATCCTTATGTGATCATTATCTTGCCAAGTGCTCGTGTATTTTTCTTTCCAAATACTATCCCACTGAGCCTTTGGATCTTTTTCCCAACACCACCATAATTTTGACCCTAAGACTTTGCTTAGTACTTCTAGATCATCCAATCCAAGACCTCCATGGTTTTTAGGTTTGCAAATATTATCCCACGCTACCAAGGCCCATTTCTTTCTCTCCTCCCCCTTACCCCAAAGAAAGTCTCTTTGAATGGTTCTAAATTGTTTCAAAACTCCTTTTGGAGCTGGAAGGGCTGAAAGCATGAAGACGAGGATTGATTGAAATACACCTTTTGTAAGCAACAACTGGCCTGCCAAGTTTAAAGATCTAATAGTCCATTTCTTGGTTTTATCCTGCATCTTATTAATCACCGGCTCCCAAATGCTCTTGTGCAAAGGTTTATCAGTTAGAGGAACTCCCAAGTATTTGGAAGGAAGGACATCCCTTTGAAAGCCCAGAATTCTGGAGATATTCCTCTGGATAGTGATATTAGTATTAAAGAAAAAAATCTTAGATTTGGAGAGATTTACCTCCATACTTGTAGCCATGGCAAAGTCACACAGGATTTGTTTATAAGCTAGTGCTTCTTTGACCGTGGGGATACCCTGCAGCATAGTGTCATCAACAAATTGTTGATGGGTCAAAGCCTATCCAGTCTCAGAGAGTTGGAGACCCTTGATGTTACCCACTTCTTTCGCATGCTTGATAGACCGACCAAGTCCTTCCATCATGAGGATAAAGAGAAAGGGAGAGAGCGGATCTCCCTGCCTGAGGCCTCTTGAAGGAGTAAAAGTCTTGGAAGGAGAACCATTAACCAGAATTGAAAAGCTAGAAGAAGTTACCAGGGCCATAACCCATCTTACCCAGTTATGGTCAAATCCAAAGGCTAGAAGGACCTTCCTGATATAGGTCCAATTCAACTTATCATAAGCTTTGGCTAGGTCCAATTGCATAATCATTCCCACCTTCCTATTACTTAACAATGAATGCACCACCTCATGCGCTTGAATGATGTTATTGAGAATTTGTCTACCCTCCACATAACCTGATTGCTCCATAGAAACTAGAGTAGGAAGAAGGGGTTTGAGTCTATTGGCAATAACTTTGGATATTATCTTGTACACCACATTGCACAAAGCTATGGGTCTAAACTTGTCTGGAGTCTGAGCATTGTCCTGTTTGGGGATCAAGGAGATGAAGGAAGTATTGAGCACCTTCAAAATTGTTCTATTCGTCCTAGAGTCCCCCACTACATTCAGAATATCTTGTTTAACAATGTTTCAACAAGCTTTAAAGAAATCCACATTGAAACCATTAGGGCCTGGCGCTTTACCATTATGCATTTCTTTGATGACCTCAATAACCTCCTCTTCAGTCACTGGCCTATTGAGATTCAAATTATCCTCTCTTGTAACTAGCCTAGGTATATACCTTGTTAAGTCCCTGATAAAATGAGCTCTGTCTGAAATGGTCTCCTCTACTTCCTAGAAACTACATTTCATTATTAAGAAACATATATATTTTAATTATATATATATATATATATAACATTAAAATTATATCTCTTTTGAATTTAATAAATTGAAACTAATAAACATATTGAAGATTACCCAAAAAAATTGTGGTTTCTAGAATCCTATCTACCGCAAAGGGAGTACACCATCAATAACAAATTGCTCTCCTATACTTATTAATTCCACATACTTTTTATTTTTACATATATATTCAATCAAATATATTGAGAATATGAAAATATTGAAAACTAAAACTAAAACAAAAAAAAACAATCACAAAAAAATAAATAAAAAATAATAAGTAAACAAAAATATATATTAAAACATAGAAAAATTAAAAAACATGACAAAAAAATCAAACTTAAAAAAAAAAAAAAAAAACAAAAACAAAAACTTATAAAATATAAAAAATTAAACAAAAATAAAATAAAATAGTAAAATAAATGAAAATATTAAAAAAAAAAACTTAATTTAAGAAAAGAACTTAAAAATTTGACCGAAAAACATGATAAATAAATAAATAATATTGATGAGATAAATTAATAAAACAAACAAACAAAAATATTAAGAAAAACACAATAAAAATAATTAACAAAAAAAAAAAAACAAACAAACAAACATTAACAAAAATAAACTAATAAAAAAACATTAACAAAAAATAATTGAAAAATAAATCAGTGAAATAAAAATAAAGAAATAAAAAACATTAAAAAAAAACCTTAAAAAACAACATTTAAATGTGACATATTAAATAAAATATTTTTATAAAAAATTAATAAAAAAGTTGGAAAAATTACAAATTTTATGAATTTTTGATGAATTTAATATTCAAGGATGATGACATTTTAAGTTTTTTTTTCCCAAAAACAATTATTAAGATAAGATTTATTGTAAAAATAACAAATAAAAAATGTAAAAAAAATAGAACATACAATTTTAGAAACCAATAAAAAAAATTAGAAATATTAAAAGTTAAAAAAAAAAAAAAAACAATTAAATTTAAAAAAATAAAAATAACAAAAATTAAAAAAAATTAACAATTCGTTTTTTGTTTTGTTTTGTTTTTGTTTTTGTTTTTTTAAATAAACCCCAAAAAACTATGGAAAAAAATATAAAAATAATAATTGAAAAAGAAAACAAATTAATAAAAATAATAATTAAAAAAAAAAATTAAAACATTTAAAAAAAATTTAAGTTTAAATTAAAAAAAAAAAAAAATTAAAAACATTAAAAGAAATTAAATTTACAAAAAAAAAAAAAAAAAAAACTGTGCGGGCCTGGGCCTAGGCTGTTGGGGAGCTGCGGGCAACTCCCCGCCTGCCCAGGCCTTGGCCGAGTGCCCCCCTGGGCGGTAGACCGATTCGCTGGGAATTAATATTAATAACAAACCCTTTCAATAATAATATACCCTAGGAATTTTTTACCAAGAGATTGTCATTATATACACAAGGGAATAATGGATTGATACTTGAACCCCAAGTGAATAATATGAACCCATGGGATAATAAACCTAAGGAATTAATACTAGAAAGCCTAGAGTTTATATTAATCCCTTGGGTTTTTAGTCTTAATGCCTTCGGTTTATAAACCCTAGGTTTTTTAGTATTAATCCCTTCGGTTAATATTATTGCCTTGTATTTTATAATTCCTTGGGGTTTCAGTATCAACCCTTTAGTTTTACTATATGAAATCATTGTGTTTATCAATCTAAGGGTTGATATTCGCAGAGTATATTATTATTTATAGCGTTTGTAATTAATATTTTTCCCTACGGTTAAATATTATTCCCTGAAGTTTAAAATTATAAACACAAGGTATATAAACCTTAACATATATATTATAAACCCTAAAATTAACATGGTTGACCATGGTTAACCATGGTCCAATGTCGCATTGTTACAAGGATTGTCTAAAAATGAAAATCAGCCATTGCAACCGTGCTCATAATCGGCTTGCGACCCAGGGGCTGCTGGGCTAGGGCTTGGGCGGGTGGGGGAAGTTGCAAGCAACCCTCCCCACCTTCTTAGGGCCCAGGCCAGTGGCCCCTGGGTGGGCAGAGCGCTGCCCGTAGCTCCCCCGCCCACCCAAGCCTAGGCCCGACTAGATTTGAAATTTTATTTTTTATTTTTTTGTATAATTTTTTTTTAAATGTTTTATTTTTTTAATTATTATTATTATTTTTTATGTTTGTTTTAATAGTTTTTATTTTTTTAATTATTAATTAATTTATTTTTATTTTTAAAGGTTTTATTTTTTATTTTTGTTGTTGTTGTAAATTTATTGGTTTTTTTAAATTGTATGTTCTATTTTTTTTGTTTTTGTTATTTTTAATCTAAAACTCATTTGAATCATTTTTTTGGGAAAAAATATTCAAAATATATCATTTTTTAATATAAAATTCATAAAATTTGGTATTTTTTGAATTTTTTTATTCAATATTTTTATAAAAATATTTTATTTAACATGTTGTTTTTAGTGCAAAGATCCTAAAATGCATATTTTTTTAATTATATCTATATGCAAAATGTGTATTTTTTGTCGAATGTTCAAAATTGTTATTTTTTTGGGACAAATATTTTATGTGTATTGAATTATTAATTAACGATATTAACTATATAAAAAATTCTAACCTAAAACAAATAATGTTATTTTTTTTAAACTTTTCAAAACACATTATAAAAAAAATTGCAAAGAAAAACAAAAAACACATGTTTGGAAAACCCTTAAAAAATAAACATCTTAGGATGAAAAACAAGAAGATGAATAAGACAACTTGAAAAATGGTAAAATAATCAACATTTAAAAAAAAACTATTCACACTTAATTCATTAGAAAATTTAAAGTTTCAAAAATAAGCCATGCAACAAAAAGGGGTTGATGCTTCATCAACACTTTTCAAAATCGGCATGAAAATCATTAACTTTAAAAAAAAAATGTTCATACTTAATACATACGAAAATTTAAAGTGCCAAAAATATGCTCCAAAAAAAAGGTGTATTCTGAATAACCACTTTTCAAAATCGGGTGATTTTTTTGCTACCTTAAAAATGGGTAATCGGTAATTTTCTCATTTGATTGGTAACTATGTTTTGTTTGTTTCTTTGTTTATGTACTAATTTTTTTCCTATCTTTCTGTGATTGAAATGCAGATATGGACAACCATGATGGCATTTATTACATTAAAGCGATCAAATCTATTGTTGCAACCTTAAGTTTTGTTTTGTATATTGCAAAAGGCTAGATAAAAAACATGGATTCCATCCTTCTTTTATTGATGAGCATATTCGTGTCTTGGATGTAATGAAATCAAATATGCAAACGTTGTATCATTTGCACGTAAGAGAAGCTAGGAGGAAAACTAGAAGGGATTGGTTGGAGAGCGTTAAGTATCGTGACCATTATCATGTTGATTTGAGTTGGTGTTGCTTTTGTCACCGTTCAGGGTGTGTTTTGGAAGAGGCTCACATGAAATAGTTGTGTTATCGTTGAGTATTTGAATTTCATTTTTTTTATTTTTTTTACATGTTAAGAGATGTGAAATAAATCTCTATCTATATACATATTTCAATAAAATGTCAATAAAAATTTAATTTTTCAAGTTTAAATGTGAGGAAATTCGATTTCCTTGTCATTGTTGTTGCCATGTGTTATATTGTTTGTCAATTTTATTTGATTCTTGATTTTTTCATAGTTGGTTTTTTCATGGCGTTTAATATTGTTCCATTGTATTGAATATTTTATTCATTCGTTTGTTAAACATTCAACTTTCTTGTTAGTATTGTTGAATGCATTTTGGTTTATAGGATAATAAACCCAACTTTTGTTATTATGAAAAAGATTGTCTCTTTCTACAACTTCACATTCTCAAATATGGTCAACCATGGTTCAATGTTGTTTAATGTCAAAGATTGTGTCAAGAGCGAAATAAAGCATGGTCAACCATTGTGTGATGTCGCATTGTGACAAATCTTGTCCCAAAGTTGCTCAACCATAGTCGAGCTTTGCATTGTGAAAACACTTCTGTAGTGAAAAATCCAACTTGGTGAACTCTTGTCAAACATGTTTATTTAAGAGTTTTAATATTTATGTCTTGGCTTTATATTTGTGCATACGGTTTACTGTTATTTGTTTGGGTTTATAATCCCTTCGGTTTTAAATTTTCATCCCATGGGTTTATTATTTGTTTGGATTTATAATATTTATCCAAGGGTTTATATAGCTTGGTTTTATAATATTAATACCTTGGGAACACAAAATGTATGGGTTGTATAAATAATCACTTGGGTTAATAATATTTATTAATAATAATAGTGGTATTGATATTGTAAACCTACGGGGTTATTATTAACCCCTTGGGTTTATTATCCCCAAGCTATTATCAAGCCAACATTTCTTAGTGTGTGAAGGATTTTGTGAATATTTCAGGGTTTACATGTTCATTTAAAAGTTTATAATATTTATCTTCGGGTTTATATACCTTGGGTTTATAATCTTTGTTCCGTGGGTTTATTTTTATTCGCTTGGGTTTTTAACGCTATAGTAATAATATCCTTATTACATTTTTTTTTCTAAGTAAAAGTAGTCTATTAATATGTACACAAAAGATACAAAGAGGACAGAGCCTCGACCAAGTTTATCGTAGTATCAACAAAATCTGGACTACCCCAACATTGGGGAAACCAGTCCAGCAAGAGCATAACCTTCAAAAATGGTAGCAATTTTGAGACCAGACTCCACAAAAAGACAGTAAGATAATACCCTGACATTTGGTCCAGAAAGGATACCAGCGTCCACACAAAGATTATCAAAAACCAAAAAATACCAGATAGAAGAGACCAAGGCAGCCATAGTCGGCCAAGTTCTAACCTCAGGCAGCCTCTGCCGAATCTCTGTCTGCCACCTTCTGCTACCTGGAGGCCACATCATCTTAGCTGTAGTCATCCGGGATGGGTTCCTCGATGATTGGGCAAGCCCACTCATCCGCCACATCCATGGAGGCTCTGCCGTGTGGCTCTCCACCACTGCCGTGAGGCTCTCCTTCGTCACTAGAAGCATCCTGCATAGTTGAACCATCATGACACGAATCATCAGAGGGGCGCGTGGCAGTAGAGTTGCCCCCTTCACCATGCAGAATTCCACCAAAGTTCAGTCCAAGGGAGGTGAAGAGACTGTCAACCATCACATTTTTACCAAAATCCCTGCAATTGTTGCATCTGAGTGTACCTTCCTGCGGCAAGTTGGAGATGTCAACCTGAGAGGCTGAATGAGCGATTTCTTCAGAGAAAGAGATGGAGATAGAAGCAGTAATGACGGGCCTGTTCAGGGAGCTACAGAACCTGAAATGGGCAGAGTGAGGAGCAGGTTGAAGGGGCGGAGGAGAATTGTCAGAATGGACAGCAAATTCGTCAAGAGGAACACCGGAAGAATGAGCCCGACCTCTCCCACGCCTGGTATTATGATGTCTACCCTCCCCAAAAGATTGAGGATGATGCAATTCAGGGGAAGGAGAGGAGGTGGAGCGCTCCACCGGAGGATGAGAGCTTCCTCCCCTGGTTCCTCCCCTACGACTACGCATACGGTGCCTTACCATATTGAATTCGTTGGCTGGGCGCTCAAAGGGAGCAGAGACCAGAGGGACGAAGGCAGAGGGAGCACTAGCTGTGGGAATAAGAGGTGAAACAGGATTGATCTGGGCAGAGATTAGAAAGCAGAGATCCGAATGCGAATGATGAAAGCCATTATCAAAATCTGCACAGCAAACAATCCAATAGCAACGGCCAGTTGCAGTGCGAAGGCTAGGCTCAAAGGCTTGAGGCGGACAGATGCTGCAGAGCAGGGGAGACGGTGAAGGATTGAAACGAGGTATCTCCATAACCCAAAAATGAGTAGCTTTTTGCCGATCCATACCTGTATTGAATGCTGCCTGTAGATAGTAATGAAGGCGTTGCAGGGTGATATGGGGAGGGGCGCCATCGGACAAGTGGCCCGTCCCCTCACCGTCATTCTTCAGTAATAACATTAATGCCTGATCGTGTCACCCGCATCCGGGTATCTTTATTACATTTTTACTAACCCAATTTATTGATAATGTAAAGCGAAGGGGCTTTTACCAACTCCTTGGCTTTATAGTCACCATAGTCAACCATAGCTGGCTAATGCATTGTAAAAAGGCTTTTGTTGTCCAAAAACTACCGTGGTGAACTCTACTCAAACCTGTTTATTTAAGGGTTTAAATATTTATGTCTTTGGTTTATAAGAAAAATCCATTGGGTTTAATATTATTCGTTTGGGTTTAGTCTTCGCTTGGCTATATCATTCACTTGAGTTTATTATTCGCTTGGGTTTAGTATTACTCGCTTCAGTTTTTACTAGAAACCAAAGGGGTTTATACTAAAACCCCAAGGGATTATAAAATCAAGGGAATAATATTATTAGAAGGGATTATTACTAAAAACCCTAGGGTTTATATTCCATTGGGTTTTAGTATTAACCCCTTAGGTATTCTATTATCAATCCCTTAGGTATATTAATCTAAGTGTTCATATTCGTAGGGTATAATATTATTCATAGGATTATATCTCCCTTGGGTATGATATTATTCATAGGTCAATCATGGTCAACGAAGGGTTTATATACCTTTCATTTATAATATTAGCTCATTCGGCTTAACAATATTAGTCCCTTGTGTTTATAATACCTTGGAGTTGAAGTATTGACTCTAGGGTTTTTAATATCAATTGCTTGGGTTTACTAATGTAAGGGTTCATGTTCGTAGGGTTTAATACCAAAAACCCAAGGGACTATAAACCAAAGGCAATAATATTAATCCTAGGGACAATAAACCCAAGAGATTAATCCTAGGGACAATAAACCCAAAGGAATAATATTAAACCCTAGGGATTAATATTATGAACCCAAGGTATATAAACCCTAACAAATACATTATAGACCCTAAATAAACATGGTTGAGCATGGCTGACAATGGTTTATTTTCATTTTCAGACAATCCTTGTCACAATGCGACGTTGGACCATGATCAACCATGTTAATTCTAGGGTTTATAATATTTATAGTATGGTTTATATACCTTGTGTTTATAATATTAAACTTTAGGGAATAATATTTGACTGTAGGGAAAAATATTAATTACAAATCCTATAAATAATAATATACTCTACGAATATCAACCCTTAGATTGATAAACACAAGGTTTTCATATAATAAACCTAAGAGGTTAATACTAAAACCCCAAGAAATTATAAAATCCAAGGCAATAATATTAACCGAAGGGATTAATGCTAAAAACCCTAGGAGTTATATTCCCTTCGATTTTTATTATTAATCCCTTGGGTTTATAAACCCTATAGGGATTATAAACTGAAGGCATTAAGACTAAAAACCCAAGGGATTAATATAAACTCTATGCTTTCTAGTATTAATTCCTTGGGTTTATTATCCCTTGGGTTCATATTATCCCCTTGGGTTTATAATCCCTTGGGGTTTAAGTATCAACCCCAAAGGTTTATTATTCCCTTGTGTTTATAATGACAATCCCCTCGGATAAAATTCTCAGGGTATATTATTATTGAAAGGGTTTGTAATTAATATTAATTCTCAGGGTTTAATATTATTCCCTAGGGTTTATAATACCTAGGGTTTTTAGTATTATAAACCCAAGAGAATGGGTTTTTAGTATTTTTAACATAGATGTGGTCCATATAAATGTATAAGTTCATGTACAATATTCTATATTGATGTGTATTTATAAATGTGGTTGATATACGCCTATCAACGTTTATCAACCACATTTATTAATGTGGTTGTGCTAGTTGATAGGTATTTGAGGTGTCAAATCTAGCTCAGTATTTTGGTAAAAACCCTAGCTCAATCTTCCCCTTTGTTTCAAAGCAGTTGAATCGTTTAAAACATGATTTTTTTTTTTTTTCTAGAAAACATCCTAATTAGCAGCAAGTGTTAGGGTTATTTTTGTTTGTGATCATTTTTTTCACACAAGGATTGGATGATGTCTCAAGGCTCATGCGGATCTTGACAAAAATAAACACCAAGATAAATTTTCCTGGATTTCAAAACTGCCTTAATAAAGGTCAAATTTCTTGGTTTCAAATTTTTCTCTCTTAACGTTGCACAATGGCTTTTTGGAATAACCCTTTAATTTGCAGAATTGATTGGAATCTTGACCATAAGGACGAATTCTATTATTATGTTAGTACGTTTAAAAAAAAATCCTTATACACTATTTAACATATTTAAATATGGTGTTGTCTAAGTATTCCATTCCCCTATTTTTTTGGGAGAATCTCTTAAAAAAAATTTCAACCAAATTTTGTTTTTTGTCGTTTAAAATGAGTTTGTGACTACATATATATTTTTTATTGTTTAAAATGAGTTTTCTCATTGTTTAAAATGAGCTTGTGACTGAATATATAGATTCAGTACCCTAAAAAAACCATTATTGTTGTTTAAAATGAGTTTGTGGCTGAATATCTAAATTCAGTACCCTAAAAACACTCTTAAAACACAAATAAAAAGAAATTTTTGTAAAATTTTGAAAAAATATATAGATTCACTACCTTAAAAAAAACCATAAAAGCACAGATCAAAAGAAATTCTTATCATGACAATGAACCAAACTTGTTGGTTCGAAACACGTCGGAAAATAAATTTTGATATAATTATCACCAAAAACATCTCTAAATTTTTTTATATAAATCACAAAACCTTAATTCAATAAAAGAAATCCATGCAATAAAAGAAATTCATGCAAAGTTTTGAAAAAACGATATGAAAAAATATATCGGAAAACTTCGAAAAGATAACAAAAGTAGACTCCGGCTCTAAATATTAATCCCTTCGCATATTGAATTGAATAATGTGGTAAACTGGTATCTTCTCGTTAAATGACACTTTCAAACTTTGGGATTATAACTTTATAGATATCCAAAACTTAGGATTTGGAATTTATACCAAACACATCACACACTTATACAATGCAGTGATATTTGCTGTATTTTCCTTCCTATTTGGTAAAATTGCCTCTGAGTATTGAAGTAACACCTAGCATTATTTCATTCCCTTCCGCTATATAACTCTAACAATTGATAAGACCTTTAAATAAAATCTATCATTCATTATTGGTCTACATGTAACATATTTGCCAACTAAAGGAATCTAATATATTTATGAGACGTGATAAAGTTTATATTTAAGTATGAGTTAAACATTTATGTTTCTTATTTAAATTTTTATTTAACTTGTGGTTTTACACTAGTACAAGGTTTATTTGAATTTTTTTTTATTATTTTATTTGAAATTTTGTGGTGCATGTTAATTTATGAAATTTTTTTATGGTTGTTGGTAAAAAAATATCTCGATTTTGTTTTATTGTTACAAATCAATGGGATTGAAATGTTTGTGTTATATTTGATTTGCATGTTTTTGGATAGTCAAATAACTGGTGCATTCATATGAACATTTACCTTGTCATTTGATACATATAATTTTTATTTAGTAATGGAATGAATAGTGATGTGATGGAATGAAAAGTGATCGTCATTTATTTTCCCCAGGCAGGCCACTTTCTAGAGATGGAGACAGGAGATAAGATCTAGATATGTGGAGGCAGACCACTTATTTCAGGCAGGCCTCTTGGACAAGCCTCTTGGAATGGATAAGGCAGGTATGAGAGACAGCCTTATATCTCTCTAGCCAGCAGGACGAATGACCTTCCTCAGCAAGCTCATAAGCAAGCCTTATCTCTCGATAACAAGCCCTCTCCTCTCGCAGGTGCAGGTTATTTCCTTTCTTAAAACCTATTGCTTCCCTGGCTTCCCTGAGCCGGCTTTCTATGGGTGAGGGTTAGAGAACGGCTTTATGCAGGAGAACTGCTGGCCGAAGAGTAATAGTACCCACCCACTGGTCTTATGTCTGTTAGGTCGAACTGAGACTGTTAGAACCCGCTGGAAGAGTCAGAACCTGGCTACTGGTCTTAAGAAATCGAATATTCAATTAGCTCATCCCATCTCCGAAGCTTTAGGAGGAAATTCGGGTCATTTACGAGAGGGTGAGAAACGAACTAAAGACCAAAGAGAGAGGAACACCTGGCTATTAAGAGGGAGAGATAACAGTGGCTAAAACCTCTCCCTTATGGTCGAGCCTGCGCTACTTCTGGCTGGCTAGCCAAATGGGCAATGAGAAACGTCTGTCTGGCTGTTTGACAACGGCTGATTGTCTGGTTGGTTGGTTGAATGGGTAATGTCTGGTTGGCTGACAGCGATTGTCTGACTGTCTGGCTGGCTTATGAGAAAGGTCTGTCTGGTTTGGCTTACCCGTGTGATCTATTCATTTTTGTGCTATGTGGGACCTGCCCTGTCTGTCTTGACTGATATAACTACCTGATCTTCAAGCCCTTAACCAGTGAGTGGTTGCCCGCCCATTCTTCAGTTGACCCCACCCCGTCAAAGTGGAAAATTCACTACTGAAAGGCCACCTTTCATAATTGAAATTATATTTTATGTTTTTGGTTGAAGAGTATAATTACATTTAACATGGTCACACATATTTTTAAGAAAGAAAATATTCTAGAGATTTAGGTTAGGAATGTGTTCTGACATCTATAAATAACAGTAGTATTCATTACTAGGCATTTAAAAGTACCATTTGGGAGGTATATATGAAGGGATATCTAAGACTTTAGGAGGGTACTTATTGAGCTTAAGGCTCACCTTGTTGGAGGTCCAGGTAATCCTTGTTGGTACCCATTCAAGTAGTATTGCATTAGACAAATATGAACATAGACATTACTTCCACATACCTTGAGTATATTAAATGTCCACCTAGATATTCTGAAATCAACTATTCACCTGCCTAACTACTATAGTGCACTGGAAACAACATTCAGAAAGATCACACTCTCATACTATCCTCATGTCATATATATGAGGGCTATAACACTAGGTATACCATTTCTATAGTCATTTCTCGCCCAGAAAATCATGGATTTATTTGTGTTGTTTAACTAACTTTTCTTTCATTGTGGGATCAATTTTTCATAAATGTGTCTTTTATTTTGCTACAAGTACACTTCTTGAATCATATGGTTAATATGCTCTAGAAACTCCGCTGATTTGCACTAATAATCATTCAAAGATTCAACATTTTACTAGATTCCTCCAAAATAAGTCAACAAAATCCAAGTCATACTCACATTCATACTAAATGTTAGGGATAGGATTAAGAATATGGAACCCCCCCAAGATAGAAAGCCATGATTAGACCTAGAAGTGAGGGGCAAGGCTACCGAGGCAAAAATGGGTAGCTTGCCTAATAGTTTCCTTAGGCTTTCCCCTTAGTGAGCTTAATACTCTTCCTTTAGGAAGAATCTGTTGGATAATAGGTAATGCACTAATGTATCAGCTATAACGCTTTGAGGGAAATCCATGGTAAATTGTAGAAATTTTTCCTATTGAACCTTATTTCTCAAAACTTATATTTTCTTATGGGAAGGGTGAGGGCTATTTGTGTAATAGGATACATTGCACACAACTATGATGAAAATCCTACATTAACGAATGAGATTTAAAGAATAAACATTAACATTGTATTAAATTCTTTCAAAATAAGTCAATGAAATTCATGGCATATTCACATTCATACTAAATGTTAGGCATAAGATTAAGGATAGGGAACATGCACACCCCACATGATAGAAAACCATCCATAGAACTAGAAGTGAGGGGAAATGACACTGAGGTGGCAATGTTAAAAATATGATTATAGTGAGAGGGTGGGTGAATCAATATAATGGTTGATTTTAAAAATTATTAGCAGTAGATAATATTTCAAACCATTTAGCAATCAATCATGTAAACAACATGTAGAAACACCAAATGCACGTGGAAACCCACAGAAGGAGAAAACCAAAAAACTTATGTTTGAATGTTGTTGTATGTTGTAACCTACCATTACAACAAAAATTTTGGCTCCAACCAGAAGGACACATCCAACTCTTGAATTTACAAGCACCTACTTGAAGGAAGCACCAACTCCCTGATATTTACAGGTTTCAAACTAAAGGAAGAACCAACTCCTTAAACTTGTACAACCACCAACCTGAAGTAAGCACCAACCCACTGTTGTGACAACACCAACCCCTCGATGTGTCGACACCAACCCCCTAATGTGCAGACACAAACCTAGTTTGCCCAATAGATCCATCTTTCATTCATTTTTAAATGTAGACCCACATCCTTTCTTCCTTTTTAGCCTTTAGAATTATTTGTGTTGTTCTCAATAATTCAACTCATTCAACTAGATATTTTACTACAACTCAGACATACTCAAATCACCGACATTTCACTCACTCACTTCTTCAATCTTTATCTCAGTTATGCATCTCTTACTTCATGCCCAAATCTGATCGCAACTTTTCAAAAAACAATGGCATTTCTTTCGTTAGGCCCATGCTCCTTTCTGCTCTCAGGTTACCTACAACTCAACTGTAACTCATATCTATATTTAGATATATTATTATCTCCACTTTTTGTAGAAATTCCTTGTATATTCGAAACTGCTAATGTAATTTTCTAAAACAATAGACTTGAATCTACTCTACTCATCAGTGGAAACAATTAAATGATTGAGAAATCACAACATAAAGATGAGACAATATTCAATCGCATATGCTCAGATATTTATCTATGTGAAATAAATTGTTCAAAACCCCTTCCTATCTGTATTGCATTAACTAAAAAAATAGAGAAGAAATACAATGCTTGCTCAAGCTTGAGAAACCTATGCACTAGTATAATCTATCTCACTACTTCACAAACTAGATAAGGTCAATACTTAACCAAATTTCGGCATGCCCAAGTCCCTATTTCCTTGTGTTGTTTCTCAAGGAACTAGCCCACTATTAATTAGGGAAATTCCCAATCCATAACTGCGCAATCCCTGTAGGCCCTTCTATGACTATATGCACCACTTGTACAATTTGATATTGTCTACAACTGATAGTACATTGCGCTTGAACTCCAATCTAATCTGGGTAAATCGAGTTATCTCCATGAATCAATTAGTTTGGGCTGATTGATGAGTAAACTGGTTGATCACAACTGAACACACCCCACTACGATACCTTCCACTAGTTCTTAATCAGTTAGAACTAGGTAAACTTACAATAACTCAAATTAATTGAAACAGATTGCTAGTACTTAACAATCAATCATAACTCAACATAACTCAATTGTCTCCAACTTGAATTAACTGATTTAATTGAATGATAAATGTCGTATCACTTTAGTTAAATTCCTCCAAGTATTTTACTGAAATTGGAATTCAAATTTCTCCTAATTTAATTAAGGAGAAAATAAATTAGGAATTTCTTGTTGCATTTTCAACATTCCCTTTTAGCAAGAAAGGGATTATCAACTACCCTGATCCTGCCTCTATGGAACTCAAATTTGCATCTTGACAATTCCTTTGTCAAAATATATGCATCATGTTCCTTTGTAGGAATGTACTTGTTGATGATGTTGGACTCACCAACATTCAGGGGATCTCCCCTATATGAAGTCCCAACTAGACCTCATATCATTTGGAGTAGGAGTCCCAACAGTGGGCAGTAATGATATGCCTTGACTGTAGAAACACACAGAGGGAAGTATGATAAATTTGGGTAAGAGAAAGTGTGTGACCATGCAGAGAGACAAGTACGATACATGAAGGTTCCAACACACGAAGGGAAAAGAAAGTGTGCCCCTTGGAAGCCTATAATAGTACACAGCTTGAATGAAACACACGAGCAAAATGACATCACAAGATAAGATGCAGAGTAGTCCACAAGTTAAAGTGATGAGTTAATACAACAAAACGTATTCAACAAGATTCATACAAATTCAAACGAAATAGTTCATAATCATAAGCGTAAGTTAAATAACATACATTGAAAATGCAACAAGAGTAGTCCTACTATATTCACAACATATGCATGAAAGTGTGCTGACTCTGATTTTATTATTATAAGTGAAAGTTCCATTCATACATACACCATTGATGACCACTAGCCCGAATAGTGGAACATTACAATTAAGAACACTTGCTCCTCCAAAGAATTATACTTGCTCTACTCTACAAAGAATCCAAGGCTCTTCGCAATACTCCCAAGCTCTTCCTAAGCCTAAGCCTAGCCAAAATACTGGCTCCCAAAAGACCCTTAAATGAGTTATGAGGTTCTATTTATAACAAGAGGGGGTGACTCTTCAACTCCCCTTTGTGACCTTTGGACTACCCTCATGACTCTTCAACTTCTTTAAAAAATGACACATTACATTACATGATGACTCTTCATATTCCAATATTGACACTTGGAATTTCACTTACAATATAATTACAAATAATACTACATTTTAAACTTGTACCCATATAAAACAAAATAGGGTAGAGATAGCTTGACAACCTAATAAGACACAATGCTATGATGCTTGAGTTTGGGTGAAGTCTAGCTCAGCAACCTCCACTTTCTGCTTCTCGGTCACATATTGGTGTCAAGCTTGGTATCGTGTGATGGTGTCCCCAAACTACGTGATGGTTTCTTCCAGGAAGCGCACTCTCGCCTCCATGGAATCCAGGTACACTATCTTGGAACCTATGTCCAACGCATTCTGAAGCATGAGAAACATTGTTCTGACTTTGATAGGACCGCCGATGAAATTTTGCATGTTCTTTCTGTTCAGCTCCAAGTCTTCCCTAGTGGCATTCCCTCTCAGCTTCTCCAAGCACTCTTCGACCTCCTGCCGGACTTGATTCTTGGGGTTATCTTTGGTGAGTGAATCGACTGATTGAATTTGGTGTGTTCTTATCAAGACATCCAAACTGTTGAATAACTGAACATATAAGGCTAGAATGTTGCCAATGAATGTGGCAAGCTGCTTGTTGTTATGAATCAACATTCGAACCTTTTCTTTCTCCATCTCTGCATATGGCTTAATCTTCTTCACTAAGTTAAGCAATGCCCCATTCTATCACATTTTCCACTCTTGCACATAAGCACGTAAACTTGTATGTTCTTGAGAGTTTTAACAAACTCTTTGCTCTGCTACTGTAGGCCATGCAAACAAACAATTTCTTTATGTATGGTGACAAACCCCTCATAGAGCTTCCACATGGTTTCTCCAAGTGTTGATACTTCAACAAGTATCGTTGTTATCATCTCCTCCAAGTAAAACTGTGCGGGAACTGCGTTCTGCACTGTTGTGTGGAATTGTTCTGCCTATTTCCTGGTAGCCTACAAGGTCTGTGCTAGTTGCCATTCTTGACCATCAAATACTAAATTTTTGATCTTGTTGCTCTTTCATTGGCCAATTTGGCATCGATAATGGAATTTGGATGCTTCTTGGTGTCTGACAGTATCACCCTTTCTCTAATGCATGTAGGTTTTTGTGGCTCCCAGAGACAGCCTCAGATTGCTTACAAGGCCAGTGCCTGGGCACATCTAAATTTGGAGTGTCTCAAATGATTATTAGTAAAGGGAGACCTCACTTATATTCTATATGTATATATAATGGATTGGTTCATTCACCTAAAGGAATAAGAAATGAATTGATGGTACTTATTCACATATACAAATCTCATAAATATGCATAAAACAGTGGAGGCCGAGTAGTTCAAGGACTTACAGTTTAATAAGATTTTGTAGAGTAATGATAGAGGATAAAGAGAAGGAGCAACTCATCATATAGAGCACACGACTTCAATAATTCTACACTTAACACATAGATCTTGAGGCATTAATATTTTCTATACTTATCTGATTTACAAGCAGATAATATGGATAAAGGAGGGACTGAATGATATGATTCATGTAGCGCAGATTTAAAGATATAATTTCAATAACCCATACAGGCACATGCATTAACAATGTCGATACAAATGAATACGTGATATAGTTACATGCACTTGCATTAACTTGTCGATACAAATGAATCTGTGAGGAAGCTTGAAATATTTCAAGCAGTTATGATTGTATGAATTCAGAGAAGAAACACGAACACAAAATGGGTTTTAACAAAGGGATAACATAATGTAATACTTGAAGGGGGAATCACCACCATTTCCTTGACATTCTGAAAAATATGTATTACAAAGCCATACAGTCTGAAAATAATATGTAGTGTTTTCTTTAGAATTTCTGAACCTTTGTTAAGTGTTGCTTTCCCCTATTTATATGGAGAGGGGAGCATGGACATTCATTACATCAAAAATATTTTCATCCAAGTATTAGTTGTTAGATTGACTAAATGTCTCAGCTGGGGATGGCTCTGTGGCTCAAAAATATTACAAAATTAATGGCCTCATTGAGAGGAGGAAAATTACAGGACATAAAATAAGTAAACAGTCAGAAAGAAGCATTAATAAACTATCTTTGCATCCATCCCTATAATCACTTCTACTTCGGGTTGTAGGTAGCTCATTGTTTGGCTTCCTATGCTACTCAGCCAACTCCCATAATTTCTTCCTTTACTGCTTGAACCATTCATTATTTAAAGCTAGGAGTGGGCACCATCAGCGCCATGCCGCAGTACTGAAACAAAAGACCCTTGGGTGGTACTTCGTCTCTCTCTGTTATGGGTCGCCATGCCTCAGAATTAAATACTCTCGAGCTACCAAGTCTCTTTCCACTCCTGTTAGCACCGACCATTATTCCATGTCACAATGGGCCTTTCTGAATCAACCCATACCGGTTTTGAATGCACCACTTATTTCCCTTAAAGCCACAACTGCCGACCCATCACACCTTTAAAGCCCTGTCCTACACTATCGACACCCTGATATACCTGGTGATCCTCTCTTGGTGACAATATGGAGGACTTACCCATGCTTCCCTTTTGTTGTAAAAAACGTTGCGAAACAGACGAGTCTCGATCCCCCTTAGCCCCTTTCACTTTAGCCCCTTTTTGTAAATTTCTTCATATGACTGGGGGCTGAAACCAGGGGCTTAACCCAAGGGTGCTAGAGTCCTTTAAGGCTTTTGAAGGGGCCTTTTCCTTTAATTTGTGAAATCCCGTACTTCGACGCTTCTGAGGGTTTCCACTGATATTTCCCTTGAACCCTGCGATCGTCGATCTGTAAGGTCAGGCCCATCGAAAGCATTGCAATTGCACTATGGGAGGGGAAAGCCCTTTACCTTTCTTTATAGCACTATCTGACTCGTCCGGATGCGAAAACTTTATAGAATAGACCACATAACATATCACATCTGGGGAGTTCTCACATATCAAAATCACAACATCAGAAGGGACATCGACGGAGGAGGGATCTTGCCTTGTGTGATCGCCGATTGCGATGGGTGACGTCATCACTACCATGTGTCACCCTATGAGTGGTGACACGTGTCACCCAGAAATTCCCCCCTTAGGACCCTGAAAAAGTTGAATCCGTGTGACACATGTCCTCCATAGTGCCACGTCAGCTCCATACTGCCAGGTCAGCTGCCATGTGGATTCATAAGGACCAATGATATTCTCCGACGTGGCCTCCTGGGGGAGAGAGAAAGGCTCGCCCAACCTTGGTTTTTCTTTGAATTCCTTTGTTAAATGAAATCGGCCCTCCCCAGTGATTTAACACTACATCGACAATTTTTTGTTTCGCAGTCTTTTAACCTCGGTCCTGTCCCGAATCACCGATCTGCGAGAATTGTGATATGCGGTACCAACCATAATCCACCATGTGCCCCCCCAGGAGGAAAGAGAAAGGGGTCACCCTAACTTGATTTTCGATTGATTTTCTTAGTTATTCCTTTTCTTGACCTTTTCGATGCTTTACACTATTAGCGCAAAATCACGATATTGCAAGTTTTTAGAGTCGTACCCCCCCAATTCACTGATTCGCCGATTGCGATGAACTCCCAGGGCCTGTTGATCACCGATAAGCCTGGTCCTGCTGATATGCGATATCGTGATTGGTTGATCATAGATTTTGCTGTGCTCCCTGTTTCACTTCGGAAGAACCTACCGATTTGTGATTGCGATGAGCTCCTGGACCTCCGATGTGCAATTTGCGATGAGCCCTTGCCTATGGTCCTTTCCTCTCTGTTTTCTGACTTTTAAAGGGTAACTTCAACAGACCTTATCTTCTGATCCAGAGGTCCATTTTCAGACTCCCACATACCATTGGAAAGCTCTTTCCGTGGACTATGCAATGGAGAGGGTCTAATTTGGCCTTGAGCATTTTTGTGGCCTTGAAGATGGTTTCAAACTTCACTTCTCTTTGGAAACTTTAATCAACTGAAAACTTATAATCCAATGAGTGACAACACAGGTGATGCGTGATCTTCCGGAAAGTGCTTTCTATGTGCTTGTACAATCCTCCCTTATAACAAATTGAATGTTAGATTGTACACATCCATTACCGGATCATCATAAAGAGAAATAACATCCCCTTGCTTGCTCAGCACTGGCTCTACTATTGGAGGCGGTGGAGACTTAGGGATGACCTGTGGTGCTCTTTACATCAGATCAACATCTTCATTCTGCGGCTCTTGCTCCATCTCCTTGTCTTTCACTTCAATCAATTACTCAATCTATTATGCAAGCTCCCGATCCTACATCGATTCATCTTCCTCCTCAGTTGTTGGTTGTTGTTGTTCCTGCTCTTAAACTTTTATCGGTGTTGTTTCCTTGGTCATCGCACCCTATTTTTTTCTTCTTCCTGCTTCTACTTTTATTCTCGTTATCTCCTCCTCAAATCTTGTTCTTACTTCATCTTCCACTATGTCTCTTGCACCTTCAATTTTGCTTCCAGCAACCTATGCTTTTCTCTCTTCCTTTTCGTTGCTTATTGTATCCTCTTCTTCCTCTTAGCTTTTGTTGCCAAAGCTTATTTCAAAACAATGGGATCTACCTTCAACTTGTAGGTTTTCTCTCCCTATGGACTGTCAGAAATCTTCCTCTTTCCCTTGTCCTAGACAATATTGTTTCCTTCTGCTATTGTTACTTCCGGAGTTGTTGTTTTCTGTGGAGTAGCCTGTGAAGTCTCTGTTAAACTGAGCAGCTCACAGAGTCTATAGGCATTGTATCAGTACGTCCAACGATCCTCCTCTGGCTAATGGAATTCCCTGCCGATCCACGAAAAGTAAACTCTTGAACAATGGTATTTACAAATACTGTAGAGATGATACAGATTAATGTATCAAATGTTGAATTCAAATATCTCTATCTCCTTTGCCTCGACATCCATGAATTTCAAGTTCTTTACCTCATATAGTATAATATACAAAGGAAGGGTGGGCCATGGTGCTATCTTGTTCCTGTGTAGTGCTGCTAACATCCCTGTGGCGAGATTGTATGATACTTCTTGCATGATAAGTTTGTCTGTGGCATACCTTGGTAAGACATGCATAAGCTTCTCTCCGCCAAACACTCTAATGAAGGTGCCACCCAGTGAGGAATACCAATATGCGATGCCTGCTATCACCTTTGTTGCTTCTCGTGACATACAAGGTGGATCTCCTTCAAATATAAGCTTGTATGGTGGGATGATGAAGTGGTCAGTTAGTTGTGCCATTAATCCTTGATAACTTCATTCCGAAAGAAACTTGCAATAGATGTGCATGAGAGTATCTCATGGTGTCCATGAGAGTTGTGCACATATTGCATCAAGTAAGTATGCAAACATATAGAAACTTTCTTGCTCATCCTTGGGAGGATTCTGATCTTGTACTACATGGACCTTCAACTAGCGAGCCAACATATCTGACGATTTGAAGGACCTCCCATCGTTAACCACTTGGTCCAATAAGACTAAACACCCTCCAAGAAAGGTTTTTTTTCTCTCCTTACCATGGATACTGCAAGCGAAGATAACCAAGATTTGGTAGGCATTCCTGAGGGAATTTGTCTTGTACGCATGGGTGGGTGTCAGTCGAAATTTCGATGGCTCTTTCACCCAACCTTTGACAATGTATCTTGTGTTCACATGGCTACGAGTGGTATCGAAGAGTGACTCCATGCACTCTACTAGCTCGGGAAAGTGATACATTTTCTAAAAGTCTTCTGCCTGAAAGGTGGTGAGCTTCTGTCAATTGGCACTGCTCAATGTCATGGTCTTCTCATCAATGTGTGAGATAATCTAGCTGATGACATCTATACATGGGAAGGCTAGATACCTGCATGAAACCTTGTATAACCTTGACTTCCTGATGCTGAGATACACCTATCGGTCCTCTAAGTCTGCCTCAAAGTCCTTTGCAAAAGCATCTTTAATCTACTTCCATGTCAATGATGATCTATTTTATATAAACAACTGAGTATCTGCATAATAGGAAATCGAGTGATGTTTGCTCAAATGCTTCCCCAGTACTACTTTCAGTGGTTTCCTTTGAAGAATCTCTCTTAGGTTCCATGGTAACAATTACTGTTGGAGAGGTGCTTAACAACTATTGTACTTGTGGGACAAAAAGGACACTCATGGAAAGAAAATGTTAGTCTTAAGAAAATCTACTTAAAAGGAAATTTCAAGCAACAAACCAAGTATCTCATGGGGAGGACTAGGAAATTTTCTCTGGTAAGAGAGACTGATTTTCTATGGGAAATGTGCACTGCATAGTCCCAACATCCAGGATGGAAGCTTGATGGTTGAAATTGTGCAATGCGCAGTTCATCCTAGGCAAAGGTCTGGGAGAGACTGGGCATTGTGTGGTCTCAGTGGCCAAGGATGATATGCTAACTCCTATAACTGCATAGTGCGTAGTTGGAGCCAGCTTGGATTGTGCACTACACAATTCTAGAGGCCAATCTTGTGGCTTAAGCCTTAGCATTGTGTTTTTCCAACTGGACAAAGTGAAAACTGGTCAAGGGGAATGTAGATATTCCCAAGGGAAGTGTGGAAAACGAGTAGATATGAGAGATAGTGTGAAGTTGAGTGCATATCTGACTAAGTGTAAGTAAATGCATGTGAATCAAGTGCAAAAATTAATCGAATAGAAGAAAAACGAAGTATTTCAGGAGAGTCACTGCAACAACGACCATAGTTGCAAAACAATAAAACTAATGTGACACTTGGGAAAGGCAATCTAAAACTTAAAACAACACTTCTACAAGTTAAAATAAGTTAAAACACCATCAACCATGGAGAGAAACAAGTGAAACAGTACTCACACAATCCAAACAACAAAAAGCAATAGAAAAAGTGGCAAAAGACGGCAAAAGCAAAACTCATCCAGAAAAGTGTCGACGATCGCACCGAAGGTTCCTTGATCTCCTTGGGAATGCTAGATCTCCAAGATCGAATGTGAAAATGTGATCTAGAAGCATTGATTAAATAGATTTGGACAAATCAAGGAAAAAATGACACTTGGCGAAAGTTTGTAAAAATAACGCAAGTGCCTCCATGGGGATACTAAAATTAGATCCCTATTTTTAGGAATGATTTTTTTTTTTTGCATTTTCAGGGAAACTTTCCATGCACGCTACCGGGAAAGACTACGCAGTTCTAGTGTACTAGAAAACCTTCCGGCTCAGTGTTATGTGCAGTTTCTGAGCTTAGTGAGGGTTGCGCAATTTATGGGCTCAGTGTTGTGTTGCCTCCCATGACTACGTAGTTCCTGAGCACAAGGTTGATTTCTAGCCAAGACTATAAAATTCACATCCTCAAGGCAGCTTGCCCTCAAGGATTGTGTACTTTCTAGAGGAAAGCCCAGAACTGATGTGAGACCAAGTTGGGAGATTAACTTGTGACTTAGAAGAATCAACTAAGTGATCAAACACAAGCAAAAATGAAAGGATAAGTCTCACATGAATACATGGATCAGTGCAAGATGAATTGTTGTAGATAAGAAGGGAGGTTCCAAAATCGAAGCATAGGAAAAAATTTGGAGGGTGGTTGTAACCGCTACAACACTGGCAACACACTGGTAGAACTCCAACTCTCTGTATGGATCTTGTCTCTTGCAAAGCAGGTCTAACTATTATGGAAGTATTTTTTATTTATTTTATTATAACGAATTCTTCACTTAGCTTGAGTTAAAAATACAATCCTTACCATTCTCTTTATCGGAAACACATATACCAAGCCAAGTCAAATTGAGTTGTTTTGATTGGGGATGAGGAGTATATAGATGCACAAGTAAAAGAGACTGTCAAAGTCTTAGTTTTCATCCCTTGTGTTGCTTCACTGCCGATAGGCCTGGAAAGTACCCTGGTGGAGTCACTTCAGGAACACAACCATTACTCCACTACCAGTGAGCCAGGAAAATACCCCAACGAAGTTACTTTCTTCACCTCTCTGCGCAGGAATCCTTTCTCTTCTTTCACCCTTTATTTCATTTTTCATTTTTTTCATTTTTATTTGTTCAAAGAATTGTGCATAGGCACTTATTTATTTCATGGGGCAAAAGAGGGATCCTAAATTATTGAGAGAAGAAGAGGTTTCCCCTTCAGAGAAGGATATTTATATATACCTCTAACATACTTGTTAAGGTTTTCCTCCCCTCGTTATTCTACTCGACTTAGTTTGACAAGGGTTAACTGAAAACAAAAGACCGATTAGAGTAGGCGACACTAGTTAAAAGTGCAAGCATCGTGATTTCACCATCACTCCTGCCGAAAGGGGTGTATTTTCCATCGGAGTATCATTGACTAGAATAAATTCAAGATTCACATAAAGAGAGGGAATAGATAGATAACCAAGTGTTGATAGCAGTATAAATCCTCTTGGATTTCACCAAGCTTGTCTGTGAAGCCAAACATGGTTCCATGCAGAACCTAACCTATAGATGAAAATAAACAAACAGAGGAAAGAAGCGGGGTAAAAGTGAAACAAAGTAAAAAAAATCAAATAAACAACCAAGAAAAGAAAAACTACTCCTACTCCTTGTAGAGTTCCACAACTATTTTGTTTTGACACCCTTTTTCCACCATTTTCCTCTTCTTCATCATCACTATCAACTCAATAAAGGCAATAAATCATAGATTTTGATAAGGTAATAACTCTCACATGTCTTATTTCTCATATGCATTAATGTTCCTTATTATTATATTAAAGAATGCACTAGATACAAAATTAACATGATTCTATAACCATTCTGTAAATCTGCAGCTACCTCCATGGTTCGCGGGGTTCTAGTGCGCTAATGAAACAACTAAGCATATGGGTAGTTGAGGATTGATCCCCTCATGGATCTCCTCCTATTCGCTTGAGCCAGTTCATCAAAAGAATCACACAACATCACAGTCAAAGATACAGGTCAACACGTAGCAGCAAGGAGTCCAGATACAACATGTTTTCTCGATTTTCTTTCCAAATAGAAAATCGACGAATAACGATTTTCCTGGTTGAAGTTTCATATTTGAATTAGGAATAGAACATTAGATCTGTAGGCATGAAAGTCTCAACAGATTGAGCATGCATTATATATAAATATGTATTCTCTATAAACGATAACATGAGAGGAAGTATTAAGTTAATTGTTGAAGAAATTGTGAACCATACTTTCGCTTTTGCGTTAATTTGAAGTTACTTTGCTGATCCAATGCGTGCGTGATTGTGAATCATACCTACTAGATGCGGACAACCCCTGCATATAGTTAAAGGTTTTAGTTTATGTTTATTTCATTTCTTTGTAATCGCTTTCATTCAATTGTTTTATGTAATCATTTCATTATAGCTTAAATTACTTCACTGTTTTTCATTATCTCGCATAAACCCAGTTATCTTGTTATTTTTCCGCATTTCCTTTATAGTTATAGTCTTTGACGTAGTCTCGTCCTTCAATGATTTTTAGCTTCATTACATTCAGTCTCTTCATACTTTTTAGAGTTAGAATTTAGATCATTCTGCGATTTGTAATTAGGAACTTCCTTCATGATTTTTAAACTTAGAATTGTATATATTTCATAGAACAAGCTTTTGGATTTTAATACTCTATTTTCATAGCAGTAAAATGTTTATATAGATTCACAAATTTAGGATGGACAACGTAAGGAATTTTTAGATATTAATCAATTTGATACAATTTGATAAATTGATCTAACAATAGCTTAACTCTCATAATAGATCAATTCTCATTCAATCTAACAATATATTAACTTTCACATATTGTAAGAATCTAACTTTAATGAAAATCTAGATAAACAATGAAAATCCCAAAACAAACATAACCATCATCTTACTAAACAAAAGAATAAACTTCTAGAATATATGATGCACCTGTGCTTCACAAGTTTACCAACTCCGGTCGATAATTTATGCTTGCAATTTTAAGAACATTAAATTGACCAAACACTCCTAACCTAAACAAAGCATAGGCCAACTTACGTGAAGTGATACTTCTAATGTAGAAATAGGCACATTGTTTGGCCTATGTAGGTGAGGGAATGCATGTCAAGAAAGATATACAAGAATACCAACAAACAAGAAAGATAAGCAAATAGAAACCAGAATGTTCGAAGGTTGAATGAACCCGCAGAAAAATAAAAACGGAAAGTGTATGGAAGGCACTCTGCAAATATACCATGGTGTTCAAACACATTGTGAGTTGAAGATGTGCAGGAAAAATATTTCGAACTTGAAAAACGAGCAAGCATGAAGAAAGAAGGAAATTTTTGATTGCTTGCTATGTATGATTCCTCCAATGACTGAGCGATAGGATTGTGTGATACAGGTGGAGGATGCGAAGATTGTAAACTAGATTTATTTTCAATGTGTACCACATAGTGAGGAGGAGCTTGGAAAGGTTCAACATTTTTCTGATTGGAAGTGTAATTGACCTCAATTCTATGAGAACCTTACATAACCATCTGCTTAGGTTGAAGTGCCTCGACAAGTTGGGGAGGTTACAATTCATCAGAAGATGGATCATTGAAGATCGGTGGCTGAGAAAGATAAACAGTGAAAAAATCATAATCATGATCAAATGAGTCAAAGAAAATATCATGAAAGCCACGATAAAAAATTTAATATTACAAATAGAGACATCCTCGTGATCTGATGAATCATAAAGAGGGGATGATGGAGAATGAGAAATTTCACCATCTATGTTCTCGAAAAGATAAGATGAGAGATTGGGAAGATCGACAGAAAATATTTTTCCTCTCCGCATTCAAATGAAAAACTAGCATTCCATGATTTCTACGAATGATTGAAAGTAGTATCATCATAAACTAAATTTTCAAAAGAATGAACAGGAATGATAGAATCATGGAAAATGTCAGGATAATGCAGAAGAGGTGCAGATGGAAGGAATTCATCCTTCACCGCAAATTCTTGTTCAGACTCCCATACATACTCATCAAAATTGATATCACGGGTTGGTTGTTCAACACCAACTCCATCCAGAACTTGATCCTCGTGAACATCAAAAGAGAGATCTGAAACAGATGAGCATAACACATCACAATCCGGAGGATCAGAGGGACCAAAGGATGAAGGACGAGGAGATAACACTTCATCACAACCATCTGAGTCACAGTCAAAACCTGCACTAAAATTCTAAGTAAGTGGGGTAGGAGAAGATGTTGGTAGATGAACAGGTGAATTCACAACTTCTCCCACCTCAACCTATGGAACTAGAGCTATTTGATGAGAAGGGAACAAAGGGTCACTTGGAGCAACAACCTTGTTCATCGCGGATTTAGAAGCTCTAAAACTGAGGTATGTTGGGAGAGGTTCAAAAGATTCTAACTCGTGCATATTTTCTGAAATGTAAACAAGATACATAAATCTATCAACCAAGAAAGACCATTAAACTTAATCTTCAGGAAATTCAAAGCAGTTTTGGATAAAACAATCATGAAAATCCTGAATGGATTCGTCAGGTGCTTTTCACAATTTAAAAATCTTCTTATTAAGAGCTTTACGATCATAGAGATCGAAAGCACGACATGACTCTCTAAAAAGTTGTTCAAAAGAGTGAATGGATCCATTAGGCAATGTGTTACACCATTCTCGCACACGCCCTTTGAACGTGAGAATGAACAACCTACAACCAACATCCTCACAGTGGATGTTGTGCTTTGTGCAGAAATCAAGAAATTGTGTGGTATGGTGAAATAAGGTTGTTTCACCCTCGCCATTAAATTTTATATTGGACAAGTCATCAATAATTCTCATCGGCACTTTCATATTTGCATGTTTGGAAAAACATGTCTGGGTTATGATTTCGTGAGAAGTCATTAAATGTGTGTAGAAGTTCAAAATAGACTTCAAGGGCTCAGCTTGTCATCTGGCCCTCCTAGCACCAGAAATGTTGATGGCGATGGTCCCAAAAACATTCAGGGGATCTCCCCGATTTGAATTCCCAACTAGACCTTACACCAGTTGGAGTAGGAGTCCAAAAAATGGGTGGTAATGTTATGCCTTGACTGCAGAAACACACAAAGGGAAGTCTGATAACTTTGGATAAGAGAAATTGTTTTGACCCTATGGAGAGTCAATTGCAATGCATTAAGGTACAAAACATGAAGGGAAAAGGAAGTGCACCCCTTGCAATCTTGTAATAGTACGCAACTTGAAATAAACACACGAGCGAAATGACATCACAAGCTAAGATGTGGAATAGTCCACAAGTTAAAGTGACGAGTTAATACAACAACACACATTCAACAAGATTCATACAAATGAAAACAAAATAGTTCATAAGCATAAGCGTAAGTTAAATAACATACATTGCAAATACACCAAGAATAATCCTACTATATTCACAACATATGCATGAAAGGGTGTTGGTTATGATTTTATTATTATAAGTGAAAGTCCCATTCATACATACACCATTATGACCACTAGCCTGAATAATGGAACATTACAGTCAAGAACACCTGCTCCAAATAAGTATACTCTCTCTACGCTACGGAGAAGTCAAGACTCTTCACAATACTCCCAAGCTCTTCCTAAGCCTAAGCCTAGCCAAGAGCTTGGCTCCCAAATTCCCCTTACATGAGTTATGAGGTTCTGTTTATAACAAGAGGGGGTGACTTTTCAAATCCCCTTTGTGACCTTTGGACTACACTCATGACTCTTCAACTTATTTACAAAAATGAAACATTACATTACATGATGACTCTTCATATTCCAATATTGACACTTGGAATTTCACTTACAATATAATTACAAATATTATTACATTTTACACTTTTACCCATATAAGAGAAAATAGGGTACAGACAACTTGAGGGCTTAATAAGACACAACAATATGATGCTTGAGTTTGGGTGAAGTCTAGCTTAACAAAATCCACTTGCTGCTTCTCAATCACATATTGGTGCCAAGCTTGGAACTGTTTAATGGTGTCTTGCTGCAAGTGAACTCTGGCCTCCATGGCATGTGGGTACGCTGTTGTGGAACTTGTGTCCAACTCGTTCTGAATCATGAGCATCATTGTTGTGACTTTGACAGGACCACCGATGAAATTTTTCATGTTTTTTCTGTTCAACTCCAATTCTTCCCTGGTGGCATTCTGTCTCAGCTGCTCCAAGTACTCTTTGACCTCATGTTAGACTTGGTTCTTGGGTTTAGCTTTGGTGATAGAAACGACTAATGGGATATGGTGTGTCCTTACCAAGACATCCAAATTTTTGAATAACTGTACATATGAGGCTTGAATGCTTCCAATGAATGAGGAAAGTTTCTTGTTGTTCTTAATCAACACTCAAACGTTTGCCTTCTCCAGCTCTGCTTGTGGCTTCATCTTCTTCACTAATTCAAGTGGTGCCCCTTTGTATCGCATTGTACACTCTTACAAATAAGCAATGGAAACTTGTATGTTCTTGATATTTTTAACAAACTCTTTGCTTTGCTGTTGTAGGCCATGCAAACATAAAACTTCCTTATGTACGGTGACAAACCCCTCATAGAGGTTCCACATGGTTTCTCCAAGTGTTGATACTTCAACAAGTATCGTTGCTCTCATCTCGTCCAAGTAAACTTGTGTGGAAACTGCATTTTATGTTGTTGTACGAAGTTGTTTTTCCTCTTTCCTGGCAGCCTACAAGTTTTGTGCCAATTGCTCATTCTCGGCCATCAAATATTGAATGTTTGATATTGTTTCTCCTTCATAGGCCAAGATGGCATTGACAATGGCATTTGGATGCTTCATGGTATCTGACACTATCACCCTTTCTCTAACACATGCAGGTGATGTGTGATCATAAAAAAAGTGTTTTCTTTGTTCTTGTACAATCCCCCTTTGGAACTCATTGAATGATAGATTGTACACACCCATTACCAGATCGTCGTCAAGGGAAAAATCATCCCCTTTCTCGCTCAGGGATGGATTTGCTACTGGAGCTTGTGGAGACTGAGGGATGACTTGTGGTTCTCTTGGAATTAGATCAAAATCTTCATTCTACGGCTCTTGTTCCATCTCCATTTTTGTATCCGGTATATGTTCATATTCCTCCTCAGTTGTTGGTTGTAGTTTTTCCTTGTCGTCAACTTGTATCAACATTGTTTCCTCTGTCATCGCACTCTACCTTTTTTCTTCTTCCTAATTCTAGTTCTTTTGTTATTCTTTCCTCATCAACTCTTGTTCTTCCTTCAGCTTCTGCTCTGTCTCCTACAACTTCAGTTCTGCTTCTTGCAAGCTCTCCTTTTCTCTCTTCCTTCACTCTGCTCTTCGTATCCTATGCTTCCTCTTAGATTTTGCTACCAAAGATTCTTTGTAGACAATGAGATATTCCCTCATCTTGTAGCTTTGATCTCCCTCTGTATTGTCAACAATCTTCTTCTTTCCCTTATCTTACACAAGATTGCTTCCTTCTATTGATGTTGCTTCTAGACTTGTTGTTGTCTGTGGATCAGCCTATGAAGTTCCTGCTAAACAAGTCGACTCACGGAGTCTGGAAGCATTGTAGCAATAGCTCCAACAATCCTCATCTGGCCAACGGAATTCCCCGTCGATCCACGGAAAGTAAACTCTTGAACAATGGTCTTTACAAATACTATGGGGATGATCCAGATTAAAGTATCGAGTGTCGAATACAAATATCACTATATCCTTTGCCTCGACATCCACAACTTTCAAGTTCTTTATCTCATATAGTATAAACTACAAAGGAAGAGTGTGCCATGGTGATTTCTTCTTCTTGTGCAGCGCTGCTGACACCCAATGGCGAGATTGTATGATACTTCGTGCATGATAAGCTTGTCAGTCGCATACCATGGTAAGACATGTGAAGGCTTCTCTCCGCCAAACACTCTAATGGAGGTGCCACCCTGTGCGGCATACTAATCTACGATGTCTATTATCGCCTCCATTGCTTCTTGTGACATGGAATTTTGATCTTCTTCAAAGATAAGCTTGTATAGTGGGATGATGAGGTGGTCAGTTAGTTGTGCCATTACTCCTCGATAACTGCATTCCAAAAGCAACTTGCAATAGATGTACACGACAGTTTTTCGTGGTGTCCATCTCTATTTCATGCCAGGGAACTACTGTTGTTCACAAATTGCATCGAGTAAGTATGTTGACATATAGAATCTTGCCCACTCATCCTTGGGAGGGTTCCAAGCCTATGCTACATGGGCCTTCAACTGTCAAGTGAACAAGTCTTACCAGTTGAATGATCTCCCATCATTCACCACTTGGTCCAAGAAGAATGCCCACCCTTCAAGAAAGTTTTATGTGCTCTCTTGTTTCATTTTGTGCCAGGGAAGTATTGTCGTTCACAAATTGCATCGACTAAGTATGTTGACATATAGAATCTTGCCCGCTCATCCTTGGGAGGATTTCGAGCCTGTGCTACATGGGCCTTCAACTGTTGAGTGAACAAATCTTACCAGTTGAATGATCTCCCATCATTCACCACTTGGTCCAAGAAGAATTCCCACCCTTCAAGAAATTTTTATGTGCTCTCTTGACCATGGATCCTATAAGCGAAGATAACCAAGAGCTGGTAGGCATTCATGAGGGACTTTTTCTTGTACACATGGGTGGGTGTCTGTAAAAATTTTGATGCCTCTTTCACCCATCCTTTGACAATGTCTCTTGTGTTCACATGGTTGTGGGTGGCATAGAAGAATGAGTCCATGTGCTCTAATGGCTTATGCAAGTGATACATTTGCTGAAATTATCCTGCCTAAAAGGTGGCGAGCTTCCATCCGCTGGCACTGATCAATGTCATGGTATTCTCATCAATGTGTGAGAAGATCCAGCTGATGAAATCTACACATGAGAAGGATTGATACCTGCATGTAACCTTGTATAACCCTGAGTTCCTGATGCTAAGACACACCTGTCAGTCCTCTAAGTTGTCCTCTAAGTACTTTGCAAAAGCATCTTTAATTTGTTTCCATGTCAATGATGATACCTTTTCTATAAACAATTGATTATCTGCATACACTAGAAAATCAACTGATGTTTGCTCAACTTCTTCCCCAGTACCGATTTTAGGGGTTTCCTTTGAACCAACTCTCTAGGTGCCACGGTAACAGTGACTGTTGGAAGGTGCTCAACAACTACTGAACCTGTGGGATAGAAAGGACACTCATGACAAGTAAATTTCAGTCTTAAGAAAATATACTTACAAGGCAAGTTCAAGCAGCAAACCGGGCATCTGATGGGGAGGATTGTGCAATTTTCTCTAGTAAGAGGGACTAACTTCCTGTGGGAACTATGCACTGCATAATCCAAACAGCCAGGATGGAAACTGGATGGTTGAAACTGCACAACTTGCAGTTCAACCTAGGTGGAGGTGTGGGAGAGACTGCACATTGTGTAGTCTCAGTGGCCAAGGATGAAAGTTGGCTCCTGGAACTCCACAGTGCGCAGTTGGATCCAAATTGGACTGCACACTATGCAATTTGAGAGGCCAATCTTATGGCTTAAGCCTTAGTATTATGTAGTGCCAGCTGGGCAAAGTGAAAATTGACCAAGGGGAATGTAGATCTACCCAAGGGAAGTGTGGAAAATGAGCATATCTAAGAGATAGTGTGAAGCTAAGTGAAAATATGACTAAGTGTAAGTAAATGCATGTGAATCAAGTGAAACAATTAATCAAAAGAAGGAAAATCAAGTATGTGAGGAGAGTCGCTGCAACAACGACCATAGGTGCAAAACAAGAAAACTAATGCGACACTTGGGAAAGGCAATCTAAAACTTAAAAAAACACTTCTACAAGTTAAAACACCAACAACCATGAAGAGAAACAAGTGAAACAATAATCGCACAAGCCAAACAACAAAAAAACGACAGAAAAAGCGACAAAAGACAACTAAAGCAAAACTCTAGAAAAGCGTTGATGATCACACTGAAGGTTCCTTGATCTCCTGGGGAATGCTAGAGTGTGGAAATTCTGACTGTAGATCAACCTGATAATGCAATATATCTAAAGAAAAATACTTCAATCTACTTCCACAAGAAATTAGTGGAAGCTTAAAATATTTGAGCAAGATCAAGAGGAACACATATAACAAGAGAAGAATCAATGCACATGAAACACAAAAGAATACTCAGGGGAAAGCCTCAGCTAAAAACCCCACTATTTGTATTATCATTACAAGTTGGAAATATCTCAGAATTATACACAAAGGCCTTCTCCTTTGCCCACCAATTCTCCTATTTCCTAGTGCAGTTTCTCCTGGGTGATCCTCCTGTTACCAAGTGTAACACTGATCACTCACACTAATCTCACACCCTATAAAACTACGCAATCCTCAAGGAATGAATTCCTTTTGCATGCATGAGTTTTGTTTATAGGAAAACACATGCAACTGATAGTACATTGTCCTTGTCTTTAATCTCAACTGGGTCTTTCTCAGAATAGACATGCATGATTTATCGATGAGAGAATCTTTAGTTATCTGGAGTACACTAGTTGGATGCATGCATGCATTAACTGATTGAACTCACAATTAGTTCCTCAAACAATTTGGAACTAATTTAACTGGACTTAACTCAGTTAACTAAGCTAACTAATTACAACTCAAATACAACTCAATCTTATCTCCTTAATTAAGGGATAATCTCCTTAATTTAAGGGATAATTATTGCATGACTTCAGAAAGACTTCTAACTTGAATTTCTCCAGCTAATTAACTTAAGATGAATTAATTAATTATTTTTCAAGCAGCTGGTGAGACTAAATTCGAATTTTAATTCAAGGACAAATTAAAATTGGAATATTCTTGTTGCCACATTTCAACATAAAGATCCAAGATCGAATGTGAAAATGAGATCTATAAGCATCAAGTAAATATATTTGGACAAATCATGTTATGAAACCATCTCACAAAAATATAGTAGAGATAGATCAATGACTTAAAAATCAGCCTCTTCAAAGGGGCAACCTCCTTTACATTACACAAATGAACAATTCTTGGATGATACAAATCACAAGACCTCTTTTCTATATATAGGAGTCTAAGGGCTCCCAATACAATCAGAGCCTACATAACAATAATATTGTAGAGTTACAACAATATAATAGTTGGCTTCTATGGGGCATAATAAAAGCAACATGGGGACTATATGGGCACAATAATACAATAAGGGGGTTGCACTAATAACAATAATGGGTTACACTAGTAGTGTAGGTACATAACATGCCCCTCTCCTTAAGAAATTGTTTTCCTCAATGCTTGAGTAGTTTTGGATGCTTATGTATAAAATTCTCATCCTCCCATGTGGAATCTTCAATGGGTAAGTTCTTCCACTTGATGAGATACTCTAAAATTGATTGATTCTATAGCTGTCGATTTCTTATTTTTGTGACTACTTCAAGTTCCAATATGATTTTTCCTTCCTCGTCAAGTTCTGGAAATATTGTTTGAACTGGGATCTTCTTACCTATAACCTTCTTTAAGCATGAAACATGGAAAACTGGGTGCCCTAGGAAAGATGCAGGAAGCTCCAATTTGTATGCCATAGTACCAATCTTTTGTAACACCTTGTACGTACCATAATACTTTGGTGATAATTTATTATCCTTCTTAGCTTGCTTGAGGGACATTTGTTTGTATGGTTGTAGTCATAGAAATACCCAATCACCTACATCAAAACTTATTTCACTGCGATGTTGATCTTCTTGTTGTTTCATTCTATTCTACGCCAAAGTGAGGTTATCCTTTAAGAGTTTTAGAACTTGCTGTTGATGCTCGATGTGATCTTCCATTGTTTGAACCTTAGAATCTTATTTTAAATATAATGTGAGGGATAGTGGATGATATCCATAAAGTGCCATAAATGGGTGCATTTTTGCTACAATATGGAAGGAAGTGCTATACCACCATTCAGCCAGAGGAAACCACTTGACCCATTGTGTCTATTTATTAGATACAAGGCAACGAAAATATCCTTCCAAACATTTTTTTACTATCTCAGTTTTCCCATCAGATTAAGGATGATAAGATGAGCTATGAGCTAAGTGAGTACCCAAATATTCCACCTCTTGTACTCCAAAGATTTTTTCATATAATTGTTTCTCCTCCAATAGTTTGAACACCCTGTCAACATGTTGAACATGATCCTTCCAAGACTTGTTGTAGATTAGTATATCATCAAAAATACTAACACAAATTTTTTAAGGAAGGTTTTGAAAATGGAATTCATCAAACCTTGAAATGTAGAAGGTGAATTGGTAAGGCCAAAAGGCATGACCAAAAATTCATAATGACCCTCATGAGTTCTAAATGTTGTTTTCTGAATGTCTTCAATATTCATTATGATTTTATGATATCTTGAATGAAGATCCAACTTGGTGAATTAAATTTCTCCATGTAATTCATCCAATACTTCATCAATTACATGAATGGGAAATTTATCTTTAATAGTAAGCTTGTTGAGCTCCCTATAATCCAGACACATGTTCCATGATGCATCCTTCTTGTGTACCAATATGAATGGAGCAGAGAAAGAACTTTGACTAGGTTGAATTATACCAACCTCTATCATTTTTGCAACCATACATTCAATTTCACTCTTTTGCGCATATGGATATCTATAAGGCCTGATGTTTGGGGGAACACTTCCTGGAATCAAATCTATAGCATGATCATGATCACGAATAGGTGGGAGGCCTTTGGGAGTCTCAAATACCTTGGAATGATTGTCCAAAACGTTTTGGAGATATGGAGAAATAGATGATTTCGATGTGGGGACCTCTAGTGAACATAACTATGCAATTACACCCATTGTTCTTTCTTTAGAAGCTTTGTCATGTTGTTAGATCTAATTATCTTTCCTGGTTTCCCTTCAATACCCCTTAATTCAAATTCCTTTCCTTCCCAAAAACAATTCAAGAAAATTTCTTGAAAATTAAAAGCTATCATACCCAAAGATTGTAGCCATTAGACTCCTAGTACAACATCTGCACCACCCATTAGAATGGAAAGAATTGGACTATTCAATACATATTATCCCATGGATATCTTGATATTATGGCACTTTCCAGAGTAATTTATGGTTCCTCCATTTGCAACCATTACTTGACACTTTGGTGCTGGATATAGGAAGCAATTCAATTCCTTAGCTATCTTACAATGAATATAATTTACGGGTACTACCTGAATCAATCAACACTATTACCTTTTCTTCTTGATATGCCCTTCTATCTTGAGAGTTTGAGGATTGGTAATTCCTATCAATGCCTGACAAGATATGGTCAAATTCATTTAATCTTTCTCTAGGATTGGTTCCTGGTGTATATCCTCTTCTTTTGATATTTCTTTTTCCTTTTCTTGCTCCTCTTCCCCATCTATGTAAATTAACTTCAACTCAACACAATTATGACCTTAGTGTATTTTCTATCACAATTGTAACAAATCCCTTTTGCTCTTTTTTCTTCCAATTGTTGTGGTGTCAACCTTGTAGGTGGTGAAAGGCTAGGAGAAACAACACTTCCATCTTTATAGTTGTGAATGGTAGGCTTCCTTGTTGTCATAATTTTTCTTTCCATTTTTCTTGCCAACCTAAATGCATTCTCCAATGAATCAGGTTCCCAAAGGAAAACCTCATGTTGGATGTTATACTTTAAAGCACCTATGAACACATCAATGATATGCTCCTCTGGAATATCTTTTACCCTTATATTCAATTTTTGGAAGTCCTCAAGTTGCTCCATCATTGAACCCTTTTGTTTGAGATTTATCAAATAAATAAAAAAATTGTTTATTTTTGTATCCTCATAATGTGCTATCATTTCTTCCATAAAAATTTCCCAAGTGACAATTTTTTTACAAGAGAAAAGCCATCGATACCATACAAATTGATTTAGTTCCAAATATAAAGTTGCAATGTGTACCTTTTGTGTGTTTTGCACATTATGGAGATCAAAATATTGCTCCATATGTAGTATCCATGTTATAGGATCCTTGCCATCAAAATTCCTCATATCGATCTTTGGAACACGGTGGGTATTCAATCCAACGTTAGAGTCTATGAAATCACGATTAACATTTCTTTTGTTCTCATCATGAGTTTCCTTTACTACCCTTTCGCCATTAGTAAGCATTTCTTGTAGCAACTTTGTCAAATATGTCTTCAAATCTTCCATGTTTCCTTTAATTTTTTCTTCTATACCATCCATCTTAGCTTCCACGCCCTTTGAATTCCTTCAAACTAATTTTTCAACAAAACTTATGCAAAACTTTAAAAAACTACACACCTTTTTTCACTTTGTAGGAGCTCGATATTGAATCTGTTGTATCTATATAATTTCACATCTCCAAGGTCTGAAATTGTATCATGCAGTAGCTCTCTGAATCCTCTTTCCAACCCGGCAAGTTGGATCAAGATTGCATTCTCCAAGGAAGAGTTATGCTAAATATCTCACGATGACCTGATTATAGAATGGTTCAATAGATCAAACTTGTACGAAGTGAAACGTGTCACATTTTCGACCTTAGGACCTGAAACCTATAAAAAAATAACTAAAGGTCGTCCTCTTTCTGTAACTTCTTACGAAATTTCAATCTGATGCTCAGAGAGAAAGTTATGATTCTTTTCACGAGGTCACATGTTTGGGATGTAAGTCGGGAGCCTGCAAAAACCCTAAATATCTTGGACCATATCTCCGAAAATATTGCGAAACAAGAGCTAAAATCCAGGCATGAGCTTCATAATGATTTCTTCTCAAAGGGGTTTTAATTTTAGAGTCTTAACCTTCGTAGAAAAAAACTTGTAACGACAATTCCACGATAACTTGTTTGTGATGGAATTATGGAGCTTGCAAAAACCCTAACTTCTGTAGATCATATCTTCGAAAATATAGCGAGACAAGATCTGAAATTCGGACCCGAGGTTCAGAACGATTTCGGCTCAAATGGGTTTTTTTTAGCATCTGAAACTTCATAGAGAAAAATTTATATCGAAAATTCCAGAATGACCTGTTTGGAGCAGTGAAATCCTAGAATCCAAAGCTCAGATACGAAATGTTGTGAAACCAGCTCACAAAAAGATAGAAAAGATAGATCAACGACTTAAAAATCAGCCTCTTCGAGGGGGAAACCTCCTTTACATTACACAAATTAAAAATTCTTAGATGATACAAATGACAAGGCCTCCTTTCTATATACACGAGTCTAAGGGGTCCTAATACAATCAAAGCCTACGTAACAATAATATTGTAGGGGCACAACAATAACAATAGTGGGCTTCTATGGGGAATAATAATAACAACATGGGGACTATATGGCTGCAATAATACAATAATAGGGTTGCACTAATAACAATAAGGGATTACACTAGTAGTATAGGGACCTAACAAATCAAAGAAAACACGACACTTGGCAGAAGTTTCTAAAAATAACACAAGTGCCTCCTTCAGGATACTAAAAATAGATCCCTACTTTTAGGGATGTTTTTTCTTTCTTTATTGCTTTATTTTTTCTTTTTCTTTTTTATTTTTTGGGGAAACTTACTATGCACATTGTCGAAAAAGATTGTGCAATTTTGGGGAACTGGGAAACTTCCTGTCTCAGTGCAGTACGCAGTTTATGAGCTTAGTGAGGGCTTCACAATTTTTGGGCTCAGTGTTGGGCTACCTCGCATGACTGCTGTTGGGTGTGGTTTTTTTTACCTATTTTCTGCACATTCTTTCCCCAGTTTTGACCTTTCTATCCTCCAGGCATATGACTTTATATAAACAAATTCCCTGTTTTCTTCCCTTTTTAACCTATTATATTGTCATGTTACTTTGTTGTATTTTACCGAATAATACAAGGCTTTATTCCTTTTTGTGGCTAACTGGGAGAGTATTGAAGAAGTATTTTGGGCAGTCCTTCTTTTCAGGTGACGGATTGCAAGAACAAAGCTATGAAACATATATGCAGCAAGGATTAATTGCAGAAAATGATAGAACGGTTTGTTGTTACACATTAGATGTTGTTACAGGCTGTTGTTACACATTGGATGTTGTTACAGGTTGTTGTTACACATTAGATGTTGTTGCAGGTTGCTGTTACACATTGGATGTTGTTACACCATGTGTTGATCCGTCGTCACACCAACAGTGTTGTCGCCAGTAATGTCGTGTCATCCCGAACTGCCATTCACTCGATGTTGTTGCGCCGAAGCTGGAAAATGTGGGTACTATTCCACATAACAACTGTTGGCAGTAGGGATTGTTTATTTTTGAAGTAACAAGACTCAAGCAGTTGCAATCATAACTGATGGATATTCATTTAGCAATAGGTTGTAACTATTATTTTTTATCAGCATGAGAATCATGAGATTCTCATGACTGATCTGTTTCTAATTTCAGGTTGTAATAACTATAAAAGACTTGATTTTTCATGTAAAAGGACACGGCATATAGAAGAGTATTGTTACTTTGCTTCTGTAATTCTGAGTTTATTTTTAATATCAATCAGCATGGTGATGTTGTTACTGTTCTTCAACTGATTCGTTAATCACTTTTTTGTTCTCATGCACCTTGCTGAGGAGGAAGGGCCCTCCTCTTTGGCAGGGATTGCAGTGATATAGGTAGTGTACATTCTAGTTTAGTTAATTGATTTATGGTTTCTCATTGTTGCTGTACAAATCATGGATTACATTCGCTGTTGTTTCTATTTATATTATGTTGTTACACTGAGTTAATCAACAAAATGGTAGTAACCAGCTGGAGTAGATATTAGTTCTTGTGTAGCGTGCCTTTAATTTGATAGCTGCGAGTTTTGATTTAATTTTGTAGAGTGTTTTTATGTCTACATGCATGGTTTGATTTGACAATTTAGATCAACAACATCTTTTACAGTTTTCTACATTTTCTTATGCTTGGATGGACTGTATCGACACAGACAGTGCGAAATCCATTGAAACAGCAAGACCTACCCTGGGTTGACAATTAATGTTGCAGTCTCAATTAATTAATATTGATTAAAACAACACTGCATTTTGGCATCATTGCCGGGGATGGCAGTTGACGATACAGTCAGCCAAGTTGTTTGTTTGATATAGAGTGTTCCTAGTCCACAGTTGCTTAGTGGTAAGACGAGAGGTAAGAACCTGTGCATCGCTCTAACATACCTGGGCGGGCTCACCATTGTGATTACCTAGACACTTAGGACATTTTGATGTTTTTTTAGTGTGTCTTCAGCTCTTCAGTCGTTGGGCAGTAAGACGAGAGGTAAGAACCTACGCATCGCTGTAACATACATAGGTGGGCTCACCACTGTCGAAGACTAAGACACTTAGAGTGTGATTTAATACACATAGGGTCCATGTGTGCACTTGTAGGAATTACAAAGACACTGAAATCACCCCCACTCTAATAAGTCATAGGAACAACGGGTCATAAAAAGGAAAGGAAGGGTGAAGATTTAGGAAGGAAGACATTTATCCAGGAACTAATCTCCAAGGAGGAAAAATAACAATCCAGCTCTCAAAGGAATGCAAGGAAAACAGGCCACATAACGTTGTTACTCCCATAGCAAAAGCATAAACCTATAATTCCTCCATCTCGGGACCGTATCATTCTAAAGCTAGCACTCATACTATAGAATTTCCCACTGTAGATCAATAGATTATGCAATATACTAAAGCAAAATACTTGATCTACTTCTACAAACAAACTTGCGGAACCTTAATCGATTATGAGCAAGATCAAATAGAACACATATAACTGAGAATGAGAAATAAATCACACATGAACACAAATGAATACTCTGGGGAAAGCCTAAGCTAAAAATCTCGATCTCTGTATTATCATACAAGTGGAAATATGTCCGGATTACACAAAGCATTAGCTCACAAGCTATCCTGCTCTCAGTACAATCCCTCTGCTGCTCATAGACAATCGAAGGCTTCTCACAAACCTTCTCCTCTACTCTCCAAGCCTCCTATTTCCTTGCGCAGTTTCTTTTGGGGTCTAATGCTGCCACCTGTGTGAATTTAACTCTCACACAACACATTAAACTCAAAAGTAATTGCTCAGTCCTGAAGGAGATAATCACTTATGCATGGTGAGTTTCCTATATAGGAAAAATCCTCCAACTGATAGTACATTTTCCCTTCCTCTGATCTCAACTGGGGCTCTGACTGAACTAACATGCATGAGTTATTTATGAGAGAATATTCAGTTATCTTAAGTGCAACAGTTACATGCATGCATGCATTAACTAACTGAACTCACAATCAGTTCCACAAACTGTTGGAACTAATCTAACTGGACTTAACTCAGATAACTGAGATAACTAATTACAACTCAAAGTACAACTCATCTTGATCTCCTTTAATCAAGGGATAACTTCCTCAATCAATGGAGAAACTGTTGCATGTCTTCACATAGACTTCATGTTTGATTTCCTACAACTAATTAACTCAAGATGAATTAATTAATTATTTTGCAAACAACTGCTAAGATTAAATTCGAATTTTACTTCTCAGTTTTAGTTCAGGGACTAACTAAACTTGGAATCTATCTTGAAATGCTATTTATAGCAATGTTATTTTTAGCATTTCTATTTTATCATTCCTTATTTCTATCTCCAACACTGGTACCTGAGATGCTATTTATAGCAATGTTATTTATAGCATTTCTAGTTTTAGCATTTCTTGTTGCTATTTTCAACACTCCCTCTCAACAAGAAAGACATTCAACTCAAACCCGATCCTGAACCTTTGGAATGTTCTGCATGTAACACTTCTCCCTAGTGTTGTTGCTCCAGCAACTCTAGGAACAAAAAAATACCAACCTGAATCAAAATGATGCCTCTGTCATCAAAGTCTCTGACTGCTATTGCCTCTGTCGACTGAAAACTCTGCACCTTTGTACTCTTCAGTATCTAACTACTCTAGCCTCTATCACTTTGATCTCTGATTGCATCAATCCACTGATTCCTGCTACTGCATCCATGCTGCTGCTGGTCCTATCTCCCAGCACTGCATCCGCACTGCACCTCCTCTCATCATGTTGCATCGTGCTGCCCACTGCTGCACTGCAACTTAGTTACTGAGAAGTAAGTAACTGATCTCCCAACTGACCTCCCTGTTAGGCTAGAAACATCCTCTGATGCTGAAGCTTACTCTGCCGCTCCATCCACATCAGTCTCTACCCACTCAGGCAATCCTGCTACTCCTCGTCGAGGCTCCCGTAGCAAGGTCTAATCAAAGAGGTTGGGTACCTCAATGATCCTGCCCCTATTCCAGCCTTCATGGGATTGTCACTCCACATTGCCCCACCTCCGACCTGGAGGTATGGATGCATGTGATCCCTCTACCCACTTGGCTCAAAATTTCCCCCTACTGGAGGTCTCTGCATGAGTGGATGCCTCCACTCGGTCTCCTCTCGGATTCTCTAGTTGTGGCTGCTCCACAACCTCCTGAAGCTGCTTCACCAATTGTGGCTCCCCCACAATTGTCTAAGATTTCTTCTGGCGCTGCATGTTGAGAGGTAATTTACTCTCCCTCTCAACCACCAAGTCTTCAACAGTTTCCTTGCTCCTCAAGGCTTTGCATGTATCTTGAACCTCAAGAGCATACAGGTTCTTGACTTATGAACCAATCTGCTTCACCTATCTCATGGTGATGTGTCTCAAGAAAACCTTTCCCTTACTGAAGACTACATCATAGCCTTTGTCTTCCAGCATTACGATCGATACCAAGTTTTTCCTCAGTCCTGGCACATACTTCACATCCGTCAAGGTAATGCGAGCTCCATGCTCCCTCTTAAAAACAATTGTGCCTACTCCTGAGACACTATACTTTTCATCATTACCCATCACTATGAGTATTTGGAGATCTTTCTCCTCCAAGGTACTGAACAAACTCTTATCGTCGGTCATGTGGAATGAAGCTCCACTGTCAAGAAACCAACCACATCCCACCATGGATGAAACCATGCATGTGAAGAGGGTGAAATCCAACTCGAACTGTGAGGCCAATGCCTCACCTTCAGATCCTTCCTTGGATCCCATCTTGGATTTCTTCAGTGGATAAATTGTAGCAAAATTTCCCACCTCATGACAATGAAAGCATCACACTTTTGATTTGTCAAACTTCTTCCCACCATGGGAAGAACTCGATTTGGGATGAGAATCCTTCTCCTTCCCTTTCTTCGCCTTACTCTCTAAGGCGCAATTTTCTTCATCCTCCTTGGATGAAGAACCATCTCTGGTGCTTCTTCTTATCTCCTCCTGCATCAGATCCGACAAAAGTTGTTCCCAATCTGGCAGTTTTTCTCTTCCATTTACCGAGTCTTGGTAACTATGCCAGCTCTTAGGAAGATCGAGGAGTGCAAGACTCACCATGCCATCATTGGTTGTCATGATCCCTACACTTCCAAGCTCATCCCTGTAGGTGGTGAGCTTGTTCAGATATGTAGAGATCGTGTCGCCCTTTTCACACTTGATTTTCTAAAGCTTGTCTTTCAGCGCCAGCCTCCTTTGATCGTTGTTGTTCTGATATAGATCTTTCAATGTTTTCCACATTGAAAACGGTGTATCCTTCCCATGGAGACTCGAGACTATGTGGTCCCGAACTCCCTCCAGAAGGATCCTCCTTGCTCTAGCCACACATTTCTTCCATTCCGCCAATTCTGTAGCATTAGCCGTTGTCAGCTTGGGGACTTCTTGATCAATGAAGTCCTTTAGACCGTTATCCTCTAATACTCCTTCCAAGCGATCCTTCCAGGCTATATAATTCGAGCTGCCATCAAGGGCATACTCGAGTCTTAAACCGTTGAACGCCATTAGTGAAATCGACATGTGATAAGAACTCGATTTCTATATTCAGGAACATCAAACTTCGAACTTCATCCTTCTTGTATATTGTTCTTCGCTTTGATCACCTTTGCTCTGATACCATGCACAATTTTCCACTGTAGATCAACAGATTATGCAATATACTAAAGTAAAATACTTGATATACCTCTACAAACAAACTTTCGGAAGCTTAATCAATTATGAGAAAGATCAAATAGAACATATATAACTAAGAATGAGAAAGCAATCACACATGAACACAGAAGAATACTCTGGGGAAAGCCTCAGCTAAAAACCCCGATCTCTGTATTATCATACAAGTGGAAATATGTCCGGATTACACAAAGCATTAGCTCACAAGCTATCTTGCTCTCAGTACAATCCCTCTGCTGCTCATAGACAGTCAAAGGCTTCTCACAAACCTTCTCCTCTGCCCTCCAAGCCTCCTATTTCCTTGTGCAGTTTCTCCTAGGGTCCAATGTTGCCACTTGTGTGAATTTACCTCTCACACAACACATTAAACTCAAAAGTAACTGCGCAGTCCTAAAGGAGATAATTCCTTCTGCATGGATGAGTTTCCTATATAGGAAAAATCCTCCAACTGATAGTACATTGTCCCTTCCTCTGATCTCAACTGGGTCTCTGACTGAATTTACATGCATGAGTTATTTATGAGAGAATATTCAGTTATCTGAAGTGCAGCAGTTACATGCATGCATGCATTAACTAACTGAACTCACAATTAGTTCCACAAACTGTTGGAACTAATCTAACTGGACTTAACTCAGATAACTGAGCTAACTAATTACAACTCAAAGTACAACTCATCATGATCTCCTTTAATCAAGGGATAACTTCCTCAATCAATGGAGAAACTATTGCATGTATTCACATAGACTTCATGTTTGATTTCCTACAACTAATTAACTCAAGATGAATTAATTAATTATTTTACAAATAGCTGCTAAGATCAAATTCGAATTTTACTTCTCAATTTTAGTTCAGGACTAACTAAAATTGGAATCTATCTTGAAATGCTATTTTTAGCATTTCTATTTTATCATTCCTTGTTGCTATCTCCAACACTGGTACATGATACGCTATTTATAGCATTTCTATTTTTAGCATTTCTTGTTGCTATTTTCAACACATACCCCCAAGACTAAGGATTGATTCACGAGTAAGAAGGGGAAGCTAGTAGCCAGAACTTGAGGACCGAGGGGCAAGGGGAAACTGAGGGGGAACATTGGACACCTGAGACAGAAAAGCACCTGTTGGTTTATCAATATCCAAATATAGGTAGTGCGGTGAAACAACCAGCCCTAGGGGTATCTGAGGCACTAACCACATCTACAGGGCCATCACAAACACAACTCGAAGGACATCTGCTACAGCAAGGGTTAGAAGAATTAGTCATGGGGGACAACAATGATAACAATGCTAAAATAGACGCCACTATCACCACCTTTGAGTTCCCAATCGGGAATATCGGAGGTGAAGCTCCTATGAAAAATATTCCTCTATCATCCTTACCATCCTTTCAGGGGATGACTGTGGAAGATCCAGATACATTTCTATTTGAGTTTGATGTCTTATGTAGAAGTTATGATTATACAACAGATGCTAAAAAATTAAAGTTATTTCCTGCTACCTTAAAAGGGGCAGCCTTGAGATGGTTCATGGGATTGGGCTCCGCTTCTATTTCAACGTGGAATGATATGAAGGAGACATTCTTGTCAAAGTACCAGGACTATTGTAGGACCAGGGACTTAAGGGAAGAGATATTTAGAATGACACAGAAGGAGGATGAAAGCCTGGAAGATTATGTGGAATGGTTCCACTATAATCTGCAGAGGTCTAAACACAACAATTTAGACCAGGAAATCTTGAAGACTATATTCATCAGAGGAATGAGGGATGACTGCCTTGACACCTTGAATCTATTGGGAAAATGGGATATATTGCAAGAACCATTCACTGAAATTGTAAAGCTATGCCTAATATGCTCTCGAGGATCGTCCAAAGGAAGGAGTACAATTCAGGATGCCTCTGTTCACATACAAAAATTTGCAAGCGGAGGAGTAACTAGAGCGGAGATCGAGAATTTGTTTGAAAATTTCAAGACCGATATCCTCAATACTCTCTCGGCCCAGATAACAACAGCACAGATCAAGAAGACACAAGCAGAAGCTAACACATCCCTGGTTGTGTTCTGTCCAACTTTCCAGAAGAAACATCCTTTCAGGGAATGCGAATTAAACAAAGTCATGTTGTGTAATATCTGCAAGCTGGAGCATTCGACAGAGCAATGTCCGTAGCTTCCTCAACTAAAGGCAGTACTCAGAGATTCAAGCGAAGAGGTGCATTCCTCTTACTTCAACGCACTGAGGAGGCCATGGCAACCACAACCTCCAGGTATGTCTCAAGACTTTTCCTCTTTCAATATGTGGAGAAATTCATATAATAACAAACAATACCCATGGAAATATTCTGCCCCTCCTTCAGCACAATTTCCTTCACCCTGTAACCAATGGTCTCTATCTCCTCCTATTCAATATCCTCAACCCCAACCATACCCTTGGAACTAGAATTAGAGAGGAAATTCCCAGAATTCATCTCTTCTTGGACCACCCATGCAACAATAGCTGCAGTTACCTCCTTTCCAAGCTCCTACTCCTCCACCACTTGTGTGACCCCAACTACCTGTGCAACCTAACCCAAACCCAAAAAATAAAGCAGCTCAGGGCATAGAGGCTCCGACGACCTTCCAAACCTACCTTATTACCCCCGTGGGGCTTAATGAAATACAATTGTGATCGAGCACGGTAATTAACCCTAGTCACTCCCCTATCATTATAGAGGAGGACTATGAACCATCCAGAGGAGATGTCGGAGGCTCTGAGGTGGCTACTGTGCCTACAACAACTGACATAGAGGAAGTTGTTACATCTGTAACAACCGACCCGCGAAGAACTGTTACGACTGTAACAACTAATTCGGGGAAGGCTGATACACCTGTAATAGCAGATTCAACTGTTGTAACACAGGACCCCCCGTATCCTCAGAGATTGGCTGAACCTAGGATGACTTCACAGCCTGAATCTGATTTTCTTAGGGAGTTGCAAAATTTGTATGTACGAATTCCTCTGCTGCAAGCCCTTAAAGAAGTACCCATCTATGCCAAGATAGTGAGAGATTTGTGCATCAAGAAACCTGGGAGGAAGCCTAAAGACCCTGCCACCATACATGTGATGGGAAATTTATTCGAATTAATGTCTTCTCAGCCTCTCCTTACTAAGTACAATGATCCAAGAAATCCTACGGTCACTGTCTACATTAATGATCAGCCCATATCCAACACATTGATCGATCTTGGGGCTGCCATTAATGTAATGACGAAGGATCTCTTTATCGCTCTCAGGCTACAGGGACTTAGACATACTCCTACTGTGCTTGAATTAGTAGACAGGTCCCGTGTTAAACCTGAGGGGATGCTAGAGGATATAGTGATTATGATAGTTTCCTGGAGATATCCGGCTGATTTTCTTATCTTACAACCCAAATACAATTTGTGGGGGCATCCTTTGATCCTAGGGAGACCTTGGCTAGCCACTATAGACGCATTTATAAGCTGCAGGACAGGATTCATGGTGATCTCGGATGGCTAGGAAACACAAAACCTTAATCTTTATCCCCGAAAACCAAATATGGATGTGTACAACCCTTGGTGGGTGAGTTTGAGCCTGATTCAGATCTTTCCCTGCCACTCCTCACTCTGGGGAAATCCCAATATTTCAAAAATGAGACAAAAGATGTCATTAACGATTTTATTAGTAATTCACTTTCTGTTGCTTCTATTAAAAATGCAAATGAGGAAGAAGAGGTGGAAGATATAGATTTTGAACAAATGAGGACCGCTCCGAATATTGCTAGCAATCCAATTGAGATCGAATCTGGAAAGTTTTTGAATGTTAATCCCAAAGGGGTCCACCCTAACCTATGAAATCAACGTATTTATTTGAAGGATGGCTGCAAACTAGTCAAATAGCCACAATGCCGCATGAACCCTACACTAAAGGAGGTGGTGAAAGAAGAACTACAAAAACTCCTGAGTGCTAATTTTATCTATCCAATATCTAACAGTGAGTGGGTGTCACCACTTGACATCATTCATAAAAAAATGGAAAGTGGAGGGTCTGTGTTGATTACAAAGAACTCAATAAGGTCACTCAGAAGGACCATTTTCCCTAACCATTTATAGATTAGGTCCTCGATAGTCTCTCCGAAAAGAAATTCTTTTCATTTTTGGACGGATTTAGTGGCTACAATCAGATATAGATTGCCCCGAAAGACCAAGATAAAATGACCTTTACTTGTCCTTGGGGAACCTACGCATATAGAGTACTTCCTTGTGGGCTCTGTAATGTGCCAGCAACCTTTCAAAGGGCAATATTGGGAATTTTCTCTGACTTATTGACTGACTACCTGGAAATCTTCATGGACAATTTCACACCTTATGGAGATGCTTTTGAAACAACATTAGTTAATCTGGAAAAAGTACTAGAACGGTGTGTACAGACTAATGTTGCCTTGAGCACTGAGAAATGTCACATGATGATGACTGAAGGGATCATGCTTGGACACTACATTTCTGCTGGGTGAATCAAGGTAGACCCTGCAAAAATAGAGGTAATTCTAAAAATTCCAACCCCCAAAACGCAAAAATAGGTACGTAGTTTCTTGGGGCATGCAGGGTATTACGGGAGCTTCATAGAAATTTTTTCAAAAATTGCATCGCCATTATCTTCCTTGCTCATGACGGATGTTGATTTCTTGTGGACAGAGAAGTGTGAGCAGGCCTTCTTAAAACTAAAATGTTGTGTATCAACAACTTTGGTCTTGCAGGGACCTAATTGGGAACTGTCGTTTCACATAGCTATGGATGCATTGGATATTGTTGTAGTTGCTATTTTGGGCCAACTAAAGGATAAGAAACCTTATGCTATTTACTACATAAGCAAAAATCTAACCCTGGATGAGCTCAACTGCACAGTGACCGAGAAGGAGTTCTTAGCAGTCATGCATGACATCAATAAATTCCAACATTACATCACCGAGTATCAAGTATTTGTACACACTGACCATTCTGCCATTCGTTTTTAATGAATAAGCCAATTAAAAATGGTAGGATTACATGCTGGTTATTGTTGTTACAAGAATTTGATATCACTATTGTAGGTAAGCTTAGAAAAGACAATGTAGTAGCTGACTCTCTTTCTAGACTAACTATTGATGACAGTTGCACTCCCACTGAAGATTCTTTCCCTGATGAATATATTTTTGCTATTTCTACTTACTCATCTTGGTATGCAGATATAGCCAATTATCTTGCTGTACGGAAGTTTCCACAATATTTGTCCTCCAAGGAGAAAAGAAAAATCATACAACAAAGTGCTACATATACTTAGATAGATGGGAACCTCTACCACACTGGACCAGATTTCCAGATCAGACGTTGTGTTAGAGAAGATGAGGTCTTTGATATCCTTAAAGCCTGTCACGAGGAACCCTGTGGAGGACACTCAAACAGACATGATATAAATTCCTTTCAACAAGGTATTACTAGCTGACAATATTTCAAGATGCCAAGAAGTTTGTGAAGGGATGTGATAGTTTTCAAAGGATGGGCCAACCACTGCAATCAGATGAGATGTTGTTACAGCCCCAAATCGTCCTAGAACCTTTTGAGAAGTGGGCTCTAGATTTTGTAGGACCAATTAATCCTTCATCTAGACAGAGATCCTACATCTTGGTCTGCACTGACTATGTCACAAAATGGGTTGAGGCAAAGGCACTAACTAGAGCCACAGAGCAAGTTGTCTTAGACTTTCTGTTTGAAGACATCTTTGTTCGGTTTGGCATACCCAAGGAGATAGTCACAGACGAAGGGCCCCAGTTCACATCTCATAAGATCTAGGAGTTGGTCGAGAAATATAAAATCCATCACAGAATCACAACACCTTATCATCCACAAGCAAATGACCAAGTAGAAAGCACTAACAAAGTCATTGAGGGGATCCTTACTAAGAATGTGGCCAGTCATCAAAGAAATTGGGTTGAAAAACTTCAAGAAGTGTTATGGGCGTACATGACTACATGGAGGAATACCACTGGATTCTCACCATATGAACTTGTGTATGGAAAGAACCCTTTATTCCCCATTGAATTTGAAATCAAGACACTAAGGACAACATTGCAGGTCAATTTGGATTTGGCTACAACACAAAGGCAGAGATTGAACCAACTCAATGAATTGGAGGAGAAATGGTTGGCTGTTATCCAGCAAACAAAGATTATCCAACAATAAAGAGATAAGTGGCATGATATATTTATAAAGAAGAATAAGTTCCAGAAAGGAGATTGGACTCTCTTATATGACTCAAGGTTTAAAGACTTCAAGGGTAAGCTCTGCACCAGATGGCTAGGTCCTTATGAGGTAGATGCAGCCTTTGACAATGGGACTGTAAATTTGGTGACCATTGACAGTGCAAGGACACCATTACTTGCAAATGGGCACCATCTTCGGTTATATCACAAACCTACCTCAAGGGATTCATTTGTCAACATTGTCACAAATTCGAATCTACAGATTATGGGAACAGGGGAAAGCCCCCTTGTGCTGCAAAAATTTTATTTTTTCCAATAAGTGTAACAAATGAAAATCAACTTCGGTTGGTGGTTGTTACCCCTTCAAATTGAAAAAAAAAAAAAAAAACGGTGGCTGTGAAAACCTTTCCAAATGCAGACAGACGCTTTTGTAGCAGTTGAAAACCACCTAGTGGCGGCTGTTACATACTCTGTAACAACATTTTTTATTTCAAATCATATCTTACGATAAGTGTTGTTACGTGATATTTTCTTCTTTTTATTTTTGTAGAAATTAAGATAATATATATCAATCGTCTTGGTTGTTACACCTATGACAACCAACGACTTTTTAGGAATAAACGAGATATTTTATTGTAATGAGTAGCAGAACATCACCATGATCATCATCATCATCAGAATTAAGTTCATGCGTCTCGCTACCTGATCCTGGTTCACGCGTCACACCGCCCATTACTTCGCCCCACGTCACCCAGGTATTTCATCAAAAAGGTAATATTGAGTTCGTTTTATTTTGTAATTATGGCAACTTAACATGAATATTAACGGCCGAGGACGACTGTCATAATTAAGTCGGGAGGGGGAGGGGGACAAATCATATGGCGACATGACCATCGCATGACTTGTGATTATTAGAAAAATCCAACAATTAAGGCATGATGACCTAGTAGTTATTGTTACTTAATGTTGATCATACCAAAAAGGGTAAGTGTACCATCGACGAGACCTCCCCATGACTCACCATTAAGGAAAAATTCATTGTGCAGTACAAACCATGCGTGCCAAATCCCAATTTGAAATCTTCACCTGCACCACCCTGCCACCCTACCATTTACCCCTGCTGGAAGCGCTGAACCCCCATTCAGAGTGCTCGGAGAAGAGAAAATAGCAGTGCAGGCTGAAACAACTAGATTGTGTGTCGACTACCTCAGAGCACTTAAAGGGAAGGATAAGTAGGTGGAACAACACTGAATTTCATAAGCAATGGGAGGAGCAGCAATACAGCACGAGCTAGGGTCCATAGAAGCCTTGGAAGATTTCCCAAAAGCATGCCAAATTTTCAAGGATGCAGGCTGGTTCGAATTCTTCTGGAGGTTGGAAGGATCAAACGACGGTGTTGCCATGGAATTTGCAAAGAATCTGGAGAGAAACCAGATAGAGGTTAGAGGGTTGAAGCTGGAGGTCACGGAAGAGGTGATTGCTAGAGTAATAGGATTGCTAGCGGAAGGGAAGAGATGGTTTAATAGGAAGGTCAATGACCCCTCACTAAAAGGGGATTTCCTCCAAGAAGAAGAGTCGCTGGTAAATAAAGGCAGGGGAATTGATAGACTGTCACTCCCCTAACCATGGGCAAATGTTTCCCTCTACCTCATCAAGTACATTACTTGCGAAGGAAGGGCAACAATTGTGTTTAATTATCATTTTCCATTGTTGAACCACCTCCGACATCAGCAGCTGATCAACCTTCCTTATTTCTTGCTGGGAAACATTAGGCACATGGTCGTGGCTGTGAAAACAGCTGCGCATCCAGAAATGTGTGTTACCAACCATGGCCTTATCAAACTCATTATGTTGGATGCTTTGAGCTGATAGGGCAAGAATTGGGAAGAATTCATGCGGAAAGAGCCCAAGACCACCCACAAAAGGCAAACGAGACATCTGAGGAAGCTCCAAAGGTGACAAAGGAGCAACCCCAACCCTCGACAGTAAGGGTTAGCAAGAGGTCGGTTGATAAACCAATTGGCGACAGGAGGCCGAAGCAGAGGATAAGGGTTAGCAGGCACCCAGAGTCCCCATCCATGTCAAGAAAGAACAAAGAAGCAGCAGAGCAGAAGGACGAGGAGCAAGCTCAGCCAGAAGAACCTTCTTCACCTGGTAAGAGAGAAACCCAATCCTTGCTGTCAAAAATTGAAATTATAGAGAAAGAAATTAGAGAATTGAGGGAACAACTAGCAGAAGGAAAGGTAGAGCTAAGAGCCCCAGGGCTAGATACTTTGGCAGAGGCCATGGATAGGGCCAAAAGGGGAGAAATCTCGGGCACTCTGTGCATAGCCTATGCTGAGAAGTTGGTGGCAGCAAGATTCAAAGTCTGTGCAGCAGACACCACCTCGAGGGAGACTCAAACTGAAATTTGGGAAGCTGTTACACAAGAACCTGTCGAGGATGTTGTTGTTACACAAGAACCAACAACCGAGACAACACAATCCACAGGAAGTGATCGAGTAATGGATACATAGGAGCCCTTGGCTGACACTGCTGTTTCATCATAACCAACAGTGGAGGAGGAAGTCATCTAAGAGGAGGAATAGAAATATAATATCCATAAGATTACAGTCAACATTGTTGCTACACAAGAACCAGCAGTGAAGACCGAAGTCGATCCGGAGAAAAATGATGTACAGAAGTCTGTGGATAACATTGCTGCTACATAAGAACCAGCAGTGAAAATGGAAGCTAACCAGGAAGATAAAGAAACTGTGACAAAATCCACTAATGAAGCTATTGTTACACAAGAACCAACAGCTGAGGTGGAACAATTTCTCCCTCAAGAGGCTGCTACACCCTCAATTGATAGTGCATGCAGAAGAATGTCGAGTCCTGATGAAGGATGGCATTCTGAGAGATTGTTGTTGTTGCCAGAGCTGCAAAAGTGGAAGTAGCTAGCACTCTCTCTATAGGAGGGAGTGATTTCACTTGAAATGCATAAAAGAATGATGGATTCCCTGAGAGAAAAATGGCTAAAAGAAGAATGGGAAAGAGAAGAGGAGGCACGAAGGCACAAGGAAGTTATAAAGAAGAAGGATGAACAACTGTATCAGCTACATCGATAGGTCTCAAACCTGATGTTTGATAAGACAAAACTCTATGACCTTGATTTAAACCTGCTAGAATGCAGGCGGCCATCCCTGTCATACCCTGTGTTCCTATGGGAACGTTACTACTTATTTCAATTAAAGGCAGTTTATGAGAATAGGTCCTATTTGGGTTCTTCAACCCATACCTTTTTGGAAATTTTTCGCTCCTGTGACTTTGATGACCAGAGCTTGTTGTGCGAGCTGTTCTTGCACAATATCATGTGTGAATATGTGAGCACGAAGATGGTGGCGAGAGTCCTCTCCTACATGGGGGACTTGCAGTTGCAGGCCTTCCTTTCATTCATGAGGAATCAGATTGAGTGGCACCTGGCCAAGAAAATAGTAGAAACAAATGAGGAAAGAACAACATTGTGGGTCAGGGTTGAACCAGGAATGGCTTACGAACTCCAACAAGAATTTAGACTATTCCTGAGCACTCCAAAAATTAGAGAACAATCGGTCATCTACAGAAAAAGAATTGTGAGGATTTTCCTCAACCTGTTTACAAATATGAGGAGCTAAGAACTAGCTAGATGTCTCAAGCGCACTGAGGCCTGTCGCGTGAAGTTACAAGAAGGGGACCCCTTTGAGTATAGGAACTCCATGGTTGTTGTTACACAGGTGCTAGAATATTCTCGAATTTTACAGACACTGGGGGCGTTCTGGATTGGCCTCAGGTTCAAATTTCCTTTGATATGGTTGCCATTGGATGAGTATCAACCCGATTACCATTTATGTGACTACGAAGAGGAATCTTGGCCACGTCAGTTAATGGCCATTCAAGGATTCAGAGTTCTGGGCGATGATACTGCTAGTGCCTACAATTTCACAAATTTGCATCAGGGGTACAGTAGAAGGAACTAAGATTCTGCATGGGGACATGCAGTTGCTTCAGTTGGGGGGAGATGTTGGGTGTGGTTTTTTACCTATTTTCTGCACATTCTTTCCCCAGTTTTGACCTTTCTGTCCTCCAGGCCTATGACTTTATATGACCAAATTCCCTGTTTTCTTACCTTTTTAACCTATTATACTGTCATGTTACTTTGTTGTATTTTACCAAATAATACGAGGCTTTATTCCTTTTTGTGGCTAATTGGGAGAGTATTGAAGAAGTATTTTGGGAAGTCCTTCTTTTCAGGTGATGGCTCGCGAGAACAAAGCTATGAAGCAGACAAGCAGTAAGGATTAACTGCAGAAAAGGGTAGAACAGTTTGTTGTTACACATTAGATGTTGTTACAAGTTGCCGTTACACATTGGAGGCCATTACAGGTTGTTGTTACACATTAGATGTTGTTACAGGTTGTTGTTACACATTGGATGTTGTTACAGGATGTTGTTACACCACGCGTTGATCCGTCGTCACACCAACAATGTTGTCGCCAGTAATGTCGCGTCATCCTGAACCACCATTCACTCGATGATGTTGCACCGAAGCTGGAAAATGTGGGCACTATTCCACATAACAACTGTCAGCAGTAGGGATTGTTTATTTTTGAAGCAACAAGACTCAAGCAGTTGTAATCATAACTGATGGATATTTGTATTTAGCAATAGGTTGTAACTACTTTTATTTTTTATCAGCATGAGAATCGTGAGATTCTCATGACTGATCTGTTTCTAATTTCAGGTTGTAATAACTATAAAAGACTTGATTTTTCATGTAAAAGGACACGACATATAGAAGAGTATTGTTACTTTGCTTCTGTAATTCTGAGTTTATTTTTAATATCAATCAACATGGTGATGATGTTACTATTCTTCAACTAATTCGTTAATCACTTTTGTGTTCTTCCTGCGCCCTGCTGAGGAGGAAGGGCCCTCCTCTTTGGCAGGGATTGTAGTGATATAGGTAGTGTACATTCTAGTTTAGTTAATTGATTGATGGTTTCTCATTGTTGTTGTACAAATCGTGGATTACATTCACTATTGTTTCTATTTATATTATGTTTTTACATTGAGTTAATCAACACAATGGTAGTAACCAGCTAGAGTAGGTATTAGTTCCTGTGTGGTGCGCCTTTAATTTGATAGCTGCGAGTTGTGATTTAATTCTGTAGAGTGGTTTTATGTTTGCACGCATGGTTTGATTCAGATATTTAGATTAGTGACATCTTTTACAGTTTCTGCATTTTCTTATGCTTGGCTGGAGTGTATCGGCACAGATAGTGTGAACTCCATTGAAACAACAAGAGCTACCCTGGGTTGACGATTAATGTTGTAGTCTCAGTCAATTAAGATTAATTAAAATAGCACTACAACTGCATATTTACTAAGCACAAGGCTAACTACCAGCCAGGACTACGCAATTCCCATCGTCAAGGTGTTGGGTGTGGAGCCTGATTATCTTCTATATTCAAAGGTATCACCACATTGGACCCCAGTTCAAAATGGGGGCGGCAATGCCGCCCGTAAAATATTCGCTGTAGGGGGGGTCCAGGGGGGGCGGCTACGACATTTAGGAGCCCCCCCCTGGCAGGGGGTTTTGGGGGCAGCGCCCCCGAAGCTAAAAACAGCTGTAAAATTGCCTTGTAAAAGTATAGTAATTTCTAGTCAATCTAAGTCATTCATTAGGTGGATGATCTGACGATAGAACTTATGTTTAGTTTAGGGTTTTTTGCCCTAGAAGGCAACCCCTCTCTTTGTATGAGGGCATTGTATTTGAGGCTGTGTGATAGATGTGTATTCTGTGAGTGGGAAATAGAGAGGTGAGACTGTGAGAGAAAACAGAGGATATTACAGCGGCTCTGTTGTAGGTTGTGTCTCTTCATTTTGCTGGATAATAGAAAGGAAGGATTGGTTGTTCCGGGTGGACGTAGCCCAAACTGTGTGAACCACGTATATATGTGTCTCTCTTGTTTTATGCACTTTCTGTGTTTATATTTCTGCAATATTTTATGTGTTCCATTGCTCCATAATATATAATTTTCTAACACAAGGATGCTTGTCCTAAACGATTGTGCAATTTCTAGAGGCAAGCCCAGAATTGTTGTGAGACCAAGTTGGAAAATCATCTTGTGACTTAGAATAATCAACTAAGTGATCAAACATGAGTAAAAATTAAAAGATAATTCTAATTCAAAGCATGAATACCTAGATAAATGCAAGATGAACCGTTGTAGATAAGAAGGGAGGCTTCAAAATTGAAGCATAGGAAAAAATTTGGAGGGTGGTTGTAGCTGCTACAACAATACTCCAAAAACATGATTCTCCTATGCACACAATCTTGTAGATGGTGATACCAAATGTCGATATGCTTGGATCGATCATGAAAAACTGGATTCTCATAGATTTTGATACAAATTTGGCTGTACAGTAAATCACAGTAGGATCAATCATCTAACCAAATAATCGAACAAGAATATTTCTCATCCAGATAGCCTGATGTGTTGCTTGACTTGCAGCCATGTACTTTGTTTCTGTTGAGTTGAGTTCCGTTGACCTCTACTTCTTGTTGTACCAAGAAACCATTGTTGACCCAACACTAAATTTTTTTCCTGATGTGCTCTTCCTATATGATGGAATCCCTACCCAATCTGCATCTGTGAAGCCTTGCAACTTCACTCCCTCTGTCCACTTGTACCAAAGACCAAACTGAGTGGTGCCTCTGAGTTATCTCAACACATGTTTTGTTGCCTTCCAATAAAGTTTGGTTGGCTTAACCATAGCTTGACTAATCTAGTTAATTGCATAACACATTTTCCGTCGTGTGTTCACAAAATACATAAGTGAACCCACAAGCTTCCAGTAAATGGTAGCCTCTACTACTTCACTTGAAGTAGTGTCTTCCTTCCTCCAATTCCTAGCTAGAGTATCCATGGGTTTGATTCTCTCCATGTGGAACTTATTTAGTATCTCATTGGCATACTTTCCGTAAGAGACAAACATTTCCCCATCTCCTTTCAATACTTCCATATCGAGGAAATAATGCATGAGCTGCAGGTCCTTCATCTCGAATTATCTTCTAAAATCCTCTTTGCAAGACTTGATCAATTTCTCATCACCGTTAAAATTAATTCATCGGCATATAATACTATAATCAATAATTTACCTTCAACAACAATATGGTAAAGGATTGCATCTGCTTCACTTGTGGTGAAGCCCAACCAGGTGAGATAGTTGTTGATCCTAGTGTACCAAGCACAAGCTGCTTGCTTCAATCCATACAACGCTCGCTTGAGTTGACACACATGCGATTATCTTTCGAAGGTCTCAAATCCTTTGGGCTACTCAATATACACCTCCTCCTCAATAACTCCATTGAGGAATGTTGTCTTCACATCCATCTAATGGATCTTATATTCCATCTACACTGCAAGTGCTAGAATTGATTTCATTGAATAGTACCTTGTTATTGGATCAAATGTATCCTCATAGTCAATTCCCTCTACTTGAGAGAACCCCTTAGCCACAAATATGGCCTTTTGTTTCTTGATGCTTCCATATGTTTCTTACTTCACCTTGTATATCCACCTGGAACCTACCATTGGCTTGTCCTTTGGTCTTGGGACAACTTCCCAAACACTGTTTCTGAGAATGGAATCACATTCCTCTACCATGGAATTAACCCATACTGGTTTCAATACTGCTTTATTGAATGAGGATGGCTCAGTATCTACAAGCTCACTCATTAGATCCATGTAGTATGTGTACTAATCTGGTGACCTTATGTACCCGTGCTGTGATGTGGGTGCTCCCACATTTTCTCTAGCATCATGCACTAATTTTTCAACTTCTCTGGTGCCCTTCCTTCCATCTCTGGATGTCTCTGCTTGAGTTGATGTCTCCACTCTCTGTTACTCCTCTTGTGGTTGCTCCATAACTTCATGAGATTCTTCTTTTGGAGCCAAAATCTTCTGATCTGAATGCAACTAAAGTTAGATCTCAAGAGAACACCTCATTGCCTTCTCCTCATCAAATTTCACATCTCTCCTAATAATTGTCATCTTGAGAGATGGAAAGCACACTTGATAGTTGTGAGGTGTATCAGTGTACCCTACAAATATTCCCAACTCAGATGTAGGATCTAGATTTTTCCTTGCATCCTTGGAAACATGACAGTAAATTGATGATCCAAATATCCTGAAGTGTGACACATCTAGTTTCTTCCCTGAAAAGGCTTCCTCTAGGGTACTCATGCCAAGAATCCTATGAGGACTCCTGTAATGTAAATAAAAAATTGTGTTTCATGCTTCAAGACACAACTACAACAGTAGGCTCTGGTCATACAACATGACCCATGCATCTCCCACGATACTGATGTTCTTCATCTCAACCACCCCATTCTATTTTGGGTTATGGGGTGATATCAAGTCTCATCGAATGCCTTGTTTTACATTGAATTTCTTGAACTAATTCGACACATATTATCCACCGTTATCACTCTTGAGATACTTCACTTTCGTGCTAGTCTCTTTCTCAACAAGTGCTTTAAATTCAAAAAATTTGGAGAATGTTTGGTCTTTCTTCTGCATGAAGAAAATCCAGCACTTCCATGAGAAATCAGCTCCAAATATCACATAATGCTTGTGCTTGGTCGTGGAGGTCGTCGATAAAGGTCTGCACACATTAGAGTGTACCTTTTCAAGGATTTCTTGTGCTTTACTGCCCAATCATTAAAAGTGGATTTTGTGTACTTCCTCAGTGTACACCCTTTGCATGTATCTTGTTTCTCTAGTGCATCTTTGGATAGTCCTATAGAAATATGTTGCATGATATTTAAAACTCGATGGTGCAAATGGCCCAATATTCTATGCCATAATTCACCGATTTCTCGGCTCTTCACCTTCTCTTCTTTTGTGCTTAATGCTACACAATCTTCTACATCAAATTTGTAGAGTTTCTTCACCCGAACCCCAATCCACTTCACTTGTAATGTGGCGATGTGTCTAAGGAAATCATTTCCTTTTCTAAATGTCACATCATAGCCACAGTCTTCCAACAGAGAAATTGAAATGAGATTCTTCTTCAGACCCGAAACATACATAACATATTTTAATTTGAGAGGGGAGCCAACCTCCCTCTGAAAAGTAATTGTACCAATACCGGTCGCACTATACCTTCCATCATCTCCCATTTCGATGTCCATCTGGAGGTCATTCTCCTCCAAGTCATTAAATAATTCTCGGTTGCCTGTCATATGGAATGAGGCTCCACTATCCTAATACCATGCACTACCCATCACCGTGATCACCATACAAGCGATGAGGGTGAAATAAAGTTCGAAATGTGAAGCCAAAGCTTCACCTACCGCTCCTCTTGAGGGCTTCTTACCTACCTTCTTGTGTGGACACTTCGTGGCATAATGTCCCAACTCATGACAGTGAAAGTACTTGATTTTTTACAAGTCTTTCTTCTTTCCCACCTAACCAGATTCTGTTTTGGATTGGGATTTCTTCCCTTTCCATTTCTTTGCCTTTCTAGTCGAGGCACAGTTATCCTCATCATCACACTTGGATTAGGTTCCATCTTTGGTGTTCCGCCTTATCTCTTCTTGCACCAAGTCAGAACACAATCGCTCCCAATTTGGTAGCTTTTCCCTCCCATTTACCAAATCATGGTAGTTGTGCCAGCTCTTGGGAAGGCCTAGAATTTCTAAGCTTACCAGATCATCTTCAACAAATTTAATACCAACACTTCCAAGTTCATTCTGACATTGGGTGAACTTGATTAGTTACTGTGGTATTGTGTCTCCCTTTTCCATCTTGATCTTTTGAAGCTTGTCCTTCAGTTCCAGCTTCCTTTGGTCACTAATGTTCTGAAACAAGTCTATCAAGACTTTCCACATTGCATATGGAATCTCCTTCCCATGGAGACTCAAGACAATATGAACTTGAACTCCTTCTAGTGTGATCCTCTTTGCCTTTGCCACACACTTCTTCCATTCTGCTATATCTTGAACATCAGATGTTGGAGGCTTCATGATATCACTATCTATGAATTCCTTCAGCCCATTATCTTCTAACACTTCCTCCATCCTGTCTTTCCAAGCGATATAATTCAAGCTATGCTCAAGGGCATACTCGAGTCTCAATCCATAGAATGAAATCTTGCTAGCTCTGAAGAATGATACTACAAATTTGATTCACCTGAAAAGATAACTTTGAATTCTTCTCTTCTATTGTGATTTATTTTATGGTACCATGTAGAAATTCCTTGTAGATTCAAAACTGCTAATGTAATTTTCTAAAACAATAGACTTGAATCTATTCTACTCATCAGTGGAAACAATTAAATGATCGAGAAATCACAACATAAACATGAGACAAGATTCAGTCACATATGCTCAGATATTTATCTAGGGGAAAGAAACTGCTCAAAACCCCTTCCTATATGTATTGCATTAACCAGAAAATAGAGAATAAATACAATGCTTTCTCAAGCTCGAGCAACCTTTGCACTAGTATAATCTATCTCACTGCTTCACAAACTAGCTATGGTTAATACTTAACCAAATTCCTACATGCCTAAGTCCCTGTTATTAGGGTCCTATAATAATAGGAGTCATAACTTTGAATGACTAAGGTTAAGCCTTCTAATATTGTACATACCTTTTCTTTCTGCAAATGTTTTCCATATTAAAAAATTAAAAAATGTAAAGAGGATATGTCCTAAAAGAAAATCAAAGGACAAAAAGAATAAGAGAAGATCAAAAAATGAAAATATATGAACCCCAAAAAACAAAAAGAGGCCATGAAAGTGTGAAAGTCTAAATGCCACTACTATTTACTTTTATGCATAATAATGATTGTGTGCAACTTGTTATTCATGCCACAACCCATGGTAATCAAACTGTTTAATCTTGGTTATTTCATGCTTTGAATTTTATGTTTTTAGTTAGGGAATAAAATTTGACCAAACAGCTTAATCTTGGCAGATCAGTAGATAGATAGAGAAATAAAAGGAGTTCATCAGTTTAATCTGAGCCCTTGGAAGATATAAGGTTAGAAGTAGATAGTTTGTTTTATAAAAGAAAAGGAAAGAAAAGGGTATGCTAGCCTAAACGCACCCAAATAAGTATAAAGAAGAATAAAATGTTAGGGTAGGTAATGGATAAGTAGAAGAAAGGTTGTTGAAGTATAAAGTTGATTGAATCAAAACACATTCATCATGCTTAGATATATGTGCTAATATGAATGATCAATTATGAAGGAAAAAGCAAAGGTTTACAAGTTAATTTAATTAACTCCCCCCAGTCATCTTTTCCCCTATACTTACTAATTTCCTATCCACAAGCATGTTCTAGTACTTTTAATCCTTGAAGTCAAAGAGGCTCACAGCATTTCTATGACTTTTGGTGGGACCGGACCCTCGGCTTAATGACTCATGGACATCAAGTGTTAGAATCCCCTTCATAAAAGTCATTTCCCTTCATTACCCTAATAAAACCCTTTTTCGTAAAGGTTAAACACCATTTTGCCTATGAAAAGTAAAAATCCCATGTTAAGTCCCATTTTCACTTAGAAACCCACAAAAAGGCTTTATCCTAAGTAGAAGTGTTAAATGATTATGTGGGGCATCACAATGAACAAATCGCGCCTAAAAATCTTATTTTACACTATGCCTAGTGTATTTTACATTCCCGCACATTCATTTCATATTAACATGCTAACCTAATGTATTACCTCCCCGATATACGTTTTTCTCGTATTAAATAAATCCTCCATATATAATATCCCAACCCATAGTTTAATTATAAACTATAGTTTTACCCTCTATTTCATACTTCCCCGATGAACCCCTCTTAACTCACCAACCCTCGGTAAAGTTAAGAAAATCCCTCCGTTTAAACCCATGGTCCCACTTCATTAAAACCCTTCCGATCAATTTAATCCCCTCATTAACCTTGAATAAATCCTAATCCGGAATAAAGCTCTGGGCCCCCCCGAAGCCCATGCTTTTATCACCCGCACGCCTCCCTCGTCCGACTACCGTCAGATCACCATCTCCCTTATCCGACGGTCCACAACCATATCGGCCGCACCCGATGGTCGATCGTTACTTGCCTGATAAAGCGGTTTTCCCTCGAACCCCAAATGCTACGCATCAGGCACTGGAGTATATCGGGTGACCCCTCCCAAATACCGCCCGGCCCTCATAAGCAGTGCGATGGCTTGGAAAACTGCCTCCCCACATAAGACAATACCATCACTGTTCACTTAACTAATCCCGCGCCAAATTTAAAAAGTTGCCCGTTAAAACCCTGAAAACCCTCGTTTTCATTCCTTTTGCCCCATTTCACAGTAAAACCTATCAAACCCTTCCAACACCACCCTGAACCTATGCAACACAATTCAACCTCCGATTACCTTCAAAACATTGCCACGACTCCTTCCCCAGACATCCATGTGCAATAAAGCTATCAATTGCCTTTCCTACCAACCTATGTTTTCTTAATGATTGTTGTATTTTGCAGGTAAATAGCAGAAGACCAAACCTTGGATAAACCGTTTTGATACTAGGCACAAAACTTGTCTACTCCAAGACTCGAAAGGAAATCTATTTAAAAACCTTCATTCAGAAGAAGAAAACAGTTATACACAGAACAGAGAAAGAAATCATTCACACAGAGACATTGATTGTTAAAACAAAGGAACCAGACATAGCATACAGTCAAAAGACAAACAAATCAAACATACAGAAAGTTGATCAGTATCCATTACCATATACTGATTCATATAAAAAACTAAATAATTTACTGTTGAAATACACAGTAAAAAGTTAAAATGTACAGTAAAATTAAAAACACAGTAAAAGATAAAGACAGGTTATCAAAGTCAAAGAGTATCAGTGTCAAAGAGTATCAGATGAAATCCTAAAGTGACTAAAGCCTCCAACGTGAAAGTTCAAATAACAAAGAGCATAAAAGGCTAGAAATCAAACCATAAAAGCCAACAGTACCAAAATAAATGGGACAACATGAAAGTAGTTCAATAGCTGTCTCTATCTTCTTGCAAGAAGATATTTTTATTTCCTAGATTAAATCTCAAGTTAGTTTGAGATATTTTGTAATAAAACTTTTGTATAAATACTTCACAATTCGAAGTATGTAGGGGGGATTCTTAGACATTTCTATAGAATTTTGATCAGAAGACTGTAAAGCTATTGTATCATTGACTAATCCAACAAGCTAGATTGATGAATAAAGACAAGATATTTCACAGAATTCATGTGTTAAGCGAAGTGCAGACAAGTATTTTCTCATGTTGTTGTTATCTTTCTTAAATTTTTTCCACAATCATCAATGTATTTCTGAATCTGAATGCTATGACTGGAACAATATCTCAGAATTTGTTTAATTACACTCTATTTTAATAGTTAGGCATATAATTTTTTTCTACTGACATCTAAGTTAAGGAATTCTTAATTTCTCGTTAGTTTAGGTTGTTTCTTGCTAATCCAGATCAAAGGATTCTTAAGTGCCCTTTGATTTCGATTACCCTCTGTCCCTCATTAATATCGTTGTCTTAGAATTCTTAATTGCTCTCTCACCCTTATTAAAATCATTTCACCCCCTTGTTCCAAAGACCTGCACTTTACTCTGCTAGCTTGCCCTTTGAACATTCCCTTTAGTGAGTTGATCCAGTTCTGCTGCCCTTCTATTGACTCCATAGCCCAATGGTCTAAAGACATCATTTTATCCATCTATTTTAAGGATCCCACCATCCAATCTCAAATATAAATAAAAAACCCCCTGAACAATCATAACTAGCCTAAAATTCAAACAAACAAAGTTAAATCATATAGAGAGAGCCCTCTCTGAGTCTAGGTTGGCTAGAGCCTATGCTCCAAAGTTGGTTTGTGGTTACCTCGGTGATTTCTTTCTTTAACCTTGAGAAAATACTGAGTGATAACACCTATTTCCTTGTGTTGTTTCTCAAGGAATTAGCCCCATATTAATTAGGGAAATCCCCAATCTTTAATTACGCAATCCCTGTAGGCCCTTATCTGACTGCATGCACCACCTGTACAATTTGGAATTGTCTACAATTGATACTACACTTCCCTTGAACTCCAATATCGACTAGGTAACTCAAGTTATATCCATGCATCAATTATTTTGGGTTGATTGATGAGTTAATTGGTTGATCACAAGTGAACACACCCCACTACGAGACCTTCCACTAGTTCTTAATCAGTTAGAACTAGTTAAACTCACAATAACTCAAATTAACTGAAACAGATTGCTAATACTTAGAAATCAATCATAACTAAACATAACTTAGGTGTCTCCAACTCGAACTAACTGATTTAACTGAATGATAAGTGCCATATCACTTCAGTTAAATTTATCCAAGTATTTTATTGAAATTGGAATTTGAATTTCTCCTAATTTGATTTAGGAAAAATTATATTAGGAATTTATTGTTTAATTTTCAACACTTTTTTTTATCTTGTTAAGTTATCACACTCGGGCTCTTTCACTATGCTAGATGATATGTCTATGTTTTCTACATTTTCCTTCTTTAGATATGTATGGATTCAACAACTTCATCTTCCTTTATTTTCTATGTACAAACCCTCTCGTTGCTTCATTATTTGACTACGTATTTATAAATTGTATCCTCCTTTACCGTGGGTGTTGATCCATGGTTTTTACCCATGAAAAGTCTCACTTGAATTTATAAGCCTTTTCGCATCAACTTCATGAGAATACAAACTATTTCATCTTCTTTGACTTTTGATTTTAATACCGACAAACTTCATGGTTATTTTTCATCTATTAGATATGTCCCCATGGTATTTTATTCGTTCCAACCTTTTAATTTAAATTTGGCACCCGGCACCATCAAATTTTCAATCATATCCCTTGATCTTTAATTCCTTGGAGCATATAATCACTGACAAGAACCATGGGCTTAAATCCCAAGGGAAATTAGCCCTGGAACTTTGTAGTTTACCCACATTAAACCACCAACACCTTCACCCATGTGCCCATTAATTTGATAGTGATATTGTGTGCATCACATGCATACACCCGCACACGGTGTACCACACAATACATACACCTACACCCAATGTAAAACACAATAAATATACTTGCACAGAGTACAACACAATGAATACAGATGTCACGATACAACAACTACGTAATACTCATAAAACAGCACAACATGTACACAATATCACATGTACATCGTGTACACAACACCACATATACAACATGCACACAACACCTCATGTACACAACATCACATTTACACACAACAACACATGTACACAGTACTGCATGTACAACATGCACACAAAACCGCATGTAAACAACACTGCATGTATAACATTTACACAACACTGTATGTACAAGACACACACAACACCAAACGTACACAACATCGTATGTACAATATGAACACAATACCACATGTACACAACACCATATGTACAACATGAACACAATACCACATGTACACAGCACCACATGTATAACATGTACACCACACCACATGTACACAACACCATCTGCACATTGTGGAAAATTTTAGGGACTAATATTTGCAAATGGGCTAATTTTCCATGATTTTTCTAAAAAAAAGATTCGTCAATTTCCATTTTTTATAAAAATGATTCGCCCAAAATTTGCAATATAAAATTATTTTACCTTAAAAATCGCCAACATTATATAGAGAGCATATATAAAATCACTATAAATTTGAAAATTTTGACAAATACATCAATAAACATTTTATAGTTTGCATATTAGAGACTAGTGACATTTGTCGATGTTTTTAAACTTCAAAATAATTTTCCATCCTTAAAATTTTCCCTACTACACAAGATGTACACAACACCACCTACACAACATGTACACAGTACCACATGTACATAGCACCATCTGCACAACGTGTACACAACACCATAGGTACAACATGTACAACATATACACAACAGTAATACAACACATCCAGAGATCACAGTGTTTGTACCAGGCAACCATGCTTCTAGTGTCTTTCCACTATCCATGCTTGTCCCGGCATGTCGCAGATTACACTACTTTCATTCCGCTAATGTATCCCTCAGTATAGCATGTACATAACATAAACATAGGCATAATATAAGCACATAATATCAATTCATATCCACATGATACTGACCTCATAAATCTATCAGGGCTACTTTTTCCACTTGATTCCTCATAAAACCAGGAACCTCTTCATGCCATTAACATGCATAAGAAATAATTCCTCCACAAGAATGATCCCTAATGACCTTTTCAAATAGAAACATACATACATACATATATATAAATAAACATTAGCATAAAATAATCATGATCCCTGACGACCCTGTCACACACACACACACATATATATACAAACATTATCATAAAGCAATCATGATCACAACATAATTACCAGATATCATAAGGTCAAGGTTAAGAGAACTCCCTTTATCTATGCATCACATGCACAAAATTATGAACAATAGTTCCCAACATAGCTAAGGAATTTCATGCCTTAAATCCATTTACTTTACATTTCTTGTTACCTTTCTCATGACCATCCTGCCACTGTCCATTTATCCCAATGGACCCAACCAATCCATCTGACTGTCATATTCTTGCCTTCAACTACCCTTTACTCATGCACCGAGCTTCATTTGGGTCTTACATTACATGTTGGGTTTCATTCAGCTCTCCCTAAGCTCCATTAAATTTTCTCTTTCCCCAAACAATTCCCAAGCAGGGAAAATTTTAAGGATGAAAATTTATCTTGGAGTTTAGAAACCTTGGCGAATCTCGTAGTCCATCATATGCAATCTATAAAATGTTTGACGATATTTTTGTAAAAATATTCAATTTTCTAATAATTTTATACAGTCTCTATATAAAATTTTGTTGATTTTCAAGGTGAAATAATTTTATACTATAAAATTTGGACGAATATTTTTTAGAAAAAATGGAAATTAGCTAAAAACATGGAAAATTATCCCACTTGCAAATATTAGCCCCTAAAATTTTCTCTATTCCCAAGACCCTCAAAATATAAAAGGCAAGAAGACGAAGAAAACCATGACAAACATAGAAATATGATACCACAAACAAAGTGGCATGGACATGCACCAGACACAAACAAAAATGTACATCAAGTACAAACAAATCACAAAAGCATCAAAAACACAAAACTTGCAACAAACACCATGACTCAACCCCCATGGGTTCCCAACGCTTACAAGGGAAGGCTCAACCCAAGCCATCTTCAATATTTCATGACAGTCTCTTTTTCCATACAATCCCTTGCATCATACTGCCATATAGACATAACTGTCAGTGCATAAATAAATATACAGTATACCAGTTACCTTATCTTGTTGTGGCAGGCACGTTGCCTTGTAACTGAACACGTACACATACCATTTCTCAAGGGACTCCAATTCCTTGACAAATCCATCCATAACTTAAAACCATTTATTATACCTGAAAAATACATGTTCATGAATATAGCACGTATCCACATAATGTCAAACAAAATCAAGTTTAAGAAGGCTTATTGTATTCAAGCAAAGCACTCATTTGTTTGGAATTGCGGTTTCCAAACATAGCCAAAGGAATTCTCACCCAATTCCTTTCTTTTATTGTTTTCCTTGCTACAACTGAGTCTTATTATGCATTGTCACATCACCCAACTATTAGTTATATAAACAAATCAATTGTTACCTTGTCACACTAATACCAAGCATGTTTCCCTGCAACTATTCACACATGTCAATCACATGCTCAAAAGATCAAGGCATCATGTCTATTAATTTGAAATCAGCCTTTACCAAGACTAACCATGTCATAATCAACTCACATTCATTAGTCATAGTACTACATATATCACTCACTTGCACTCAAGTGCATATCAGTTGTCTCAACACATATTGTGTTAGTACAGTTGTCTTAAAACAAGACCATTCCTTCATACAATATTATATATACATACTCATATGTTATGCAACTAGCTCACAAAATAAAAGAAGAGATAGATCAACGACTTCAAAATTAGCCTCTTCAAGGGGGCAACCTCATTTACATTACACAAATGAACAATTCCTGGATGATTCAAATGACAAAACCTCCTTTCTATATATAAGAATCTAAGGGGTCACAAAATAATCAGAGCCAACATAACAATAATAATGTAAAGGCACAATAATAACAATAGTGGGCTTCTATGGGGCACAACAATAACAATATGAGGACTACATGGGCACAACAATAACAATAAGGGGGCTACACTAATAACAATGAGAGAATACACTAGTATTATAGGGATCTAACATGCCCCTCTCCTTAAAAAAAGTGTTGTCCTCAACGCTTGAGTAGTTCTCAATGCTTTTGTATAAAATTCTCATCCTCCCATGTGGAATCTTTCACGGGTAAGTTCTTGCACTTGATGAGATACTCTGAAATTGGTCGATTCCGTAACTGTTTAGTTCTTGTTTCCGTGACTGCTTCAGGTTCCAATATGATTTTTCCTTCCTCGTCAAGTTCTGGAAATATTGTTTGAACTTGGAGCTTGTCACCTATAACCTTCTTTAAGTATGAAACATGGAAAATTGGGTGCACTCGGGAAGATGTAGGAAGCTCCAGTTTGTATGACATAGTACCAATATTTTGCAACACCTTGTAAGGACCATAATACTTTGGTGATAATTTATTATCCTTCTTATCTTGCTTGAGGAACATTTGTTTGTATGGTTGTAGCCGTAAAAATGCCCAATTGCCTACATCAAAACATATTTCGTTGTGATGTTGATCTGCCTGTTGTTTCATTCTATTATGCACCAAAGTGAGGTTATCCTTGAAGAGTTGGAGAACTTGTTGTTGTTGATGCTCGATGTGATCTTCCACTACTTGAACCTTAGAACTTTATCTTAAAGATAATGTGATGGCTAATGGATGATATCCATAAAGTGTCATAAACAAGGTCATTTTTGTCGCAGTATGGAAGGAAGTGTTATACCACCATTCAGCCATGGGTAACCACTTGACCCATTATGTCTATTTATCAGATACAAAGAAACGAAGATATCCTTCCAAACATTTGTTCACTATCTCAGTTTACCCATTTGATTGAGGATGAGAAGATGAGCTATGAGCTAATTGAGTACCCAAACAAGAAAATAATTTCGTCTAAAAATTTCCAGCGAAAATAAGATCTTTGTCGCATACAATAATCTTTGGGTTTCCATGCATCTTTTGAATTGTTTCCATAAATGCAATAGCAACTGTACTGGCTTTAAATGGATGAGATAATGCACAAAAGTGTGCATACTTGGTAAGTCTATCAAATACCACCATGATGACACTCTTTCCTTTAGACTTGGGTAAACCTGTGATAAAATAAATTGAAACCTCCTCCCAACGTTGACTTTGAATGGATAAAGGTTGTAAAAGAGCCAGGGTCTTAATTGTCTCAACTTTATTTTGTTGGTAAACCAAACATTCTGCCACAAACTTTTGAATATCATATTTAAGGCCATCTCCAGGACTAGTAACTCAACCCAAGTTGTTCCAGGGCTTCCAGATCATTTCTTCCAACCCACAACCATAAGGAATTATGAGCATCAACAAGAAAAAAAATCAAGTGGAAAAACCCACAACACCATGGCTATCCAGGAAATGGTAAGGCAAGGCTAAAACCATTTTCAATCCAAGCAATCCCCGTGTCAATGACAACACAGAATTAGATAATCACATGCATATACCATGCATCCATAAATCAGTAAGGAAATCACACATGCAACATGTTTCTTGCAAAGCAAACCAATCCAGTTGTAGCTACAGATCCAATTGTTTCCTAGTGCTCTCTACTTTCCTTTGCCTTCCTTCTCCAAATCCAAGTGAATACTAGAATGCTCCAAGCATGCTCCAAGAATACTCTAAGTGTGCAATAGTATGAGAGAATGAGTGAATAGAAGAGAGCTCCAACACTAAATTGACAAAAAGCTACAAATTGATCCTCAAAAGCCTTTTTATCATTGAGGCCTTTATTTTCTTCATTTTCCCTCCCATGCAAATATGTGCCTCTTCACCTTCATTTTCTCCTATTTTCCTTTATTTTCATAAATAAATGCTAATTATTGCCATTTTTCCTTTGCCAATTCCCTTAGCCATAAATAAATTGAAAGTGACACCCACTAGGATGTTTTCCCACCACTCAACTTGGAATATGTGTCCCATGGCCTTTCTCTTATATATATATATATATATATATATATATATATATTACATGGAAAATAAACCAGGGTTGTTACACTCATCAATTATGTAGCCTAGGTATTGGACTTGGTCCATGCCAAAGGATCATTTCTCCAGGTTGGAATAGAGCTTGTGCCACTGCATATTTTGAAGGACCTATCGAATATGTTGCAAGTTCTCTTCCCATCTCTTGTTGAAGATGAGGATATCATCCAGATATACAACCACAAATGAGTTGTTGAAAGGTCGCAAGATGTATCCATCAACCTCATAAAATTTTCAAGTACATTTGTGAACCCAAAGGGCAAGACTAACCATTCAAAGACACCCTCCTTGAACTTGAAGGTGGTCTTTCATACATTTGTGGGTTCCATTGGAACTTGGTTGTAGCCAAACTTCAAATCAATATTTTTGAACTACTTAGCCCCCTTGAGCTAGTCAATAAGGTCATCAATCCATCGGATTAGGTATATGTCCCTAATTGTGATTTTGTTCAGTGCACGATAATCAATGCAAAGTCTCCAGGTCCCATCTTTCTTTTGCACGAGTACAATTGGGATCCCACAAGGTGAGGAACTCAATCGAATGTGCCCTTTTATAGCATCTATTGGATATGTCTCTTGATATTTTCATTTTCTAGAAGAGAGTGATGATAGATTGGCCCATTAAGTAGACGTGCACTAGGGGTCAGATCGATTGAATGCTTGACTTGAAAGTCCAAAGGTACCCCTGTGGGTGAGGAGAAAATGTCCCTGTACTCTTCCACAACCTTGTCCATTTTCTTATGTTGTGCAGAGGAGCATTTCTAGAGGACATGGATGTGGCCACGATATTCCTCTTACTTTGAGAGCGAATCAAGAAGAAAACAAATTTCCTAGTCTAGGAGATGATCTTACTACATTTCTTAGCAAAGATCAAAGAAATAGCGGTAGGTGGGGCTACCTCTAGTATCCTGAATAGTTTACTGCCCAAAGTACTAATAACAGTACAAGGCCTGGACTCATACACAACATGACGCTTCCACAAGTATGGTTGGCCTAATAAAACATCACAAACTTAATGGCAAGAAACATCTCACAATACCTCATCTATGAAAGGCTTGATGTTGTAGGGTAGGCGAAACTGTCGGCTAACACGGAGACATTGCCCTTGGTGGAGCCACCCGATGGTGTATGGCTATGGGTGTGGTGTTGTTGGAAAGCCCAATTGCTTAAAAAACTTGGCTGAGATGATATTATTTTGACTCCAACTATCAATAATGAAATGAAACAAAGCACCTTTCACCCTTCTCCAGATCTTTGGGCTCACTTTTCTAGACCTTGGTGGTGGCAACAATGGCGTTGGGTTCTACATAAATGATTTGTTTCCCCTTGTCAGGTTCTAGCTCAGATTCAGAAAATGCATTTGACTTTGAATATTTCATTTTAGAGCCAACAACGATTGCTTTGTGCCACATTCACTTGTGTTGCGAGTGGGCCTCTTGTGGAACTCACACCACTTTCATGTATCTTTCTTCACATTTCCATTGTTATTATTTGCTTGCGGCTTCGACGCGTTATCCTGGGTCATTTCACCTTGGCTCTGTCCTTTGTTCTATGGTTTGGAGGTGCCCTTTTCCTGCTTCAGATTCAAAAATCTAGAGTCTTGGTTCTTCTATTTAAATTTATGCTTGATCTTGATCACATATTGGTATGTTGTGCAAAGTGAGGAGATTTCCAAGAACTCAATTTCTGTCGGGATGCATTTTTTCAAAAAACCATGGTACTTGAGCACTAGATTTCGTTCAAAGTCCTTGATACCCAAATTTTTGTGTATGGTATGAAAGATATTCATGAACTCTAGAACTTCTTGGTCCCTTTCATGCCATAGTGTGGTCCATTTTATGTACTTGTCTTCATATCTCACAACAGGGTAATATTGTTCCTTCATAGCATCTAAAAAAGAGTCATAAGAGGGTGTATTTGAAAATAGTGAGGATTCTTCCTTAACCCTTTGCTCACAGTAAGCTTCCCACCAATCCTTGACATTGGGGGTAGCCTTAAGGAGTGAAAAAGTAATATTTTCTCTATCAGAAAAATTATGGACTGAAAAATATCCTTTCAACAGATTTAACTATTTATCTAGAGAATCTGCGTTTATCTGGCCTTCAAATATGGGAATTTCAAAATTAACTTTTACCTTAAATGGGGCAATGCCTCTGAAGTGACTGCTAGATTAAGATGTGTCGCCCATTGGTATTCACCGAAAGATCTGGGAAAAAATATCCATCATCTCCTTCCTTTATCGTTTGAGGGGTTCTTCAAGTAACAATTCAATAGGATTTTTTGCTCCATCGTCTTTCTTTTCTTATGCCATGGGAGGCCTTCGAGGTCAGCAAGGATGTTCTTGCAAGGGTTCAAGCAATTCGAGTCCCAACTCCTTATACCACGACCTCATTGGGGGCATGCACAGAAAAACAAAGAAAGAGCAGACCACTTTGATACCATTGATCCAGATTTATGAAGGAACAAAATGAAATATAAATTTAAAAAATAAACTCAAAGATACGGTGAAACTGAACTTCAATTAATAAATATCAAATTTTGAAAATTGTTTACAAGCAAAATGAAATCATACTAGCTCAAGCAATGGTAACTTATCTCTGAGAAGAGATGTGAAGGCTACATGTCTTTTGAACTATGTTACAAAGAGGCTTTGAAGCCTCATTTTATCATGAAGAAACAATGAGAAACCCTAAACATCCAAAAACCTAACCCTTGGAGATAAAGCGCCAAAATCCTGTGAGCCTCGATGGGGTTAGTTGGAACGTCAACTTCCAGAGGTTGTAACTTTTGCATATGATCTCCATTTGGTGCACACGATAGCCCACTAGAAAGGTCTTTTCGAGGACAGCAACTTTCGACTACAAATGTAGTCCTTCTTTATGTTTGAATTTTTTTCCAAAAAACATTTTTAAGGGCCTCAAAAGGATCCAGAAGTTCACCACTCGAAAAATTGTCAAAAATAGAATACCATTGAAATAGGAACTATGATGAAAAATAGGAAACTGATAGGAAACAATCTTGGGGGTCCAAGTGGAATATGCAGGTGGCCACTAATATCCACCTAGATCACTTTAAATCTCAAGTGCTACAAGTTAAGCACCATGTGACCAAGGGATATGACTGAAAGCAAAAAGATAATGGATATCGGAGAAAAACCTAGAAATTGCCTTATACAAGAAACTCTGATATGCAAGGATCCAATAGATGAATAGACAACTACAAATAATAGCTTTGTCCTGTTACCTGACAAAGACTACATGAGAACATAGAATTTGCATGGATTCCACGTTATAACGAGATTTGATGTTTTTTTATACTCTCAACTAATTTTCCACTGTGTATGTTGGTTCTTATTTTACACCATAGACCCAAATTGGACTTCCTCAGCCCTATGTTCATCACCCTTATGCTTTTTGAGCCTCAAACTTCCATACATAGTGGACCTCTCTCCTATGCTCCTCTCTTATGCACCTCAAATCACATTGTTTTAATTCATTCCATACTGAAATGTGCTCAGAATCATATTATTTATAAAGCATCAATATCCAAATGTATGCCCCTGGTCTTTTTTAGGATGAATAGTAACATTAACAAGGTCAACATATAGAAAGGGTATCCCCATACTTTGGGTTTCCCTAACATATAGAAATTATATCCCCCTAAATTTTACATCCATCGATTTAGCGCCCCCACACCCCCCCACAACTTTGACCTTAATGACAACACATTATCCAAAAATATCCCCCTTTGTCATTGATGGGTACCCTCAAACAAATATGGTAAAGTGTTATGGAACTCCCCTTGTCTCCTAGCTCCCCCTATCTACAACTTATATTTATTTTACAAATCAACTATCCTCTTGTATGGATCTATATTCATATTTGGACAACCACCTCAGTTTTCATTGGATCTAAGCAAATCTTAATATTTAGGGGAATTTTTTCACAATTTTGACCTCATCATTAGCTCTAAAATAGGGAAATCAAACAAAATTTACTATTCGCTTACTAAATTTGGCTTTTTATTTCCTGAAATCTAGTTAGTTTGCTTAGCCTAGCCTAAGGAAATTTATGTTTTTCTTTCCTAAAGTCTTTTGGGCATATCTAGGTTTCGTAATTAGTGAGACTTGTTTTTTACCATGCCTATGTTGTCTTCCAAATGTCATAACTTTTGAACCAAAAGGTTGTTTTGGGTGATTTTTTTTTATTGGATTTGACTTCTTGTGATCTACCTATTTGGGCACTTCCCACTCCTCTTCACCCACCATATAGACTACAAGGTTGTGTTTTCTCTTTGTTGGGTCATTTTTCTTGCTTCATAGCTCACATTCCTGATTATTTCCCTTTTCTATCCCATTTCTCTTAGTGTATAACCAATTTCTTTTAGTCCGCACCATCCCTCAACCCAATTTTTCTAAGATCTAACTCATACAACCTGCCATCATAAATTGTATGGATGTTTTCCCTTGCATTCTAACATGGTCAATTTTTGCCACATATGTCACTATATGTATACAATTTCTCTCCTCTTTGCAGATCTCTAGCTTGATGCATTTTTTCTTAAATCGTGGAAGGATTTATAAAGATCCATAGAGAGTAAATAATGGTTACATTTTAAGAGATCGTGACCCAAACTTAAAATGGAAACATTCCTTTTATTTTTCCAATTTTCTCAAGGTTCGTTGCTAGCCACTAGAAATATTTAAATCATTTCATCATTGAGATTGCATTGAGACATTGTGTTGTATGTGCACCCCAATTAGTAGATTTCCACTAGAAGTCGATGGACTATATAAGTTAAGATGAAGACATAAAAAATTCATCTTCTCACTCAAATCTATTTACTTCACTCATATCTCATGGATGTTTCTCCTCCCCTACGTGTAGGCTCATTTATTATTGATTGGCATCCTGAATTATTTAGATAGGTCTCTAAGATTCATATATATGTCCATTTTGTCTTGGATTGGATTGAAAATTTTCCTAAGACTTCATGAATGGGCATCGCAAAACTAGATCTTTGAGGCCATGTTTTCATTCATACTGGAGTTGTACGATCTCATACCAATGTGTACAAATCTCTTTACATAATATGGATGTGTTTTTTCTACGAGGTTGTGTGTGGTGTATTATATATATGCTACATGGTTTGTGAGCATTGCATGGTTCTTAACCCAAGATATAAATAATTTGATTTCTTATCTTTAGCTCCAAAACATTTTATCATAAATATATCAGTTTTTGGCACTCCACACCTAACAATCACTCATATGTGTGGATGTGTGGGATTTTTGTTTTGTCTACCACATCAAATTGATGCACCTATATCATATCTATTCATACCATGCTACTTGGATTTTAGCTCTCATTTCTCAGCTCAACATAGATATATTTTCTATGGGCAACTCATGAGTACAACATATAACGATCTCTCTTAGTATTTTTGTAATCATCTCTCCAATTCTTTATGGAATGTAGTGTTTTTATTCTAGTGTGGTGCCACCCTTTCAATTTGTGTTGTATCATGCAACCTAATTCAACCAATGTATACCCATTTTCCTCTGATTTTTTCTCAAATATGGTATTTTTCATAGAGGGTTTGCAAATATTGATTTTCAATTGTTGAAACAATAGAGTTTTATTTTCTCATTCTTATTGTAGATCTAGTGGAATATTCATTGGTTGACATGTTATTTTCATTTGTTGGGCTCGTCCTTACTCCATCAAACTAAATTTATTTGCACTAGTTTCTTAGTTTATTTCTTTATTCTTCATGACTTCAGAGGTTTTTCAATTCTTGAGTTGATTGGCACTATCTACATTTTTTGGAAGAGAAACCTGGTTGACATTTTCAGGGGCAATAATATATGGTGCATAGTTAATGGTGCTAGCAAAAAACCAACTGATGCCAAAGATTTAGCTATATGAAAGGAGTGTTGTAAACAGGCAAGATATCTCATTGGGAAAATTGTCTCGAGTAATCTACAAGTACATATAACAACTGAAGATAACCAGGGGGGTGTGGAAAATTTTAGCTTCTATGACTAGACTGATGATGTTTATACCTATTTTATACAAAAGAATGATGTTTATTTGCTTCATCAAGTAGTCATTACCTTGTAGTCCATTGTTTCTTAGTTGCAGATAGAGTAAGCAAGATTGAAAATTTCGTATCGAGCTTTGAAGGGAGATCGTGAATTCTTGTTAATGTTGTTGATTGGCAAGGATAAGACTATTCAAATTCTATGGGACTACAAATAGAAACTTCAATTAGAAGTCAGTTGACTACAGAATGCTGAGAAGAAGACCGATGATGTCGAGAAACTAGACTCATTTACTAATGATATTGCATGTATCTAATTTATTATAATACAGTTGATTCTATATTGTCTAATCAAGATAGTTCATGGTCCCTTGAAGAATGATATGTGGAGCACGTGCGTTCTGGAGCTTCCGCTCCTTGCTACCCTTCGGCCCTGTGTTCTCAGCAAGCCCCCACCTGGCAGCCCCTGCTGCTGGGCTTCTGGATACCCCGCGACCTGCTTCCTTCGGCCCTGCGGTTCTCAGAAGGCCCCTGCCTGGCAGCCCCTGCTGCTGGGCGCCCGTCCCTGCTCCTGGCTGCCGTTTTGACTGCCTGCGATTTTGAGTCCGCTCTTGGGCCGTTATGGCCCCTCCGGAGGCTCCATCGGAGGAGGCCTTCCAGCAAGAATTCTCTGACCTGGTTCGCTCTCTTCCGCCTTAGCGAAATTGTCCCTCAGTTTCGAAGTTTGTTAAAAAACTGGATGGGTTGCAGGAAGTCTCTCTGCCTCCAACCTTGCCCCGTATGGTTGTGCTTGCCTTAGCTGAAAGAGGCCTTATTGGACAGTTTACAGGCCTCTGGCCCTCACCTAAAACAGTTCAGTGGTGGGTGGAAAGGAACTGGTCAAACAAAACTCAAGGGAAAATCTCTATCAGATTTTGTGGAAAAGGATATTTTACATTCCACTTTGAAACCAAGGAGGACAAGGATTTGATTTTTCGAAATGGGCCTTATTTTATGGATTCCAGAGGCCTGTACCTCAACAAGTGGACTCCAAATTTTGATCCGGAGCTGGATATCCCTAGGGTTGTGCCTGTTTGGGTCCGCCTTCCACACCTCCCCCTACTTTGCTAGGGAGATGAGTCAGTGCGTGCTATAGGGAATACTGTAGGGAAATATATTGACCAGAGGGAACCTAAAGACAACATGCAGGCCTGTGCTCGCATTTGTGTTGAAGTTGATTTGGGGAAAGGCTTGCCAGAAGCCATCAAGATAAAGGTGGATGACTGGACACACATTCAGCAGCTTGACTATGAACAGATTTCATTCAAGTGTAAGGTATGTCACGAATATGGCCACTTTGCAAATCGATGCTCTAAACTTATTAATGTTGACAGTTCTCCACAGAAAGAACAATGGGAAGCAGTAAAAAAAAAAAAGCCCCTATTTCCATCCCTCCCCATGAAGCTGGGCCTTCCCTTCATCCCCTTCCCATTCCCCCTCCCAATCCCTCTCCTCCTTCTCCGCCCCCCTCCTCCTCCCTTCCTCCCCTTCTTAGTCGGCCTGATCCCCTCTCCTCCTCCCCTTCCTCCAATCCCTTTCACATTCTTTCCCAACCCGAGGATTCCCCTTCTCCCAAGATTCATTCTCCCTCTGAACCTTCCCTTCCCTTGTCCATTTCTTCTTCCCTCCCTTCTGATCCCCCCCCCCCCAGATCTACTGGAAGCAATTCCAAGGAACATGGATCCATTCCTCAAAACCAAAAGAAGCCTGGACGAAAATCTACCAAACAACAAAGAGACGAAAATGCACAAAAAGACATAGCATTGGGTATTCAGAACCCTATAGAATCTTATATACAAGGGCAGATAAACAAGGATTCAATAAATAAAGACCTGGGAGGAAGAGAAACTCCTCGCATTCCATTGAAATGATGAAAATGCTTTCTTGGAACAGCAAGGGATTGGGGCACCCCACTAAAACAAACGCCTTAAAAGATCTCTTAATCCAGGAAAGACCAGAGATAGTTCTACTTCAAGAAACAAAACTGGGACAGGCAGAGATGAATAAAATTATTGAGAAGCATAAGTTTTATAAAGGATGTGTGTGCGAATCCAGAGGGGCTTCAGGAGGAATCGCCACACTTTGGCTTCAAGACAACTGGAACAAGATAGCAGAAACAGTGGAACAGCATTGGATAAATATTACTTTGAAGAACAACATAAGCAGCTATCAGCTTATCATTTACAATGTATACGTTCCGAATCACTACAGAGACAAGGAAGCTTGTTGGAACTCTCTCAGCAACAACATAGCAGAGGAAGAGAACGGCAATATAATTCTAGGCGGTGACTTAAATCTTATTCTGCATGCTAATGAAAAGCGTGGTGGCAGCTTCACTCCTGACCCCTTCAGAAATCAGTTGGAGAATGTTATGCAGCTTGCAGATCTGGTCGATATTGTTCCATGTTGACACCTAATCCTCTGCGATTGGGTGGATTTGGAATGTGAACAGTCATCAAGAAGATGAACTGATTAGTCACATTCATGTATATAACAATAGCTACCTAATGAAATAGATGAATCACTTTTTATGCCAAGTCTGGAGTTACTCCTGGTCTGACATGGTATCAGAGCCAGTCCTAAAATAGTCGTAACTCCCTGCCACTGCCTCTGTCCTGCGTCTCTGCCAAGCCTGTGCTGCCCTGACGCTCTCTCACCTAACGTTCTCACCGTCCACCAGTAGTTTCTTCACCCAACTCACTTATAATACTAATATCAATATCGCTATCACCGCTGCTCATTTCATGGCCGCTGTGATGAAAGACGCAATTTATGAATTTGTGGACCTTCCTAAGACAATTGTCACATAACAAATCAAAGCGAAAATCGACATGCATGTGCCTGCCTTCCTCGCCTGATATATTGAGGGCACGGAGTAGCCTCGACTTCATCACCCCGTTGCTCGAATCTAAAGCTCTCTGCAATTTTTCTCTCAGCCTTATTTTCTCCTGCAAAGAATAAGGGCGATCACGTGGTGGAGAATAATCAGGCTGCGACTCTAACGGAGCTGTCAACTTCTCCATGGTGGGCTGCACTTTCTGGAGTTCTTTGAGATCAGGTGTTTGTATATGCATTGTTTATGTTTTGAACATGCTGTTTGTATATGCCTTGGACGCCGTCGGTTCAGCTATTGGATATATAATGTATACAACGCTGCTTGTATTGAATTTATAATGTATACAACGTTGTGTTTAGTCAATTTAGTGTTGTCTAAATTGCTAGTCTTAATTGTCAACCCGGGGCTCGTAAGCTGATGAAGTGAAGGTGTACTATATGTACTCAAGTAACCTCTTAGAGTTTTCTTATCGTTGGGGGTGTTGTTGTGGTTAATTATGTTCCTAAGATGGATTTATAAACAAGTGACGATGGTGTGTGTGTAGTATGAATCCTAAATGAGTGAGAGTGTGTGATTAGTGATCTTTAACTACTTGCTTGAAAGGAAATGCTTGAAAGAAATAAATGACTTGAAAGATCTTGAAATAACTTTGAAAGCAAATAACCACTTCCAATGGCACTAGACACCATTCATGCAGCTGCAAATAAAAGAAAAGAAAGTCACTTTTAAAACCAAAGATAAAGATTATCTCTCTCTAACTCGATACTTCAAACACATGTACTGTGTAAAGTACGGAAAGAAAGTAGCTTAAGTTGAATTAGAAAAGTGATTAGAAAGCTCTTAAAACTAAAAATCTACTTTAAAGACTAGTGATAACGTTTTGCTCTTTCTAACTCTCTACTTCAGCCATATGTACTATGCAAAGTATGATTAGAAAGTAGTGAAAGAATAGTCTAAAAAGCACTCAAAGCCAGCTGCAAGTTAGTGATATTCTGATCTTAAAAGATAACAATTTATGATAGAAGATCATTCATGTGTTAGCAGCTCTTTGAGAAATAAGATTAAAAATCAGCTATAAAGACAAAGGCAGCAGCTTGAATCTGTCAACTTCAAATACCATTAGTTTGTAAAGCAAACACACACATATAAAAACAAATCCCGGGCTAAAAGAAACCTGCAAAGAAGTAATACTGATCAGCTTGAAAGAAAAGAAATCAAATAAATGAAACTATACATGCTTAAAGGAATGCTGAATGAGAAAATAAATAAATGCTGAACATAGAATACTTTACAGAGGCTAAGATGAACAGGGGCCCTCTATTCATTCAGCCACAAGAAAACTCGGAGATCTGGAAGCTTCAAAACAGTACTATGTTTATTCCTCCATTTGCAAAAGTGTACAAAACAGAGTGCTAGGATAGCACTAAAAAACAGAGTTCACAATGTTCTTAAAATTAACACAAGTTCAGAAAATTACAACTGATGAAAAAGTTCCTTGAGCGTACGCAGACGCAGTTATTTATAGGCATTTCTAGGATAGCCTAACACGTACAGCTACTAACTGAAAAACAACTAACTATAATGCGTAATTATGGTTCCTGGACACATCATACGGCTGTGTGGATGAGCTGGTGCTTCTGTCGTCATGGGCAATGAATCCCATGTTGGATCATGTCCCCTACCATCTTCAAAACGTGGACAAGTCACCGTTTAAGCTGACGTGACCTAGCAGCTCACAATCACCGTTAAACAACCTTTAGTTGACCGTAACTTGACCAGCTTTGACCAAGGGTAAAGATGACGTGGATGGCTGGAACAATGGGACAGGAACCTCGAGCACGTTGATACCTAAGTGCCCATGTGGCTCATCTGGCAAACTGACACGTGGAACTTTGCGTTTAACAAAAAGGCTGCAGGATCATCAGATAGCTGCGGGATTCCTGCAAGTATGTCAAAATCTAAACAAACAGTCACCCATTAGCAAAACTTACTTGATCATGCCTAATGACACCTAATGTAATGATCTGGGTGGTTTTACAGTGAAAATGAGGCAAAAGTGAAGAAAAGCTGAGGAAAAACTGAGGGAAATGATAGACAAGTAGGTGTAAAGTAGAGACTCTACATACCCCCACTACGAGGGTATTGCATGTCCTCATGCAATGAAAACACAGCTCAATCCATCTGCTGGGATGCCTCTGCTAGGACATCCAACCTCCTCTTCTTCCTCTTTGTAGAGATATTGACTTTTGGTCTTTTGAACAAGCATCTGAATTTCAAATTGATTAGTGCTCTGGTTAACCTTCTACATTTCTTCTTCAGTTCACTGCTTTTCTTTTTGCAGACGGCTAGGTGCAGCATGGTGTTATTATGAAGCATTTTGTCAATGTTTGCTTGTTCCTTCAATTTCTCATTTTCCTGCCTAATGTGGCGATTTAGCACTTCAAGTTCATAGATCTCTTGTTTGAATACATCTATTTGCTGCTCATGAGGTAGGATATTACTTGGACCAGCAGTGGTCTGCTCCAATGTTTCAAAATAATTGTATGCTTCTTGCTGCGCTGGATCAATCATTGGTGATTTTCTTGGACTGTGTGCATGCTCAATTTCTGTTTCAAACTCCTGCTGAAAAGGACTGTCCTCCCTTGGAGGGGTAGCTTCATCATGTTGTGGACTACCTTCAAAATCTGATTTTATAGCTCCCTTCTCAGGTGTGCTTAGATCAATGAAAAGTGTCCTTGTGGTTTTATCTTTATTCTGCAATCTGCTACTCCTTCTTACAGTGGTAACACTCTGTGTTTCTCTTTGTGCCTTTTTCCTTGGTTTCTGTACTTTTACTTTCTTGGAGAGGGCAATTTTCTCATGGAGTTTAGCTAACCTTTGTGCTAAGGGCTGGCTATCTCTTTCTTCATCACTATAATGCTCTGGAGTCTGATAAGTTTCTTGAACTATGGATTTCCCCTTGTCTTGCTTTTGTTTCTTTTTATCTTCTCTTCTCTTTTTGGCAGCTTCTTTGGCAAGTTCAGAGAGGGTTTCTGAGATGATCTCTTGAGCACTGTCCACAGTAGGTTCAGGCTCAATCTCATGTTCAAGGTGATGTACTTCTATTTCCTCTACAGTCTGTCCTGGGACAGTTCCCTCTAAGATATCAGTTTCAGGGGTATCTTGGTCCAACAAAATCTAGAGCCCATTTCTCGAAGGGTTCGATGCATACCTGTGGCTGTAGTGGCATTTCATTTGAAAGAGTTGGTCTCCCAACTCTCTGACAACTGTCACACCTTTTAACATATTGCTTTGCATCCTTAAAGAGAGAAGGCCAATAATATCCTAATGAAAGGATTTTATAAGCAGTCCTCTTATCAGCAAAGTGTCCGCCACAAGGTTCGTCATGACATGCCTTAAGGATATCAGGCATTTCATCCTCCCGTACACACCTTCTGATCATCAAATCTGGCCCTGTTCTGAACAATTCATTAGAAATCCAAGAATAATGTGAACTATCCTAAATGATTTTCCTTTTCTCATTAGGAAATAAATGTAAAGGTAACTTTCCAGTAACTAAATAATTAGCGATATCAGCATACCAAGGGGTTTTGGTAGTTACTGCAAACAAATACTCATCTGGAAATTTATCCTCTACAGGAGAGTCCTCATTAGTGTTTTGGATTCTAGACAAGAAGTCAGCTACTGTGTTTTGTTTACCTGGTCGATCTAACACAGTTATGTTGAATTCTTGTAAAAGCAAAATCCATCTTGTAATTCTACCATTAGTGACTGGTTTGTTCATGAGGTATCTAATGGCAGAGTGATCAGTGTGGACAAAGGTTTCATAGCCGGTTATGTAGTGTCTAAACTTGTTTATCGCATGAACAACGGCTAGAAATTCCTTTTCAGTAACAGTGTAATTTAACTCAGTGGGAGTCAAATTCTTACTTGTGTAATAAATGGCATAAGGGATCAAATCCTTTTGTCCCAAAACAGCTCCTAAAGCTGTATCTGAAGCATCAGTAGAAATGTGAAAAGGGAGTTTCCAATTTGGACCCCTTAGAATGGGTGCTTCAGATATTCTAGTCTTTAAGGCTTCAAAGGCAGATTGACATTCAGGATCCCACTTAAATTCACAATCTTTAGTAAGGAGTTTGAAAAGAGGGGATGCTATCTTAGTGAAGTTTTCAATAAATCTCCTATAATAACCAGTAAATCCAAGAAAACTTCTAACATCCTTTTGGCAATTAGGAATAGGTAACTTAGAGATGACTTCGACTTTAGATCTATCAACTTTGATTCCATCTCCTGAAATATGATGTCCTAAAACAATCCCTTCAGTAAACATCATAAAACACTTTTCATGACTTAAAGAAAGATTTGTTTCCTTACATCTTACCAGTACTTTTTCCAAATTTGCCAAAGCTTCTTCAAATGTATTACCATAAACTGTGAAATCGTCCATGTATACTTCTACACAATCATGAATCAGATCTGAAAAGATTCCTAGTACAGCCCTTTGAAATGTAGCGGGTGCATTGCACAATCCAAAAGGGAGTACTCGGTAGGCAAAAGTTCCCCAAGGACAAGTAAATGTGGTTTTGTCTTGATCTTCAGGTGCTACCTGAATTTGATTGTAACCACTAAAACCATCCAAGAATGAGAAATACTTTTTACCTGCTAAAGTGTCTAGTACCTGATCAATAAAAGGTAAAGGGAAATGATCCTTTAAGGTTGCCTTGTTCAATTCTCGATAGTCAATGCAAACTCTCCATTTACCATTCTTTTTGGGCACTATAACCAAGGGAGAAACCCATTGGCTATCTGAAATGGGGTAAATGAAGTTTACCTTGAGCAATTTCTGAAGTTCTTCTTTCACAATTTCCCTAAGATTTGGATTCATCCGTCTTTGTGGCTGCCTAATAGGTCTGCTGTTTTCTTCCATATAAATGTGATGAATACAAGTCTTAGGGTCGATTCCTTTCATGTCAGTGTATTCCCATGCAAAGGCAGTGGAATGTTTTTGCAACAGTTTAGTTAATTCTTCTTGTTGTAGTCTTTCCAAGTTCTTGTTAATGTTTAATGTTCTTCCTGGAAAGATTTCAACTGTAGAACTGCCAAACTCTTCCATTGAGAAGAGAGACATCTGTCTAGAGGAGAGATATTCAATGTCTGCATCTAACTGAAACTGTGAAGAGTCATATTCTAAAGGTATCTCAAAATTTTCTAATGTATTTAGAATTTGACTGTCCTCACTAATCTCAGAGATGGTTAGAACAGGTTGAAGAGTATCCTCATCATCAATCCACTCATCTTCTCCTATTTCTGTTATTGCCTTTGCGGGAGGATACAAGTTGAATTTCTTGGTAGAATTACCATCTGATATGTACATGTCCCCAGACCTACAACTTATGAAAGCATCAGCTGTGGCCAGCCAAGGTCTTCCTAAGATAAGAGGATGTCCTCCTAGATTGTTCTTGGGAGTTAAAATCATAAAATCAACTGGATATTCCCAAGAATCTAGAGAGACAGGAATGTCTTCTAATACACCATCAGGTTTAATGATTGATCTATCTGCAAGTTGCAGCAAAGTAGGTGTAAAGAGAAGGTTAGGAAGCTTTAACTGATCCATGGTCTGTCTACTCATGATGTTGATAGCGGCTCCTAAGTCAATCAAGGTATTTGGGATTTCAACCCCATTAATATGAGTTTTGACAATAGGACTACCGGGATCCACATACTTCTGCATGGTAATCTTACCCATCATAATATCTGCAATTTTTCCAACTAGATGTATCCTTTTGGTATCTCTGGTTTTTTTTATTGTTTTTTTCAAACTCAACTCCTTTATTGTCTTTGCTAGAATGGGAATCTCCTTAATGGCTGTTAACAAGGGAATCTTGATACAGACATTTTTCAATTCATCTAGAAAGCTATAGTCAGGCAACCAAATCTGCTTCTCCACTCCTTTGTCAATTTGCAATCTTTCAGGAAAAGGAGGAGTAGCTGAAGATGTGGGTTGCTCAACTAAGGGAGTTGATTCTTTTTCTTTTTGGGTTTGAAGTGATACTTCAGAACCTTTATTGACTCCAAGAGATTCTTCCTCAGAAATGCTTGGTTCTTGAACACTTGTGGAAGGTTGATCTAAGATTCTACCTGATCTGAGTTGTACTTCATTGAGAGGCACAACCATATAGGTAGGGAATGGTTGACCTTCCATAACATAAGCATTTTGAGGGTTCCTATTATTTGGGTTTGGTAATGGCTGAGAGGGAAGTTGATTTGACTTCTGCTGGGTGAGTTGAGAATTTTGATTTTGTGGAGGAGTTTGTTGTTGTTGAGGGTATGGCAATGATAATTGTTGACCTTGATTTGGAAGTTGGGGAGCTTGCTGATTCTGAAATGATGGAGGATATTGATAGAATTGAGCAAGTCTCGCATAAGGATTTTGCATGCTTTGCAACCATGCTTGAAAAGCATTTTGTGGTTGAGGCCAAGGTTGTTGCCAAGGATTCCAATTTGGTTGGGATTGAGAATTCATAGAGTTGTTAAACCCTTGATTTTGTTTTCCTTGCCAAGGTCTCCTTGCAACGAAACAGAGAGATTCAAGTGTGTTTGGATCCTCTTGAAAGACTGCTTTGAGGCCAGGGATTGAAGGGCAATCCTTGGTCTCATGAGTTTCTGAGCAAATGACACATGTTTCTACAACATTTTCTTCCAAGGGACATTCCCTTAAAGCATGCTTCTTTCTACATTTCGGGCAGAAAATGGTCATAGCCTCAGCTTCTGCTTTTTGTTTGTTTTGGATCTTAAGGGTATCAATTTGTTCACTAAGACTCCCTAAGATGTCAGTTTTAAATTCATCAAGCATACTGCCGATTTCAGCCCTACTCACAGATCCTGTTGCAGATTTATTTGCCCTAAGGAGAGAAGGATCTCTAGGCCCTTTTTGAGTTTTTGATTTGCCCCTTGAGAGATGGATACAAAGTTCTGCTATATCAGTGAGAGAAAGTTGAGAGATATCCCCTTTCCCCATCATGTTTAAGATATCTATCCATTCATCCCTAATGGCTTTTAATAAGAGGGCTTTTAAGGTCTCTTCATCCAGGCTACTCATCTTTGCTCTTTTTAAGTTATATTGAAACCTTTCAAGCAAATCTTCTAAGCTCTCATCTTCTTTTTGCATCATTTTAAATACCTCGTCCTTGTGATTAGTAGGCATACAATAGTCCAAATACCTATCCAAAAAGGTTTGTTTCATTTCATCCCAAGTCCTAATGGATTGAGTAAGTAACCCCATGAACCATTTCAAAGCTTGATCTTTTAATGTTGAGGGGAACAGCTTGAGTTTCTGAGTATCATCCAGATAGTCATAGGTTCGACACACAACTTCAAATTCAAACAGGAATGTTTCAGGGTCCTCAGTTCTTAGCCCATGGAAATTTGGGAGGACGGATGGTGATATGTTTTTCATAGTGGCTCGGGAATCCTCATTAACAATGGGAAACCCAAATGAATTATCCCCATCTCTATTTCCTCCTCCAATGGGACCTCTACCTCCTCCATTATTATTGTTATTTCCTCCTCCTCCTCTACCTCTACCTCTACCACCTCCTTCTTCCTCTGCCATGATGATTCTCCTAGGGATTTGAAAATCTTCTGGTTCCTCTACAAAGGGTGAATGAGAAGAGATTTCTCCTTCTTCTTCAGGTGAGTCTATTTCCTCAATTACAATTGGTTTTCCTGTAGGAGAAAGAGAGGAGTCTCTTCCTAGTTCAAACTCAATAGAAGGTGTAGGAGAGTCAACTCTTGGCTCTTGAGTTTCAGGAATTCTAGGACTAGGAGTTTCGGTTGGAGATAAGGAAGGTGTCTCTTGTCTATCCCTTGAAGCAGATGGACTTGTAAAAATTGAACTTCGAGCTCTAGCTAAAAACCGTCCTCTAGAATCTCTAGCTCTATGCATGTCATTTTTTTATTATTTTTTTTTTCTTCAAGTCAAATTAATAGTTCTTTTTCTGATCTTCCAGTTCACTCTAGGTGCAAGAAGAGAGCATACTCAAGAGACTACTAAATTAATAACTTTCTCCTTTCTGATCCTCCAGATCACTCTAAAGTGCAAGAGGAGAGCATACTTAGATAGGTTGTTAACTTCTTTTCTTGAAATTTTTCTTATGTTTTTTTTTCTAAGAATATGGCTACTTAATTTCACTTCCCCGGCAACGGCGCCAAAATGTTTAGTCAATTTAGTGTTGTCTAAATTGCTAGTCTTAATTGTCAACCCGGGGCTCGTAAGCTGATGAAGTGAAGGTGTACTATATGTACTCAAGTAACCTCTTAGAGTTTTCTTATCGTTGGGGGTGTTGTTGTGGTTAATTATGTTCCTAAGATGGATTTATAAACAAGTGACGATGGTGTGTGTGTAGTATGAATCCTAAATGAGTGAGAGTGTGTGATTAGTGATCTTTAACTACTTGCTTGAAAGGAAATGCTTGAAAGAAATAAATGACTTGAAAGATCTTGAAATAACTTTGAAAGCAAATAACCACTTCCAATGGCACTAGACACCATTCATGCAGCTGCAAATAAAAGAAAAGAAAGTCACTTTTAAAACCAAAGATAAAGATTATCTCTCTCTAACTCGATGCTTCAAACACATGTACTGTGTAAAGTACGGAAAGAAAGTAGCTTAAGTTGAATTAGAAAAGTGATTAGAAAGCTCTTAAAACTAAAAATCTACTTTAAAGACTAGTGATAACGTTTTGCTCTTTCTAACTCTCTACTTCAGCCATATGTACTATGCAAAGTATGATTAGAAAGTAGTGAAAGAATAGTCTAAAAAGCACTCAAAGCCAGCTGCAAGTTAGTGATATTCTGATCTTAAAAGATAACAATTTATGATAGAAGATCATTCATGTGTTAGCAGCTCTTTGAGAAATAAGATTAAAAATCAGCTATAAAGACAAAGGCAGCAGCTTGAATCTGTCAACTTCAAATACCATTAGTTTGTAAAGCAAACACACACATATAAAAACAAATCCCGGGCTAAAAGAAACCTGCAAAGAAGTAATACTGATCAGCTTGAAAGAAAAGAAATCAAATAAATGAAACTATACATGCTTAAAGGAATGCTGAATGAGAAAATAAATAAATGCTGAACATAGAATACTTTACAGAGGCTAAGATGAACAGGGGCCCTCTATTCATTCAGCCACAAGAAAACTCGGAGATCTGGAAGCTTCAAAACAGTACTATGTTTATTCCTCCATTTGCAAAAGTGTACAAAACAGAGTGCTAGGATAGCACTAAAAAACAGAGTTCACAATGTTCTTAAAATTAACACAAGTTCAGAAAATTACAACTGATGAAAAAGTTCCTTGAGCGTACGCAGACGCAGTTATTTATAGGCATTTCTAGGATAGCCTAACACGTACAGCTACTAACTGAAAAACAACTAACTATAATGCGTAATTATGGTTCCTGGACACATCATACGGCTGTGTGGATGAGCTGGTGCTTCTGTCGTCATGGGCAATGAATCCCATGTTGGATCATGTCCCCTACCATCTTCAAAACGTGGACAAGTCACCGTTTAAGCTGACGTGACCTAGCAGCTCACAATCACCGTTAAACAACCTTTAGTTGACCGTAACTTGACCAGCTTTGACCAAGGGTAAAGATGACGTGGATGGCTGGAACAATGGGACAGGAACCTCGAGCACGTTGATACCTAAGTGCCCATGTGGCTCATCTGGCAAACTGACACGTGGAACTTTGCGTTTAACAAAAAGGCTGCAGGATCATCAGATAGCTGCAGGATCATCAGATAGCTGCGGGATTCCTGCAAGTATGTCAAAATCTAAACAAACAGTCACCCATTAGCAAAACTTACTTGATCATGCCTAATGACACCTAATGTAATGATCTGGGTGGTTTTACAGTGAAAATGAGGCAAAAGTGAAGAAAAGCTGAGGAAAAACTGAGGGAAATGATAGACAAGTAGGTGTAAAGTAGAGACTCTACACGTTGTTTGTGTTTGCCTTGGACGGTGTTTGTGTCTGCCACCCGTCGCCATAAAAAATTTAATCCATTCTGCTGAGAATTGTTGCGGATTTCTAGTCTCCGGTTGGAACCGTCCGTGGCAAGAAGATCTCTCACTTGCTCATTATATATCTCTATCATTTGAACTCCAACGTGATACGTGAATACATCCGTCCTCTTTTTAGAGATTTCAAATAAGTCGTTCAGTGCTCTGTACTTCACTCCCCAAGTCTCTTCAGTAATTACATGTGGACCAGTCATGCGGCTTCTTGTGTTGGCAATCTGAGTTTTAATCAACCAGAGCGACGGTAATATCACAGCATATTGTTTGCGATCTATTTGTTCCAGTACCATGTCCCGCGGACGTTTGGGCAGCATTTAACACAAGCACTCAAATTGTTTATGCGGTGATATATATATATATATATATATATATATAGATATATATATATATATATCTGTGTGTGTGTGTGTGTGTGTGTGTGTGTGTGTGGTGATATATGTTACAGTGGTAGTATGTTATCAGCATTTGTTTCAATGGTCAATAATATATAAATGGCGTAGCAGAATCAGAATCATTCTTTTAGCAGCAAAAGTTTTTTTTCCTCAAAAGCACATTCTTTTTGCCATTAGAAGTATTATTCTATCAGCAGAAGTAATTTTTTACAGAATGCATTCAATCATCTCTATGGTAGGAATAGTTCTCACTGGCAAGGAGAACTATCCTGAATGGTCCCGGATGATAAAACACACCCTCATCTTCAATGAGTTGTGGAAAGGAGTTTGTGTCGGAGAAGGAGAAAATGACCCAGTGCAGCCTACATCAGACAAAGAGCTCGTCATTTGGGAAAACAAGAACAACAAAGCCTATGCATTAATCGTAGCATCTGTAAATAAAGAAGTAAGTCGCCATATTTCATCATATTCAACTGCCTTTGAAGCTTTACAAAAGCTGAAAGAACTCTATGACTCACATTCTGCACTTGAAGTTGTTCAGCTGATGATTAAAATCTTCACTCTTGAACTGAAAAATAATGATCCTCTTGCTCTTGCATCTGAAGTAAATTCTATAATCCATGATATTAAATCCACTAAGGTTGAGCTGGATATCCCTCTTATTTCTTTTCTCAAGGCACTCTATCCTACTTACTCCAATTATCTTGAGTCTCTACAAGCAAATGGAAATCTTAAAGATATAACCTTTGATTCTCTTGTGAAAAAGTTTGCTAAAAGAGAGAAAGCCTTTGGAAAGAAGACAGTCCCTGAATCTTCTTAAGAGACTGTTTGCCTTGCTCATAAAGAAAAGCATCATGCTCAAGACTCTACAAGAGGAAGAGGTGGACGAAGAGGAAGAGGAAGAAATTTCAGAGGCAGGGGGGGCAGACATTCTCAAGGAGAAAAGGCAGATCTGCATTGCATTTGCTGCAAATGAAATAGATCACATGATGCTTCTACATGCAAGCTACCATGGGACAAAATTGAGCAGAAAAGAAACCAGCAGAAAGGTAAAACTGGTGATACAGACAAAGGTAAAGCACCTGAATCCGCTCACTATATTGAGGCACAATGTAACATTGGAGTAAATGAAGATTTGTTTAATGCTTCACTTGCTTCTTCGAAAAATGATTGGTTGGTTGATTCAGGAGCAACCTGTCATATGACTCATAGGAAAGATTTTTTTGAAGATTTCACTGACAATGTTGATGGAGCAGTATACTTTGCAGATCAGTCAAAAATCAAGCCATCAGGGCTTGGCACAATCAGGCTTAAACTGCCTGGTCTTCCAGACTTTCTTCTGGATCATGTTCTATATCTCCCACAGCTCAAGAGAAACTTGTTGTCCTTGGTCCACATCCGCCAGCAAGGTCACTCCATTCATATGTTTGATGGCAAGCTTGAGGTAAGAAAAGCATCTGACCACTCACTTGTCATGAGGGGAATAGAAGAAGAAAGGCTTCTCAAACTGCAAGGAACCTCTGCTCATGCACAACATTTCTCATATATTTCTCATCATGAAGAAGGTACACTTCCATCAAGTTTATTATGGCATGCTAGATTTGGACATTTAAACTATGACAGTCTCCGCTTATTGAAGAAAAATGGTGTTGCTGGTTTGCCTACAATTCCTAGGAAACATAAGCAATGTGATGCTTGCATTCTAGGAAAGCATAGCAAACAGTCTTTTCATGATTCACATTCAAGAGCACATAGGAAGCTTGAACTCATTCATTCAGATTTATGTGGTCCAATGCCTGTTCCTTCTGCAAATGGAAATAAATATATCATGACATTTATTGATGATTACACCAGAATGTGTTGGGTTTATTTATTGAAGAACAAATCTGATGCTTTTCAAACATTCAAGAATTTTCATAAATGGATTGAAAATGATGCACAATCTCATATTGGGTCTATTCACACTAATAATGGAAAAGAAGATACATCAAATGAATTTGAACACTATCTTCGCCAACATGGGATTAAACATCAAACAACTGTGCCTTATAATCCCCAACAGAATGGTGTAGCTGAAAGAATGAATAGAACAATCTTGAATATGGTACGATCCATGCTCTTTTTCAAAAATGTAAAGATAATGTTTTGGGCTGATGTTGTTCTATGTGCTGCATATACAAAGAATAGATGTCCATCTAATGCTATAAGAAACAAGACTCCTTATGAATTGTGGTATGGACATGTTCCTTCAGTAAAACATCTCAGGATCTTTGGTTCCACCTGTTATGCTTTGATACCAAAGGTACATAGAAACAAACTTGGTGCTAGAAGTCGTAAGTGTATCTTCCTGGGGTATTCAAACACCTCTAAATCATACCGCCTCTATGATGAAGTAAATAAAAAGTTTGTTGTATCTAGAGATGTCATTTTTCTGGAATCATCCAAATCTGACAATGTTGTTGAGCGGCAACTTGATCGCTTGGATAGATTCGCAAAAACAAAATCATTTCAAGAATTTGATAATCAGATTCCACATCTTGAAGGGGGGATTCCTATACTAGATCAACATGTGGAATCTTCTTCTGAAAAACAATCTCCCTTGCATGAAACTCCAACAACGGATGGTGCTTTAAGTGATGTAATTGATAGAATTGGGAGACTCAATCTTGATTCAGTCCCAACTCAATCAACAGAGTAGCCTAGACCATCTCAGAAAGGTCCCCCAAAGTGGCTGACAAAGACACTTGAAAGTGTTCATCCTGATGAAATTGGAAAAACAGGAACCAGAAATACAAACCGACAGAGGTGATGTAGATGACTCTAATTCACCTGTTGATATGGATGTTACTTATGATTGTGAATTGAACTTGTCTACATATTTTGAACCAACTTCCTTCAAAGAAGCTGCTTCTCATGATGAATGGAAAGAAGCGATGCAAAAGGAGTATGATGCCCTCATAAAGAATGGCACTTGGAAGCTGGTTGATCCTCCATTTGGAACCAAACCAATTGGCTGCAAGTGGGTCTACAAGAACAAATACAAAGCTGATGGCTCACTTGACAAGCACAAAGCTAGGCTTGTGGCAAAAGGCTTTGCACAGAAGGAAGGGGTCGATTATGAGGAAACTTTTGCCCCCACAGCAAAATGGGCCACCATCTGGACACTCTTTGCACTAGCTGCTCAGAACGGTTGGAAAGTCCATCAAATGGATGTAAAAACTGCATTCTTGAATGGAGATCTAAAAGAGAATGTTTTTATGTCCCAGCCTGAAGGATTTGCTGTGAAAGGACATGAACATAAAGTATGCAAACTTGTGAAGTCCTTGTATGGCCTCAAACAAGCACCACGAGCCTGGTATGAAAAACTAACTGAGCATCTTCTGAAACTCAACTTCAATCATTTTGATCTTGATGATGCAACTTTATTTGTCAAGAAAGTTGGCAAAACAGTTGTATATCTTGTGGTATATGTAGATGATCTTTTAATGACAGGGAACAATGAAAGCTATATTGCATCCATAAAGAAAAAATTAGGAAAAAGTTTTGAAATGACTGATTTGGGCTATGTTCATTACTATCTTGGCATTGAAGTAACCCAACATTCAAAATCCATATTTCTTTCTCAAAAGAAATACATTGGAGATTTGTTAAACAGATTTGGCATGACAGAGTGCAATCCTCTTTTTACTCCAATGGAACAAAACTTAAAGCTCACATCTATTGAAGGAAAGGAATTTGAGGATGCAACAAGGTATAGACAGCTTGTAGGAAGTCTCATCTACCTCACTACTACCAGACTAGACATTTCATTTACTGTTGGAATCCTCTCCAGGTTCATGCAAAAGCCTTGTGAGGGACATTGGTCTGCTGCAAAAAGAGTTCTAAGGTACTTGAAGGGAACTCAAGACCTTGGAATCAAGTATACACAGGTGGACGACTTCAGCTTGATTAGATACTCTGATTCAGACTTTGATGGAGACAAAGAAACTGGAGTATCTACTTCAGGATATGCTATGAGTCTTGGATCAGGAGCTGTCTCTTGGAGATCACGCAAACAATCAGTTCCAGCAGATTCCACAACAGAAGCAGAATATGTGGCAGCAGCTGAAGCAACGAAAGAAATTGTGTGGCTCAAGAAAATTCTTGAATATTTGCAGGTAAAACAAGTACAATCAACTCCATTCATGATTGACAACACCTCTGCAATAAAGTTGGCCAAGAACCCAAAGTTCCATGATCGTACAAAGCACATCAATACTAAATATCATCTGATCTGACATCATGTTGAGGCCAAAACAATCCATCTCCGTCATTGTTCCACAAATGAGCAAATTGCAGACATCTTCACCAAAGCGCTTGGAAGAGAAAAGCTTGAAAGATTCAGAACGATGCTTGGACTCACCAACATCCCTTCAGATTAAGGGGGGGGAATGTTGACACCTAATCCTCTGCGATTGGGTGAATTTGGAATGTGAACAGACATCAAGAAGATGAACTGATCAGTCACATTCATGTATATAACAATAGCTACCTAATGAAATAGATGAATAACTTTTTCTGCCAAGTCTGGAGTTACTCCTGGTCTGACATTCCAAAGAACCACAAGTTTACCTGGAGCAACCGCAGGCTTGGAAAAAGCAATATAATGGAACGGCTGGATCAAATATTGGTAAATGTGTCCTTTCTCTCATCTTTTGCAGCTGTTCATGCTTCTATTCTCCCCTTCGCTTTTTCAGATCATTATCCCACTGCCTTATCTCTTGATTCCCATCGTCCCCTGGGCCCAATCCCTTTTAAATACAGTCCCTTATGGAATCATATTTCAGACGCCAAAATTCTAGTCCAGCAAACTTGGAGCCAGCATGTAGAAGGCTCACCAAGCTACATATGGGAAAGCAAATTGAGAAATGTCAGGAACGCTCTCAAGAATTGGGCAAAATCCCAATATAAAGAGCCAGAAGCAAAGAAGCTAGCTGTGAAAGCTAAAATTGAAACTTTACATCAGGCAATGGAAAACCAAGAATACATTCAAGCAAGGAAAAACCAAGAAGAGGACCTCTACAGTCAACTTTACAGTATCAGAAGAGAAGAGGAAGAAAAATGGCGCATAAAATCAAGACAGGTTTGGCTGAAAAGTGGGGATAGGAATACATCCTTCTTCCACAAGCAAGCAACTGTTAGACAAATCAGGAGCAACATAACAGAGATTATAGACACTGTAGGTAACCAGCACAATGATCAAACTTCCATTAAAAATGCAGCTACAACACATTTTAAAGAGCTCCTATCAGAAAAAGGGGAAGAGGAGAATTACGTTGACTTTTTACAGCATTTGCCAAAGAAAATAACAGCAGAAGCCAATGAAAGACTAACTGAAGAGATAAAAGAGGAAGAAATCTTGGGAGCTATCTGGAGCCTCCAACCTGACAAAGCTCCAGGCCCGGATGGTTTCCCAATTTGTTTCTACAAGGAGTATTGGGAAACCATCAAAAAGGACCTCATCAAGTACTACAAATGGATACAAAGGAAAAATAAAATGGGAAGCTTCACAAACTCAACCCATCTTGTACTCATTCCCAAAGAGAACCGCCCCTCTTCCTTTTCCCGCTTCCAACCTATATCACTATGCAACTCTTCATATAAAATATTCACAAAAATCCTTGCCTCCCGACTCAAACCTCTCTTGCCAAGCCTTATTTCTGAAAATCAAGGTGGTTTTATGGCCAACAGACAAATATCTAACTCCATCTTACTTCTTCAAGAAGCCATCCACTCAAGCCTCCCTAGAAAGGAAAAGGGCTTCATTTTGAAACTAGAACTGGCAAACGCCTTTGACAGAGTCCGGCACTCCTTTCTTTTTGCTACTCTCCAAAAAATGGGCTTCTCTTCCCCCTTCATTAATCTCATAAGAACCTACGTTTCTAGACCTTGGATTGCCCCTCTCATTAATGGAAGGCTCGGCCCTGCTTTCCAATCTTCAAGAGGAGTGAGGCAAGACTGTCCTCTCTCTCCCTACTTATTCATTTTAATGGTTGAATCTTTCAGTTGTGTCCTTGATCATAAGAGACAAGCAGGCCTCATCACCGGAATCAAATTTGAAGATGGACTTAAAAACATCAATCACTCCCAATTTGCTGACGATACCTTACTGATAGGAGGAGCATCTGCTATAATTGCCTGAAGGTTCAAGCTCCTATTAGATAAGTTTATGAGATACTCTGGGGGAATGATAAACTATCTCAAAAGTTGCATTTACGATTGGAATACTTCAGCCCAAACTCTCCAAAACCTATCCAACATCTTTGGGGTGCCCAAGTTAAAATGGTACCACTTTAGCTACTTGGGAATGCCAGTGAGCATGGGTCGTGCTAGAGCTGAAATCTAGGACAAAATGCTTGATAAGTTGAAAAAAAAAAGTCCACAACTGGGGATCCTTCTGGCTCAACCCAGCTGGCCGAATGGTGCTCCTAAAATCAGGCCTGTCTTCACTTCCTTTATATCAGTTCTCCTTAGCTCAGGCACCGACCTCTTTTCATCACAAAATGGAAAGTATTCTTATACATTTCTTATGGCAGGGTGGAAAAAATGATAAGAAAAAATATAACCTGGTTAGTTGGAAACAAGTTATCCATAGCCAGGAAAAAGGCGGGCTTGGAATCAGATATCCATTATTCACTAACTTAGCTTTTGGTGGCAAGCTTATTTGGAGACTGTTAGAGGAGCAGCAAGCTTGGTGGAAAAGAGTCATCAAGGTCAAATACCTAAACAATCCAAGGCAACAATTGCTAACTAGTGAAATACCTGTAAGGAGCAGCACAGGTATTTGGAAACTCTGCAAAAAATCCATCTCATTTATGGCTCAAAATGTTTCATTGGTTCCCAAAGGTGGGAACAAAGTCAGCATTGGAAGCGATAAGATAATGGGAAATAAAGCCATTAGCAGCTTCCCAGGTATGGAACCAATCATCCTCTATTTGCAAAGCAAGGGATTATATCATTTAAATCAAATATCTCATTGGGATATAGACACGCAAGCGTGGAAGGGCTGGAACTTCCCTCCCATCCCTGTTCATCTCAAAGATTCCTTTAACAATTTCTAGAATCATCTCCATAATACTGCGCCTATATCTAAAAATGGTGCTGACGACTTTCGTTGGGATCCTACGGGTTCAAGCTACTCAATTCAGGCAGTTTACAATTATTTGTGCAACAGGGATCTCCCCACTTATCCATGGACGTATTGGAAAGCAACTTGGAAAGCTGAAGCTATCCCCAAGGTTAAATTCTTCATGTGGACCCTTTTAAAAGGGAAGACTCTCACCTCAGAAAATCTGCAAAAGAAAGGTATCATGGGTCCCTCTCGATGCCCGAATTGTCATGAAGCTGAAGAGACCATGCAGCATCTTTTCATTTCATGCCCCTTCGCCATTTCTTGTTGGAAAGGCATAGCCCCCTTTGACTCATTCACCTAGATTCACATCAGTCCATTGGCGAAGCCTTAAGCTTCTGGAAGAAAAGTTATCCCTGGCAAAAAAAGAAAAATAGCATTGTCAAGAGGGTTTGGGATGCCCTCGCTTACGCACTCTTATGGAAAATATGGATTGCAAGAAACCACAGGGTTTTCAGAGAACTGGAGACTTTAACCAGACGTCTTTGCAGCAAAGCCAAAAGTCTGGCAATAGAAACCATAGCCGCTAAGAATCCCAAGACAATCGACATGGCCAAAATCTGTAACGAAGAGAGAGACTTCATCAGGAATCTGATAGACAAGTGTAGCATCCTCTCTCCAGCAATCAACTTCAATAGCTCTTCTAACAATTTCAACTAGAAAATCAAATTAAAGCAGGGTGAATTCACTGATTGGATCTTCAACAGCAACACCCATATCATCTTCTTCGATGGCGCCTCCAAGTCTAATCCGGGGGCTGCGGGAGCAGGGGGAATCATCTATTCGCCCAAAGGAGACCCCCTTATCTCTTTTGAGTGGGGTCTGGGAAATCTTTCCAACAACAGAGCAGAGGCCCTGGCTCTCTATCAAAGCTTACTCCAGCTTCAAATCCTCGGAATTAAGAAAGCTTGGATTTTTGGGGATTCTGCTATTATCATTAGTCTCATGAACAGCAAGAGAAAGCCCTCAAATATCCATATTCAGCAAATCATCAGCAGATGTCAAAGCATGATCAGCCAAAATTGGGAGATAAAAATTTTCCATGTCCTCCGCAATTTAAACCGAGAAGCAGACAAGCTCGCTAGTCAAGCTTGTACCAGAACCAAAGGAAATCTTTTTTGCAATAACAAAGATTCCTTTCTTTATCTCCCCTGATCTCCTTCTTGATTAATGACAAATCGTTTAAGACCGACTTCTAATCGAACTTATAAGGCGCCCTCTGTCCAAATCTTCTGCAATCTTGATTTGGTTTTCCTTCTGCCGCCAAATGTCTTGTCTCCTATTCTTTTCGACACCACTCTCTTATCAACTTCTGCTCTCTCAAGAAAAACCTGTGAGGCCTTCACCTTCCACCGTGTGCCTCTATCCCTTATCCCTTCCAGTTTGTTGGCTTTATTGGCCTGGACACAGGTGTTGACCATCACTGCTGCGTTCTATTCAGTCGCCCTTCAGTTATTTCTCCCTTTCTCATCCTGTCGTTGTTGCTGCTCTCATATTCAAGATCCCATGGAAAATTATATGTTGGAGAACTTTAATGATTCAAGCGCCAGCTGCTACAACCTCATCATCGCTGACCAAGATTGCAAGTCAGAGGATTCTTCCGCGCGGTAGAACAGTCATTTAGATACAGATTAAGATGCTTTGTAAAGCTTGTATTCTTCTCTTCCAATTCGTCCGAATTTATTCTTGTATCAGTCTTCCTCATGTCAAAAAACATCGGAAAATAGCAGATGGTGGCATTGTAGTCAAAGAGCAAGCTTTTCTCTCGAGCTCCAAGCCTGTACTTCTGGAGCTTTGCCTCCTATACTTTTTTTGAATGATAAACAGCAACCGATTTTGTGAAAAATAAAAAAAAATACAGTTGATGCTGGTGTTTATTTTTCATCACATGGTTTACTGGGTACTAATCATGTTGTTTCTCCTAGATTTCAAAAGCACACTATACATACTAGGTCCCAACTTTTTAGAAAGATAGGTTATACTAGAGGTGGAGTTGGGAAGAATGGGAAAGGCATTGTTAATCCTATTTCCCCTAAGATACATACATCTAAATAAGGTCTTGGATATGATGTTATAACTCATGCCTTACTACCTACGTCTTATCCCATTGAATTCTGGAAGATATTATTTGTTGCAATAGGAGTTCAAACTAGATTTCTAGAAGAGTTTCCCTCTATTGATTGTGTTGAGTAGATTTTGAGATGATTAACGAAGTCATTGGAGAATATAGCGTTGTAGATATACAAGGTTTTTATACTATTATTAGTGGATCAAAACTTGATCTTGCATGTATGCCATACCATCATTCTAATAAGAATCAAATGAAATTACACAGGAATCAAGATTCTTTGAAACATGGCAATTATTCTTTTATATATTTAAAGAAAATATGTTAAAGGCATAATCGTGGACCAATGTTTTCTATAAGGATGCAATGTGGTTGGAGTGATGAATGGTCTTGGAGTATGTTTCACAAATGCTTGGGGACTTCATTAATTGGGTATCATTCATTGTATTGTCATACAGTTATCCTTTTACTTCTTGTTGATTATTGTGGATATGGTTGACCGAGGCTTGACCAAAAATGTTCATCGACTAGAGCCTCAACTAGGACTTGTTAAGACCAACTAAATTATGCTTGATTGAGTTGTTGGTAGACATAGTCATGTACTACCACATGTGTTAGTACCTTTTTAGGTATTGATAGAGACAATGTTTGTGGACAAAGGTATTTTGTTGTTGCTAAGATTGTATTTTTGGATGGTGACCTAGCAACTTGTTTGGTGATTACTTTCATTACTTGAGATAGCATTCAAACTTATTTAGGAGTGGTGCTTGTTTCTAGTGACAATCTTCACACTTCCTTAGAAGTGTTTCTTTGTTACTTGTGATAGCGTTTAGACATTTTTAGAAGTATCACTTATTGCTAGTGATATTGTTGAAATTTCTTCGAGAATGTTGCTTGTTGCTAGTGACAACATTCAAACTTCTTTGGGAGCCTTGTTGTAAAGTGGATTTTACCATTGGCTATTATGGTTTATTAACCTCTATAATCATAACAACTCAAAGGGTAAAGTTGTGTTATTTGTTTTCCTTTAGGCAAAGTTTGCAGAGGGGTGTTGGAACGAAAGGTTCTTTGAGTAGCTATAGAATCAGCGTGGCTTCAACTACTTCACTAAGTTATTTTTCAACAATTCATTATATTGTAAAAAAAGGTTTTAACCTATATCTATTATGGGATTTGTTTTCTTTTTACTCTATAATATATAATAAAGGTGAAGGAGACTCTGTTGTGTACAATAGCACAATGTAATGAGCTCTAATGCTTATGTTGGGGTGTAGTATTGTATGATTAGGAAGTTTACTTGGAGAATAAATGAGTTGCTTCGAGGGATGTGTCCCACATTGGGGTTTCACCACATAATTCTTGTCTTTCTTTTCCTTTGATTTGTGCATTTTGACTTACTACATTTTCTAATAGGATATTAGACTGTGTAGAGCTTCATTATATGTTTATGTAGGGGTGTAGTCTTATATGATTAAGGATTTTATTTGGAGAAGAAAGGAGTTACTTCCATGTATGTTTCCACGCACTGGTGTTTCACCACGCAATTCTTGTCTCTCTTGTCCTTTGTTTTGTGCATTTTGATTTATTGCATAGTATTTTGATTTGTTTTGTTATATATTTATGCATATTTATGAAATCTAACAAAAGGGAGAGATATGGCATAACATCCCTTTTATTTCACCCAATATATGTAAATGTGACTGTGTGGACACCAGCACGGGACCCACAGTTGAAAACCATAATTGATTTTGAATGCATGAATAATAAATACAAAATTTATGGTGGTTGACTGAAGTAGAGACACGCATATCCAAAATATCTGAGGGGAGAGCCTATTTCATGCCTTGAGCAGACCCATACTAGATGCATTAAATTTCCTTGACTCATTGCCCTGACAAATGACCAACCCGCCTAATAGGAATTGAAATTATGGATTGGGAAGCATGGGTGGAGGATGATGCCCATCCTTGTTTCCTCCTCGGGGATCAAAGCCAAGGGAAAGTAAAGAAACCTGCCAGTGAAGAGTAAGGAGTCACCTAAACTAAGTGGGAAAAATGACTAAGTTGAACTGGACCTTTCTAAGAGACAACATTCAGAAACCCAGGGTGTCATTCCTTGTATCTCTTGTATTGTGGCCATTGGATGGTTTGTCTAGGCCTAAATCGCAAGTGGGAAGCTTAGTGGATGTATTGAACTACTTGGCACTTTCTACATAGTTGTTAGACCATTGGGACAAGGCAATTTGAGTCACTATGGTGCTTGTTAGAGAGATGTTAAATCACTTGGATAGTGGACTACAAAACCATGTAGTGCTTGTTAGAAAATGAAAGTTGTTGATCTGGATATTGGGGGGAGGCCCCCAAGATCTAAAAATTGAAATGCCACAAGAAAAGAGGAGAACACACAATAAACAAAACCACAAAGAAACTTTTTGTATTAAAACAGATAATAACTGTAAAAGCTACATTGTGGTGGACAATTTGTCCTTTTACAAAATGTGACTTGTTACTTATAGCCTTTTTTAGTTACAATACCATAGGTAAATTCCATGGGTGGATGAATACCATGGAGAGATGTCACTTACAATACCATGGGTGAATGAGTACCATGGGTGGATGCCAATTACAACACCATGAGTAAATTCCATAGGTGGATAAATACCATGGGTGGATGCCACTTTCCATTTAGATCATTCCTCCCATATTAAGAAGCAATTGTCCCCATTGCGTGAAGTTCCCTCCTGAGAAACCTTTGATGAATATGAAGGGCCACTGAAAAGAGGGGTTTTGTGTGGTTCACCCATAACCGTGATGAATGAAGATCCGATGATAGAGATACCATGTAATGCTTGTGAACAACTATGATACTAATAATGTGCAACCTAGAAAATGGAATTCGATGAAGTGTGGGTTTGTGGGTGACCTATAACCATGAAAAATGAAGATCCGCGGATAGAGATACCATGTAATGCTTGTGACCAACTGTGATACTAACAGTGAGCGACCTAACAAATGGACTTCGATGAAAAGGGTTTTGTGCGATTGACCCATAACCTTGGGTTTTTGGGTGACCCATAATCGTGATGCTTGTCATTCTACTTAGTAATTGTATGGTGGTTTGTTTGGTAGATTATCTTATCCAATGAAATGTTGTAAAGGCTTCTTTCACATTTTTTTCTAGCAATAAATCTCTTGTTGCAACTTTGTTGATAACTTCTACTACAGGTGATGAAATCAAATTCTGTCAAAGACCCATTTGAAGTATTGAAATGAAATTTCCATTGATATAATACACTTGAACTTTTATGACCTATGGAGTGAGAAAATTATTCCAGAAGTTCATGGTACATGCGACCATGCAACGTTCCAGACATGTGTAACTTCAATTGCTCATATCTCTCAAACCAGGAAACGAAACCAGATTTCGTTAAAACCCATTTGATCTAACATAAAGTAATTTCAAATGAGCTATTTTTCACCTTCTAAAATGTTTTGTGCAGGTCGTATAACTTGCATGAAGTTTACTAAAGACTGTTGCAAAACTTTGAAACTAAAATATGCTTCAAACCCTCATTCCCATGTAGTCGTAACCTGAATCTGATACCACTGATCTGGATCTTGGCCCCCAAGATCTAAAAATTTGAAATGCCAAAATAAAAGAGGAGAACACATAATAAATAAAACCACAGAGAAACTTTTTTAGTTTAAACAGAGAATAATTGTAGAAGTTACATTGTCGTGGACAATCTATCCTTTTACAAAATGTGACTTGTTATTTATAACGTTTTTTAGTTACAATACCACAGGTAAATTCCATGGGTGGGTAAATACCATGGGTAGATGCCACTTACAGTACCATGGGTGGATGACAATTACAATACCATGGGTAAATTCCATGGGTGGATTAATACCATGGTTGAATGTCACTTACAATACCATGGGTAAATTCCATGGGTGGATAAATACCATGGGTGGATGAATACCATGGGTGGATGCCACTTTCCATTCGGATTAGTTGTTAAACCATGTACATGGTAGATTCAACCTGGAGCTAAGTGGCAGTCCACCTAGACCTTAGGTGAAATCTTGTGTTTGAGCTCAGAGAGTAAGTGAGCCATTGTGGTGCTTACTATTGGAGAGCAATTGTTAAACCTCCTAGATAATGGACTCCATCTTTTGAGTATGTGACCAAGCATTTTGTGTAAAATTCCTTGAGAATAGCATCACCTTAGGCTTTAGATCTAGCTCGGGGGTGGTTAGATGCAAGAAACACTGAGATGTAGTTGGCTTATAGTTGGGTGGAGAGTTGAAGTCCTCCTTTAATTGCCAATCATACATAAGTAAATTGCTTATGTATATTATCCTATGGACTGTGATGAATCTTGATATATGTGAATGATGCAAAATATTTTGCGTTTATAAATATAAATGAAAGCTTGAGTTGTGAGGCTTACTATTATACTCCTAACTACAATGATATCATGTGTGTACATGGATCTAATGCATGTTTGGGTTGTGCTACCCATTGTGATATTCACGATGAATGTAAAATTACGTGTTTATGTTCACCAAGTTAACTTCTAAAGGTTATGGATGAATATCTATATAGTTCAAACATGTTCTTGCACTATATGTTTGGTTAAAATCAAGAGTTTGTGGCTTTAGACTTAGGACCATAGCTTCCATAAGATGGCAGTATGGGTTGCCCATACATTAAACATAATCACTAAATTTGATGGCTTAGGAATCAATCCTTTGGACTGTAACTTGCCTTAAGACTAAAGAAGGTTGGGTGTGGGGAAAGGTCGTCCTTTCTATCCTACAAAACCTTGTTATGTGGCCTTTATTTTGATCGTTAAGATTGATGGAAGATAGAGTCTCTAATTGACATATATGCGAGTGGGACTGACATCAAACTAGCATTGGTGGAACCACACCCAGTGGAACCTTGTCGTGAAGACATGCATTGGCCATTGACCACAATCGGTATGTTAAACAAGAGAAATGGGGTGAAACATGGCCTAACACTAAATTAAAGTAAAAAAAAATACAGATTGGAACCCAACACTGGAACTCTACCCCATCGCTCACCACTCATCGTTGTCATATTAGCACATTGTAACATATGGTGGGGGTGCCGACAAGGATTGGGATAACCTAATCAAGGTTCTGCCACATAACCCTATTGTCACGCATTGCTTGCCCCCAGGAGAGTCCAATGCATGGTAACTTGTTTTTACAAGTGCACTAATGGACCCGGGGAACCGCCCACTGACACTTTCTCTTATTCAACGTTGAACTGCCACGAGTGGCAAAGAAAACAAGCGACAGGTCGGCCTAACATGGACCTGGCTAGTGGGTGTCACTAGGTTGATTTGGACGCCATGTGGCTAGTTTGATGATGTGGCCTCTTTTTAACAGGTCAAACTTCGAATGGGTGTAACTTTTGATCCTGGGTTCGGATCGAGTCAAATTTTATATCATTGAAGAGCTCTCAACAAGTTACTCACAATGGTGGTATCAAAAATTAATCCTGTGAACTTGCATACATGAGGTGTTTTTTCTTACCCCATCTTCGTAACAGACCTTGGGGATCAGGTTAAAGAAAGCAGGTAACACCTTCCACTATCCAAGGTCAGGTCATGGGGTGTGAATGTGGTTACATAGGTATTACGTGGTAAAACCCCAATGTGAGGAAACATCCACACCAAAAAAAAAAAAAAAATCTCTAGATAAACTCTCGACCACACAAGGCTGCACTCCAACATAGGCATTGGAGCTCATTACATTGCACTCTTACACACAATAGAGTCTCCTTCACCTCCATTATATCTCACAGAGTAAAAGAAAAACAAATCCCATGATACATCTACGCTAAAACCTTTTTTAAATATGATGAGTTGTTTAAAAATAACTTGATAAAAAAATACTATACAATCCTTTTTTAAATATGATGGGTTGTTTAAAAATAACTCGATAAAAAATACTATGCAATCATTAATACATTCGCATTCTAAATAAAAGTAAAAAGTAACTTGAAATTTACTCGACACCTTGTAGTTTAAATCCTAAATATTTATATGTCACTAATTATTATTTATATATAATTTCGATTGAAATTATAAATAAAAATTTGAAATTACCTTTATTTTTAAAATCAAATATTAACTTATATTTAAATGTTAATTTAATTTTACTATTTGTTTAAATATATATCTTATAATATATAATATATATCCACTGGCAATGACCGTGTGAGCAAAGACTTTGTTCCTCAAAATTTAGGTTCAAATCTTTCCTGAATAAACAATGTAAACAGTAATATACTACTAACCTTTAAAAAAATATATGTATCCTACAACTCCTTATATCAAAGTTAAAAAGCTTTTACAAAGTTTTATTTATTCCGAGTGGGAGGGAAAGAAAAGATTTTCATTGTGTCAAATGGAACAGCTAGTACTTTTCACTAACATCAATATGATCGTAGCCCTATGTGTTAAATGGATTCGGTGAATGGAGAAAGGTGAAGAATGGAATTCTTTATGGGGAAGGATTAGGTAAATGGAAAACAACTCAGATTGGAAGTTAATTTGGGAAAGAATTATATGAATAGAAAAAGGTGAAATTTGTAGTTTTTCTTTTCCAAAGATAACATTTCACGAGGGAAATGGAAAAAGTTGAAATTTGTAAGTTTTTTTTAAAGATTGCATTTTACATGATATTATTAAATGGATTAGAGAAATGGAAAAAGGTGGAGTTAGGAAGTTGGTTATGGAAAAAAATAAAGTATGAAAGTTTGTTTGGGATATAATTATGTAAATGGTAAGAATATTTAAAAAAAAAAAAATTACTCAAAGGGAAAATGTAAAATTTAAATAAAAAAATATTATAATATATGTATTTTATGGGAAAGAGAATTAGCAACGTTTCATATTTTAAGGTTTTATTTGTTATTTATACCATAATAAAATATAAGGTGTGTAATTTAGAGTAATTGTGAAATTTGAAAGACTATTGATTTTGATTAGAAAAAAAAAAATTGTAGAGTTTTTATTTTTTGATTTTGATTATAAAAAAATTTAGCGGTTATTAAATTTTAGAGAATTTATGGTTTTTTTTAGAGTTTTTAGTTTTTTAAATATATTGAGGTAATTTTTCTAGTTTATTGGAGAATCTATACTTGTTATATTTTTAATTTTTTTTTTGCAAATACATCACGATTTTCTCAAATCTATCTCATAACATAACATAGTAGTGAATGAATTCTTTAAGTTTAATCAAATCAAACGTTCAAACTTTAAAATTGAGATAGATTTAATTATAAGAATATTTGTATTAGTTTTAGATTATTTTATGTTTCAAAATTGGTTTTGAGTTTTTATAAAATTATTGAGAATATTAATTTAAAAGTGTTGGAGTAATTGGTGAAGAACATAGATCTTTTTTACTAGTGATCAAGGTTCAATTCCCATAAAGACATCTGCATTTTAAAATAAAAACAAAATTCAATAATTTTTTTAATTCTAATTCTAATATTTAATTAAAAAATTAAATTCTAATATTTAATAAACAAATTGATGATGATGATGATGATGATGATGGTTACAGTCCACTGAGACCAAATTGGTCTATCGAACCCATAATTTTCTTTCTTAGTTTCTAATTATCTGGCTCCTCGTCTTTCTTGGCGAGATTGGTGTTGTAGCTTTCTTTTTTTTCTCTACGGTCTTCCAACTTTCTTTATCTTGCAGCTCCTTCATCTCTTCTGATTCTTGGGACATTGGTGTCTTAGCTTCGCGATCTATTGTGTTCGTCCTTTTGAAGATAGTCGGAGAAGAAGTTTGGTCTAGGAGATCTGTTTTGTTGTTAAATGGAGATTTATTTTGTGCAGTATTCGAACCCTCATAACTTGAGGGTTGTCGAGTTCACTCTTTTGTTGTTGGGCAGGGCTTTCCCCTTGCTTGTCTTGAGAGTTGTTTCTTTCTTGCCCGATTTCTTGTGATTCAGAGTTTTCTTGAGAGTATTCTTCTTTGATGACAGTGTAGTGTTCCTTTTATGCTCCCTCCCACCATGTAGATCTGTGGTGATTTTTTCTAGCAGAATTTTTCTGAGAGGCTTTTGGGCAATTTCTGGCTAGGTGGCCTGTCTCAAAGCAGGATCAACATCTGAAGAGGATACTTTTATAATTGAGTTTTTGGTTCCACACATAATCTTTACTTGTTAAGTGTATTTCAACTGGCAATCCGACGCTGAAATCCATTTCCACACATATACATGCATAGATGGTTCTAACATATATATAAATAATAACCCAACATCTTAACCTTTTATCATCCTCATCCTCACATCATCGAATCATTCCTTTTTATCATCCTCATCCTCACATCATCAAATCATTAAAAAGGATTTGAGGTTGAAATTATAAAAATCCATTTCTAAAGAAACTTAGACTTTATTAGACATTCGAGCTAACAAGATTCGATATGCTCAATTTTAAAGTCGAATTGACCCTTTCCTCCGTCTTATGGAACCGAGTCACCATCTCGTCCTCGTGTCATAAGAAACCTGTGTCTATCCACTCCGGCACCTTGAAAAATAGGATTGTCAATGGATGATTTCGCGGGGTATCAAAGAAAGCGTTTGGCACATTGTTCAGTCACGTGTTTTAATCTTTCTGAAAGATATATTTGTGAAAGAGTATTTTTTTTTATCAAAAAATTTTTTTAAAGATAATTTTGTTTTTATTATTATAATTATTTTGTTAAGATTTATGAAGCTTAGATTAGTCGGACTGTGTGGGGTTTAGTCTTTCATTGATTATAGATTCAAGATTCATGGGAAGGGTTGAGATGGAAGTTATTTGGGGATATATGTAGTGGCCTCAACCTAAATTCAACCTACAAAAAAAATAAGATTTTCACCAAAAACTCTTCCACATAGTCTCTTTCTTTTTCTTAAATAGTGGAAAAACCTATCATAACTTAGTTGTCAAACCGACAATAAGGACAACTATCTCTAGTTGTTGTCGGCAAATGCAAGGTGACTCATCACTGATATTCAAGGAAAACCACGCCACATGGAATGACCTACTAATAACTCGTAAGAGGGCAGTCCTGCCAGACGCCTTTAAGTCTTGGGTCATTAATCAATTACTTACTACCCTTCTTCTTACTATTAACGATATTATTTAAATATATTTAGTTATATTATTTTCATTTTTATTATATTATTAGTTTATTAAATACACATATTTCCATGTATTTATTAGAATAATTACACCGAAGGTGTTTTTAACGAAGGGTTGACTGAGTGCTTTCGTCGTCTGGCAATATCCAATTAAAAAAAAATAAGACACGTATTAATTTTTTTTTTTTCACTCGATTGATTATTGTCTCTATATCTCCATTTATATCCTACCTTGGACCTTTTTACCTGTGACTGGCATATTCCTCTACGTCACCGTAGTCGTACTTCCAGCTGAGGGTGCTTCGTTTCTTACATGTTTACGACTCAACTCACTCTTCTCATATTATAAGAGCTTCAAGTTGCCTTTTCCTAATGATAACACAGTTGCATATTCTCATGGCTCCGGTGGTTTTTAGTTTTACAAGTTCTTATTTTGAAAATGTAGGAGGTTTTTTCTTAATATTTGGGAAATTCAGATTTATGAATTATAAGTAAAGTGTAGATCTCGTATGCAGTTAGAGCATTAACTACCTTAATTTGAAGTTGAAGTCATAGTTACCAAGTTCGAATTCGAATTCGAATTCGATTCGATACGATAAAAATTCGAATGAAAAAAATTCAATTCGCAAAAAATTCGATAATAGACATCATAAAAACATTTTTTTTCTTAATTTTTTTTCAATTTATTTTGAATTATGAATATTTTTTTATTAATTTTAAATAATATAACAATGAAATAAAATTACTATTCATCTTTTCTCTCCAAAACGTCAATCTTTCCATAAATAAAAACTAATTAAATTAAGTTACTTCACACATTTCGGTTTCCATGATTGAAAAAACAGAAATTTTCTAATAATAATTTTACCTTCTATTTTGTTCTGCCTTTTTAACTTTTTATTTCCTTCTTTATATATGCCATCTAAACTCTTTATTTCGATTCATAGAATCTTGTAACAATGAAAAAATAAGCTACTTTCACTTATTTTCTATTATTGAAAAAACTGATTTTTTCTAATTTCACTGATATTTTCAATTTTTACTTTCTTTTTCTGCTGGTCATTTTTCTTCTTTCCCTATATTCCATCCCGCTTCTATCTCTCTTTTCAAAGTAATGGCCTCCTCCCCTCTCACTCTGCTTCCCTCATTCGGCCCGTTAAGTGTTGGGAGGAAAACATTGCCACTGAAACCCTCTCAATTGGTAATGCTTTGGGGTTTGAATTTGTATTATTTACATCGATTTATTTATTTATGGTTATACTCCTCGTACAGAATTACAGAGATTATGACCGACCATTTTTCTATCCAAATATACAGGTAATAGTTGGATTGACTTTGAAATGGGTGACTGTTTACTAACCCTAACTCCTGGTCATTTTCAGATTTTCCATATATGGTAAGAAGGCATCCTGCGCACAGAATTAACAAACTGCATTAACCCTGCGGTTAACCTTTAATGCAACGAATCGGATTGAATTTCTGCGAACTGTTCGGCGGACGAACCGAATCGGCGAATTTCCGTACTGTTTGCCCGAATTCGGGCGAACTTGGTAACTATGGTTGAAGTCATGGTTGTAATTTGAAAATAATTTATAAAATTATGTGTGACGATCATGGAAGCTTCATGACCATGGATTTTCTTACTAAACTGGCATGATTTGTTAAAAAAAGAAATATCATGTGTATTTATTTTATGAAAATAATTAATTTTGTAGTATATTATTTGTAAGAGTTTTTTTAATTAAAAAATTCTCAAATTATTTTTTAAGAATTTTTATTTTTAATTTCTCTACACTTTTTTAAGTGGACGAGGAAGATTTAAGTTGTTTAGACTTTCCAACGTTAAACAAATGGTTATTGGGAGAAATAACCAAAATTTCCCTATTTTGGAATCCTTAAAGTGGCTTTTATCAATCATTTAAATTAAAACAAGAATTGCAAGCAATGGCAGTCCCTGCCGATTTGACAGGAGATCCAGAAAATTTCACAAAAAATCTGAGTTTACCAGATTTGTACAAATTACATATTAATGATTTGTACAAATTGCATATTAACGATAGGTGTTACTTATTAGATAAAACTAAGTGGATAGTTCAACTTACAGTCCTAATTTCTTCAAGAATGAATTTGGAGATCAAATCCTTACACAGCCAACGAATCGATACATTAGTCTTCTTCACAGGAAATTCAAAATCCAAGATTTGTATTTGTTTTTGAGAGAGGAACTTCGTCTAACACACCCTTACTTTAAAATTAGTAACCAAATCGTTGTTAAAAAAAATCCAAACCTGTGTTAATGAGACTCCGTCCCTGGAATTGGACGTGTTCTTGGACGTTTCCTGAAAAGTATTTGACAGTTAAGTAGATAAAGGTATTTGATAGGTGAATACAAATTTATACGTCGACATTTATTTGCATTAAAAATATGAAATTCACTATGAGCATAATAGTAAATTCATAGATACTGATCATCGAAATTTTCATAAGCATCATGGGAGGTCCGCCAAACCCATGGCAGCCAACTTTCAAAATCAAAATAAAAAGTTATATTCTACTACAAAGGCAGGCCAAACTAGACAATTCAAAAATATCTTGGGTCTTGCTCGAGGAAAAAAAATAGATAAAGAAGCTGATAAATTCCAAGTTCGAGACATGAGCCTTAAAGGAAAAATAGAACATAGCTCGATATTTTTTTCACCAGGAGAAGTAATTGACAATGCTTGAGACTTTGCTTTATCGGTTAGTTGGATTCCCATTTTCCTTATGCCTATAATCTGGTCAAAATTTGAGGACTCTTCACCAGAGGCATTGCATTTTTGCTCAATTTCAGGTTGTCACACCCTAGCAAAACCGAAGAAGTTGCGCTAAGAATTCTCAGTTACCAACTTTACATCTTGCAGATGGATTCCTCTGTTGACATTATCTAGTCAATGGCAAGAGAACATCAAAGCTAAAAGAGGAGTTTGGATATTTTAGTGAATGAGTTTTTCATATTTGCATTATGCCATATATACATCATTTATTACTACAGGATATAAAGACATGGAACAATTTAACATGCTTACTCATCAAAGGTGGCAACATATGCAGCTTAGGCAACATCTGTTGTATAAGAACCATAAATAGAGGAGAAAGCACTAGCGACATGGGCAAAGGCAGTATCTACCATAGGCATAGGCAATAGCACAGGCAGTTTTAATAATCATTTGAAGTTACCATTGATGGTCCAACAATATAGATATGAATGATTTTTACACGTTTGACCATCTGTTACTAGCTTTTTACACTTTTGACCATCTGTTACATTGGACCATCAAAAAATAACATGCTGGAATCCTAATCAGAATAGCAAAAAACTGGCCCATCATTTGTACACAGAAAAGGAACCGCTGAAATGCAGAAAGCAAGGAACCGCTGAAATGCAAGGAGCAAGTTTTTGAAACGCACCTGGACCTGGACCTACGACGTTAGTGAACCTCAGGAATAACGTTCTTTGTTTCTCAAGAATAGCACTCTTTGTTTTTGTCCCCTGTACCATTTAATCTACTTTACGATGCTATTAAAAAATTCCAATCTACTTCTCTCTCTCATCTTGACTATCGCAAAGATTGTTAATGTTGTGAACTTCCCAAAAATATCGGTGTCGACAAAAACATCGAAAAAAACATTTAAATAATGATAAATGGCAGGGAAAATATCTCTTAACAATTATGGCTTGAAAAGTAAATGCCTCCCAATAATAATAAATTTTATATGTTTAGAAAATATTTTAAACAAAGCTGCTCTTTAATATCATAGATGCAGTTTCTAAAAATAGGTAATTAATGCTTGTGATAAATGTCTCCCAATAATAAACTCTATATGTTTAGAAAGTCTTCTAAACAAACCTACTCTTTAATATCATAAATATCCCTCTTCGCTGCACCACCATCAGCAACGTTTTCGTGCAGCACCATCCATTGATTCAATGATGGCACCAACACCTTTTTACCGGCGTCATAGCAACACTCTTTGCAGCAATATCGCGTCCAACCGGTGCCGCACCACATGCAACACCAAAAGTCACGTCGTGGCCAAACAAATACAACGCTAAACACAGAAACACGTCAAACAATTTTACAACAAATTGTAATACTGGACACGCATCAAACTATTTTACAACAAACTGTAACAAACTATTAGAATATTTTTCGGCAACCGCCATGGAGGAGGTTGAACTAAAAACAGATAATGAAACTATTGCCATTCCAACTCTAGCAATTGCGAGAAAACTCAGAACACAGTCTTGGCCTCATGGTCGAAACCCTGGTCCAGAACCTAGAGATTATATGTCATAGTATCGAAGGACCTCGCTTATAAAAGAAACCAGTTCCAAAAAAAGGGCATTGCCTACCTAAGAACAATGACTCATAATTAAACTTGACGATCACCAAAATAAGGAAAGTCGACTGATAAAACCCTAGGTCTCAAATAGACTTGAACTTCCGGATGGTGACTACAAAGAAATTGTAGAAGAAAAATTAACAACAACAAAAAAAATTAGAGTTTTAACTGCATGCATGGTCACAATTTGAAACCTGGAGGAAATGAAATGATATTACTCAACTGAGAGAAATTTTTAGAGATTATCCACTACCGACAAGTGCACACCTTGAAAGGAACAATTGTTACAAGCCGAAATCGAACGAGAAATAGAACCGCCATGCCAGAGTGAGAAACTATGGTTAGGGTAAATTTCGATAGCTACAAAGCTCAATCTAAGCAAATGGAATTAGTGAGGCGAGACTAGGTCTGGTAGTTACATCCAAAACAACCCTAATCCTTTCCAGCGATTGATCCGAACAACGAGAATGCGCACCATGGAGATACAGATACATAAGGAGAACGATATGAATGAGCATTAACTAACGATCTAGGAATCTTGAGAGTTTTTACAAGAGAGTCTAAAGCTCACCGATGTATTCACATTCTGTTAGACGATGCATACCAAATTAGTGTTCCATTTGAAAATTTCATTTTTAAATTGTAAAAAATGGCATTTATAAGATTATTTTTCATAATATGAATCATAGCTAGGTTGTGATAACAATAGCTAGAACCTTTCTAATCTATTAGCTATGTCTTTGGCTTTATCACGGAAGCGACAAGCACGGCTACACGGGGAAGGACATGATATCAACGGTCTGGACGAGTGGCCAAGAGATGGGCCCACAAATTTATTTATAGAAAATTAATTACATTATATGAGGTTTGCATAATTTGGCGCGTTGACGTGGTTCTCAAAGGTATTTATATCCTTGGCACGTTTTAACATTGTAAACACTTGTTCGCATTTATACATCGCCACTATGCACACCCTCACACGCTCGATTAGATGGGATGTAAGGAAATGATCTTTGGATCAGCGGGCTTGGGATCAATGTGTGGAGCTTTGTGAAGTTGTGTTATCATAAAGAACTTGAATGGCGCACTCTGCTACACGGAACGCTGAAAAACCGGTGCATTTGATTGTTCCTGAGAAATGTCGATGGGGATAGTTTCAGGGCTACCTCTCTGGTGATTAAATTTATCGTTAATTTTTTTATACATCTATTCTAAGATTCAATTTCACACCTCATTTTGCAGTTGAGTTTTTCGACCACTATGATATTGTAACAGTTTTTCTTAACCTGGCTTCCTATTTTGTGTATTTGTATGGAACTTATCTCTTTTTTCAGAGAAAAAAGAGATATTTGTATTTGTATGGACCTTATCTCTATTCTGTAACGAAATTAAAAACTTTGAGCGTCCCTTTTGGAACTCATGGGTTTTCCCCTTTCTTGTATTGCTATAATTCATTATTAGCGTATCTTAAGTCACGATGACCATGACTAGGACTTCATGCTTGCCAGAACAATCCTTCTCATACGGGTTTTTTTCTTTTTCTTTTTTCGCTTAGGGTTTTATTTTCTTTTGTTGCCAAAACCCTGAAATGCCCAAAACGAGTCGAGGTCTGCTCTATTGGGGTACAATTTTCTAAAAGGGTTGTTATTCTTCTAGTACTCTCTAACAAAAGGCATGTAATTGGGCATTTTTCTGTTATTGCTGAAATTGTCAAATTTGCATTTACATCTTACATTTCCCTTCAATGAGAAAATTCCAAACGACTCTGTTATTGCTATGTATATGTAATTAATGAATTAAGATCTCATTTTTATACAGCTTTATCTTTTAAGCTCAGATATAACACCATATAAATCATATTCAACGGGTAGATTATATTCATTCTTAGCCATGGGTGTAATGGTCTGAAATTTATTATTATGTTGTTGTTTATACTTGGCCATTAATTTTTATAATCCTGTTTTGTATATTATTTTGGCGCATTGTTTTCCCAGGGATTGTTTGCTTCAGCACTATATTTTCGCTGAAAATTGTTCAATGAATAATCGCGTGCCTGATATTAGCTATATCTGAGTGAGTGGAGGGGTTGTGTCGCCCTACTAAAGAGTTTACAATTTTTTTGGTTAGTATTACAAAGTTTAACCTTTAATAGCCATTTACTTTGGTGTGAATTCACTGAACCAAAGTGTTCATTGTGTTGTTCTGCCCTGCCTCTTGAATAAATCGGTTTGTTTTTCCAGTTCATGGAATTAACTTGGTAGACGGAGAAAAACACAGAAAAACACCATGATTTAGCTATATATGGCAATTTCCTTTTTCACTTAGGTAGCTTCCCTCATGGACTTAATGACATTGGGTGGCTATGTGTAGGAGATTTATGGTGATATATTTGGTGCAATTATTCTGCAGAATATGTTAAGATTGTTTTGGATGACACACGATTATACATCAGAGCATATTAAAACCCTGCGCGGCTCTGCCAAAGCTTCGAAGAAAAAACCCTAACAGTAAGACTTCTAACGGGGATAACAATACATACCTTTCGATCAAGGAAATGAAGAAACTTAAGGAGTTTTCCATCAAATTTCAGATAGACAGAGCCAACCACGGTCTTCACGGTCTGCTCCACTGTATCGATGCGGGGCTTCACAGGTCCTGCGTTCTCCTTGGCAGAGAAAGGAAAACAGTTGCACAATACCAGCGTTGCATCCATTACTTTGAGGTTGAGCTTATGCATCCATTTGCTTTGAGGTTGAGCTTATGTTTGTTGCATCCATTGCTTTGTGGTTGAGCTTCTGTTTGTTGCATCCATTGCTTTGAGGTTGAGCTTATGTTTGTTGCATCCATTGCTTTGAGGTTGAGCTTATGCATCCATTGATTTGAGGTTGAGCTTATGTTTGCTGGGTGGGACGATAGAACCCAAGAGATGGTTTAAAAAAAGAATCAACCCCAGGCTAGGATGGATGCCAGGATTGATAAGAAATCAACTTGCTCGCCTACAGATAGCACCAGAGCTGCCGCATGCAGATAGCCCACTAGAGCTTCCGCATGCAGATAGCCATGTGGCAGTAAATTCTCTCTGAAGTTCATGTCAGTGAATTATATTTAGTTTGGATATAAAAATCTTTTGCACGAGAAAACCTTGGATAGCAGAAAAGTTGAATATCTTTTGCACCTGAAAACTTTGGATATCAGAAAAGTTTGCCGCAACCTGGGTTTGTATAAAACACCTGACTTTGGATAAAATAGTGTTGCCCCAACCTTGTTGTATTGGGGCACGTGAAGTTTCCAATAACGGGTGGAATGTTTTATCGCTCAAAAAACTTTCGTTAAAATGGAAATGAATTAACTAGCAAACATAAAACTTTGGTTAAATTTACATAGGCACTAAAAAATTTGGGTCAAAAAATAAACTAATTGCTGGTCAACGATCGATCGATCGCTATAGTCCTGCTGAAGGCAGGGACTAATAAAATGTATTTGTTTATTTAAAATATTAATAAAATTTTTATTAAATAGTTGGTTAACTTAGAATTTTCAATATATTATTATATTACTTTTTAATCAAATATATAATTAATTTATTATCTAGTTTTTCATATTGGATGCTTATGTGATTCATGATCTAAGTCAAGATCTTCCCTAGATATCACATAAAAATCTTAGGGGTTTCGAACCTCTATCAAGGTTCATCATCAAGACAAGGTTGGAGAGCAAGATCAACAAATCACCAATTTATATCAAAGATGCAACGATAAATTTTTAATGATCACTAAGAAAAATACTATAAAATAAAAAGAAACGTTAAGGGATCAAAAATAATTACAATAAGCAATTTATTTAACTAGTTATTTATAAATTTTATTTTATTTTTATTTTTTATATTTCAAAATTCTTATATGACTTTGACAATTATTAATATTTATTCTATAGTTATTTTATAACTCTTTATTGTTATTAATTATTTATATAATTTTTCATTATTAAAAATTAAAGGTTGATAGCTCACAGGAGTAGAATAGATGGTGATACAAAGTGTACTTTTAAGGCACTTTGTGGTGTTAAGGTCACAATCCAATCATGTTAATGGTTGATGTAGATTTTGATGGCTTAGATACCCATGGGTCTTAATTTCTCAAACCAAAGATTAAACGTGTAGTCATGTGTAGTCATATCAAAACTCACACAACTTAACAAACAAACAAAAAATAAAAATTGATAATATATATCTTTCAAATTAAATTACTCAATAATTAAAATTTTGATTTAAAAAAAAAATCTCAATATTTTATTTTTTATTTTTAAATGTAAATATTTTAATTAAATAAACATATAATCATACTTAATACTTAATAGATATATAATTCATTTTTTAATGTATAATTTTTCCCTCCCTTAATAGATAATTATAGACATTAAGACAAAATATAAATTTCTAAATAAATTAATAGGTATTAATAAAATTTAAAAGGAATATAGAAAGCACTTCAGCATACATATATATATATATGAACAATAAGTAAATTAATATAAATTTCAAATTAATAGATATAGACATTAAAAAATATGGACAAAAACTTTAGAATATATATATATGTATGTATGTATGGGGCTCTTTTTTAGATAATAGTAAGATTGTGACTTTTTAATATTGAAGTAATGAAATATAGAATAGAAATAAATAAATAAATAAGCATAAAGTTCTATATCATTAAGTTTTATTTACTTTTTACTTTCCTTGCTATTAAAATTTTTCCATTTTCATTTTGTTAAGCTTTTTACATTACTCACACACATATTTGGGAATTGTTCTCACATCCATGTGTACAAGTTTAATATTGTCCATAGCCACATTTTAGTTCAATCAATAAACTCATATGTACATGTTTAATGTTGTATGGATAAATATATACAATGAATTTTAATTTGAAATTATGAAATTTTGTGACTCATAATAATGTAAGTTTGACAAACCACATATTTTCAAACTACAATTTACAATAATTACTCTTACTCTTTTTTAATATAATTGTCATATTTTTTAATTTCACCTTTTATTTTGGTTTTTTAATTAGTTTTTGTTCCTTATCTTATTTATTAGACATTGGTTAAAAATAATAAAAATCATATAAATTCAAATTATATTTTATGATTATTTTTATTATTTTAATAATTTCAAATCAAATTAAATAAGAATACATATCCACGTTGTCTAATTAATAGACGAAATTGTCTTTTGAGGCACTTTCTCTGGTCAAATTTGTCCAAAATTCTGGAGATTTTTAAGAATCATATATTGTAATATTAAGTTGTTTAATCTGCAAAGTTGAGTGTCTCAGAGTTTTTTAGGGTGTTGAATCCATTTATGCATTCAAAAGTGCATTTGAAATAATAAGAAATCACAATCTTGCTCAAAATTGTATTGCAAAATTCCCGAAAAAAAATGAATTCGTGTGTATTAGTTAGACTATGTCATATAAGTTAAAATTCATATGAATCATGCAACTTCAAATTATATTTTATGATATTTTTCTATTGTTTTAATAAATTGCAAATAAAATTAAATGAAAATAATAGTGAGTATTCTCATTCTTTTAATATGATTATCATTTTCTTTTAATTTTTATTTTTCTCTCTGTTAAGTCACTCTGTGATATGAAGGTCACAGGTTTGAAACTCTACGGGCAAAAATCTAGCCATGTTAAGGGCTTGTGTGGCTCAGGTCGGGTGCAATCCCCGAGTGATTTTGATGGCTTAGATGCCTCTTGGTCACAGTTTCTCAAGCCAAAGGTTAAGCTTGTAAAGGCTTAGATGTCTCTTGGTCGTGATTTCTCAAGCCAAAGGTTAAGCTTGTAAAGTCCACGAGGTATCTGTGCATTGTTAAGGCACTCCTAGATGTTAAGTCATATGTTCAATTCCCAACCCTATTCGGGTGTTATTCTCAACATGACCATGATGTAGCCTCAACTTACAAAAACAATATTTTTTCCTTTCTTTATTTTATTTAATTCATTAAATGTTTATTGTATATTTCATTTACTAGAGATTAATTAAATATTGTAGGAATCATACAACTTCAAATTATATTGTTTCATTCATTTAATGAAAATAATAATTAATATTCTTATTTGTATACTATTATTATCATTTTTTATCTTTATTTTATCTAATTTATTAAATGTTCACCTTCTATTTCATTTATCAAAGATTAGATAAAAGTGGTAGAAATCATACAACATCAAATTATATTGTTTTATTCACTGGCCCATGAATGACCATGTGTTATACTTTTACATGGTTAAAATAACATGATGTGTGTGTGGGGATCCTTAATTTTGTGGCTATTTTATGGAAATCTAGTATTTGAAGAAAGCACATGGCTTGTTGGGAGAGTGATCACTAGATGCATACATTTCATGCAAATGCCAAAATAAGTTAAGTCATAAATACAATGTGGCTTCAAAATGAAAGAATCCATATCCAACTTTTTGAAGGCTCTCTACATCTAAATAAAAAAACAATGTCCAATGTTTTGTTTTTTGTTTTTAACCATGGTGAGTTGGTAACTTGTTGTAGTAATCTGGGCTAGGCCCAAGATCAAACCTAGAGTATATCCAACAACTTATAAAGCTAGATATACCAAGAATTTATGACTTAGCAAGAGTTGAGACTCCATGAGGGTGGTCGAGCATTCTCCTTGAGCCTTAGCACAACTGACCAAAGATGTCCCCTGTGGGATTTGAAACCAAGTGGAGGGGATAACATCCCATTGTGCCAACTACTTAATCGTCAACTATTAAAAAACTAATGCCTCGAGATGTAAGGTCTACCAAGGTATAAATACTCACTATAGTGATACTCTTTGTGAAGACATGATACTTGTGAAGCTTCTACGAATATACCATTTTCAAGTAAGAATTGTGGCTTTTGGTAGATTTAAAGATTTCTATTGGTTGAAAATATGATGAATCCTTTACATCTAAGTAGATTTCAAGAAAATAAGCTCTAAGGCATCCACTAAGTTCAAAGGCATTTGCTATTAGGTATTATTTCAATATAAAATACTTGAACCAAGTTATCTTTTTTCCTTTAACAAAATAATTTTAGCATAGTTGGCAAGCAAAAAGAGTGTATCACTATTTTCTTGTAGTTGGCATATCAAGTTTTTGATTGGTAAGTAATAAACAACCTACTACAAAGTATTAAATTCTTTGCATGCAAGCTTATATTGGATCCAAAGTTAGTTTTGATTCAGTGGTGCATGCCCCAACATGCAAAGCATCTAGTTATAATAGGGAGGGGCCAATAATGTCTATTCTTATATGTTTTGAACATTATTCTATACACAATAGTAGAAGGAAAAATTGATAACATAATAAAAATTTACACGTAAATTAGTAATCATGACTTTGTTGTAAGGTTGCAAGTTGTACATGCATGGGGTTGCTTAAAGTTTAATGGTTCTCTTGTAGTGTCTTTTCCTCTACTTTACAAATAACTAGAGCCAAAAATAAGTATTAAAGTGAGAAAATTCATTAAGTTAGGAAACCATAAATAAAAGGTATATCTGTGAAATATTTGGATTTCAAAATGTTTGTGGAACATAATTGAATTACAACTGTTTGTGGAAACCAAAATGTTAGTAGAATATAATAGACCACAATTCACTACCTGATAAAAAAATCTACTATCTTTTTATAACATATCCAACTTATATTATCTTCGGTGTTCCCTTCCCCCGCTTTGGGGGTATGCTAGTATAATCAAAGCAATAGTTAGACGAGCGCATTCATGTTTTAAAAATGTTTACAAGTTACAATCTTTGTATTAAAAATGTTTAAAAGTTATAATTAATGTATTGCTTGATATTGGGGGGTTTTGAAAAATTACTTACAAACACAAATATTAGAAGGATATTAGAATGTATAAATATTTTATTTTAAAGGTAAGGAATAAAATGTTTTTGCTTTTTTTTAGGAAATATCTGGGCAAATCCACTCAAAGGGATCACATAGCGTCGAATATTAGCAAAGCCTAACCCTAAGGGTGTCGAGGAGAACTGGCCCCATGACCTCCCATTAGTAAAGTGCTTTAGCAATGGAAACTCGACCAATTGAACTAACCCTCAGGGCTTTAATGAGTAAAATGTTTATATTAGAAAAAATTATAATAGAATTATATAACATAAGGCTAGACCAATATAATATTGTAAATAATTATAATCATGTTTTTAGATAGTTGTAATGAGTTCAATATATATTAGGAATGTGTGTTTAGTGCTTTACATTAAAAAAAATACAAATATAGTATTTAACATATTATCATAATAGGGGTAGCAAGTGGATGAGGCAGTTTCCATAAGATGGAGTGTTGTGTTTCAAGATCGCGATGTTTTTTCAATAATCTAATAGATGCATACTCATTATAGCAAGGCCTTTGCATTATTAAGGAGGAGGGTGTCAAATCTTTGAAAGTTTTAGGGATTTGACGACTATAATTAAAGCAATGTTGGGCATGGCTAATTTTGATGGAAATGAGTAAAATGTTTATATTAGAAAAAAATTATAATATAATTATATAACATAAGGCTAGACCAATATAATATTGTAGATAATTATAATAATGTTTTTAGATAGTTGTAATGAGTTCAATATATATTAGGAATGTGTGTTTAGTGCTTTACATTAAAAAAATTATAAATATAGTATTTAACATAATATCATAATAGGGGTAGCAAGTGGACGAGGCAGTTTCCATGATTGAAAGGAAATGGGATGGAGTGTTGTGTTTCGAGATCAAGATGTTTTTTCAATAATCTAATAGATGCATATTCATTATAGCAAGGCCTTTGCATTATTAAGGAGGAGGGTGTCAAATCTTTGAAAGTTTTAGGGATTTTACGACTATAATTAAAGCATTGTTAGGCATGGCTAATTTTGATGGAAATGAGTTCAATTCTATTATTTGTCAAATCAAACAAATCTTTATTCATTTCGACTAAGTTTCATTTGTCCATACCCACCCCTCCCACTTTCTTCATCCTAACATGCTTGTGGGTCTTCAATGCAATGATTTGAGCTCTCATAAGATATACATGATAATGTTTTTTCCATGGTAGATTTAGTTCAAATAATTGACTATGTCAATGTGGTTGTTACAGGGTCTAGCTTCAAGAGTCATGTATCCTTAGTTGTTGTGGGGTCCAATTTCAAGGGTAGCATATTCTAAACCAACAAGGGTGTTTGCGGCCTATGTTTTTCGGGGTTGTGGATCTTTTCCTAGGCTCAATGTGACGATTTTGTCTCAAACCAAATTGTCTGTCCAGGATGCATTTGCATATTTGACCAAGTTTCCATTAGTTTCTTGATCACTTTTCATGGTTCTAATAATTTATTATGGATTTTGTATTGATACTAATTCTCCTTACTATTAAGTGGTTTTCTAGTTTCAATTTGAAGGAGATATTCCTTGCATGAATTACAATCATATATGGTGTGGGTTTTTTTGTTGCTTCTACAATAATAGATTGGTTTTCTTTGGTTTAACAATATTTGACAAGCTATACATGGAGAATACAACAATGAAGGAGGTTCAAAATGTTCTTCGAAGGCAAGAGTAAATTAATCAAGCTAATAAAATGTTTTGGTTACAATTTCCACCAATTTAGCTAATCTTGAGTAGGCAAGTGCCTCTCACAATGCTAATATCATGCACATTATTCTTCAATAACAACAACAAACTAAAAAAATTACAGAAATTTGTAGTCAATTTACATCTCTTTTCATTACTCAATACATGGACACTCTCCCCTTAGCCTTTAATAACCTCTCCCTTTAGCCAAGACTAATAGAGGAGAACTTATCCACCAAAATAGAGACCTTATGGGTATTAAGGAACCAAGATCCCTCCATGTTGAGTAGTAGAAGGCTCAAGGCAATGCTTAGATATGGTTTTGGTGTATGTATTTCTATGTAATTTGTCTTCTAGGTAGATATGTGATATAATTTACTCGCAAAAAAGCTTGTAATTTCTTTTTGTAAAGGTTGTTAGAGGACTTAGTAGAATGTCTAAAAGTATGTGTAGTCCTAATATAGTGTTGAAACTATCGAATCTAAATCTTTGCTAGCTTCAACGCAACCTACTTTGAATTGCTATAATTTATGTTATGGTTATAAAATTAACAAAAAGAAAACATACTACTCTAACAATAGTAATATCCTACAAAACATAGCATACACATAAAACAAATGAACATAATATCATTTGTGGGCTTCAAAGACCAATGGTCATTTGTGTATGCAGCCACAATGCCACAATAACAATGTTGTTATATTTCATAGCTTTAACTTTCCCAAAGTCAAGTGACATGGGAAACAACATTATGTTTGTCATTATGCTATCAAAGTCAAAGGAGTTGTCGATAAATTCTAGAGAATATGGTTGATTCTCTAGTAGGAGGTTCATATAATCCACGATGCATACAACCAACTTTTGCAAGGAGGCTAGAGCATAGACCATTTCCGCTTGCCTACTCTTAAGAATGGTAATGGTGGTGTGGGATTCAACCTCCCAGTCATAAAGGATAAGTAATTGGCTCCCTACCTCTAGTGCAAAATTGTCATGGACCTTGTGAGTTTCCAAATGTTTCTCCTTAAACCACTCTTTCAATAACATAATTTGGTGCATCAAACCTACTATTGACTACTACACTTATTATACATCCTCCACATGCTAGTAGATACCCTTCCTAAGTTTCTTCATCTCACAAAGGAAAAATATCAATGATAGTTTTCCATGGCCATGCATGGATTACCACCATTCCAATCAATCTCCAAATCTCACAACACTATTAAATCCATCGGGAATGAATGATGATGCCATCTCATTGAGGCCTTGAGTCTAAAATCTCAATCCATAAGGGCACCTTCAATGTTGGGCAAGGGGATCATTAATACTTGCATAGTCCAACAATGCCCATGCGAAAAAGCCATAAAACCCATAATATATTTATTTAACACAAGGAAGGGAGGGGCTAATGTGCAAAGCGAGAGTTGGTGAAACTAATTAACACAATTTCCTTGCATCACTATCATGATTATGCATTTATCATGGAGGATGGTTATTGTGGGGTAGTGGATGTGTGGCACATAAAGGTGAATTGTCTCCCCTCTTTCTTTATCCACAATGAACCTTTCTCTATTTTGGCTTTTTGTGGAGATTCATCTTAAAACTATATCATCGATGAAATTGGAAGTAGGAAAGAGATTCAAGGTCAAGCCTTGAGGTGGTTTGGATGATTCTATGAAGCTTAATAGTTACAAGGGGTGTCCCAAACCAGAGGGTTCAAGTGATTTCCATAGAGTCTCCAATCATTGTGGCTTTTCAAACCCCTATTTGTTTAATTTATGTGAGACCTTATAAGACAAGAAGGGGTTTGGATTCATATAGTGATTTCTACTCCCCATGCAAACTCAAAAGCTCTTTATTTATCAATATCATATATGACCTTAACCACACCCCAATCCACCCTAATGGAAGGCCAAGTAAGCCTTGCCAAGCACATTAAACATGAATCTAAAAGAAATAGATTAAAAAATATATACATTGTATGCTTTCAATATAATTTTTATTAAACTATAACTCTTTATAATATATATTCTTTTCATATACTAAGGAATTTTATTATTATGTAAATTTATATTAATTAATTTTGACAACATGTTTTAACATAAACGCCTAAACAAGAATGATAAATATTGAGACAACACACTAGTGCACAAATTAAAAGGAATACCAAATTTGTTGTAGTGAAAATAAGAAGGTGTTTAATTAGAAAGACACATGATAGTAGTCCCAAGGGTTAGCTCAATTGGTCAAGTTCTCATCATTAAAACACTTTTGTTATTGAGAGGTCACGGGTTTAATTCTCTTGATACTCTCTGAGTCAAGCTCCATGGTGAACCAATAGAAAGTGATCTCTTCGAGTGGATCTGCTTAATACAAATATTTTGTGGATGTAGCAGTCAATGATCTCCAAAATCAGTAAACCACAAACAAACAAAAAATACAAAACTAATAATAACAATATTTAATTAAGTACTCTCAAAAATAAAATAAACCATAATTAAAAAAAAATTAATAACCAGAAATAAATTTATTTGCGATTAATTAAATAAACCAAAATAATTATTTACATATAGCTAGCATTGGGTACATCACAACTTCAACTTTAATAAATCATTTTTATGAGCAACCATTTACCTTAGTTACAAAGATATCTTATTTCCCATGCCTTTTTTCTAAACGGTCTTAATCTTTTATTTAAGAATGAAATTATAAATAAATTGAAGGTAATATTTTATTTAAGAAAATTAAAATTATAAAGTTGAATAATTCAATCCCTTCACTTGTCCTCCTTTAATTAGTCAACAAACAAATCAAATAATGGTATTCCTAAATCCGTTTGCATAATATTTCCACGCATTATATGCCTTATCTATTAATTAGTGTAGGTTGGAATAATTTTGTCCATTCTCCATTTGGACATAAAGATATAAAGTACCTTTTTCTCCATGTTGTTTCTATATTATCCTTAATAACAACTTTGTTAATATGGTGTATTAATTCTAACTAGCACCTCTTGTGGCTATGGGCGTTACTAAATTGGGTCACCCTATCTTTTAGTGGCATGATTTCAGGTAATTTAGTGGAAAAAACAAAGTTTTCTATATTGCAATTTTCAATTTTTAAAAAATTATGTAAGCAATAGCAATTCTATGTATTAAATTTAGCAATAATAAAAGTATAGGAAAATTATGGGATCTAATGAAAATGAGAGTAAATATCATTAAATGGTACTTTAAGAAGAGTAACACTATGTAAACTTTTCAAAGTTATTAGTATATGATAAGAAACAATTTTTAAATCTTTAAGTGTTGAGACTTCTATTTAAGACAATGCCTTTTATTTCAATATCAATTACTATTGCCATACCTAAATCCAAGTGAGACTTAACATGCTTTTGTCATATTCAACTAATTGTTATTTCAATACCTAAAACCAAGCGAGATTTAATGTGGTTTCGTTGTCTTCAACTATCCTATCTTTAAACTATGCAATGAGACATAACACAAGAAGATTGGTGGCAAAGGCCATACTCATCTAATAATATCACTAAATACTACATAGAGGCAACCACCTATAGATCTAGATATGCTTACACATTAACAACTCATGAATAGATAAGGATGACACTTAATCAAGGATAAGGATAACAACTTATAAAGAGATGGGATTCTCTGATTATCTAGATGCATATGCTAACAATCCCTCCTCATTCACATGTCTCAATAATTATATCAACAAGACAATCATAATTAATGTACAAATTGGTATCATTTCCAATTCTTCAAACAGGAGTTACTCGTGAGTTGAGTTTCAATGAAGATGTGCCTAAAGAACAACCAAATATGGATGCTAAGAATTTGGAAAATCCCATTGTTTGAAAATGTGAGATCCAATATTTGTAACTGTCCACTAATGTGAATTTCAATATCTTATGAGAGAAATTTTGAGAAAATTTCATGAATCAACGTTAAGTCTAATTCTTTCATGGAAATGCATGACAACTCAACCAAGTGACAAGAAACAATAATAGGCCTAATGACCATCCAAGTGAATAAATGTCTATAATATGTCTCTGAGGAAATGACATGCAAATAGTGTTAACCAACATTTTGTGTATGATTCAATTAAGCCATAAGTGATGAAATATTTGCAACATTGTTTTTGATGTTGGTGTCAAAACTTTAAGCTAACAATTATCATTTGTATTCTTCCCTTTTCCAGCAAAAGGGTGAGAAGTATGTTGAAGGAATTGAAGATTGAGCTTTTGAGTCTTCTCTTTTTCAATAGCTCTGTCATCATTGTATCTGGTCATTTTGGTTTACCACTAACCATTTTCACTTAATATCATGTATACAACAGTTTTTGTTGATAAATCACCATTTTCACTCAATATCATGTATTTGGTGGTTTTGGTTGACCACTAACCATTTTCATTTCATCAATGTACTATCATCCTAAAGGCACAAGAGAGTGCCTTTTTCATTTCATTTGCGTACTCCCCTCCGAGTAAAGTACAAGGGAATAACATTTTTAGTCATGGACTCAATTTTCGATTTGAATTGGTCCCCAAGTTATGCCCAAAATGAGAATTTGTAACACTTAATTGAAAACCATCTGCTTTTGTAACTTTTCCATGTAAATATGTCTTTACTTGTGTTTGAACTCAATGGTAAGACTAATGTAAAATCTTGACTTGTAGGTTCCATTTCCAAAGGGTTATCCAACCATAATATATCATTTGTTTTTTAGCCATCCTATTATTTCAACATTTATTTGAAGTGTGATTTATCTCCCCACAATGAAGGCAATAATAGAAATCAAAGCTATTTGTCCACATATGGCCAACTCAATGGCAATGCTAGCACTCAAGGACTTCCTCAATGTGTTTTTATTAACTACTCAAATATATTATTCAACATCAGAATCTTGCCCTTTCAAATTACTAGCAAAAAATCTAACACTCACAATTTGAAATGGTTTGTAGTGGTCAGGATTATGAAAGCTTATAATGTCTTTTTCATACCCTAAGCCGTGTTAATTCCTTCCGAAGGTTTGACAATGATCTTAGAAAAATATTTTTATACTTGTTGATGTTCTTCCATAAATCCATGTAGCTTCAAAATAAAAATCAAGTTCACATTCACTTATACTATCATTGGTATTATTCTGTGCTTTAACAATTTTTAGTTGTGATTCATTTTTAACAAAACTTGTCTTCGTCAACTAACCAGTAATGAATGATTCCATCTCATAACCAATTAAGGATTCATTTGTTAGATATTTTGTTGCATCTATATATGCCACTTGCATTAATCCATTTGTGTCACAAGTAGCATAAACCATCAGTTTGCCTCACTTCATGTTCTCGTTTTACATTGTTAGCATCTCTTGCTCCCTTTCACTTAATGCTGGTTTAAGTGAATCAATCAATATCCATATGTTTGTGAAGATTAACAATCTAATCATTTAAATCACAAGGAGTCGTGCAATTCTTTAATTTCTTGATTGTCATTTTGAAAATGTTTTCCTCCATTAACCATTTTAGATCTTCAATTGTGTCACACTCTCTTGTACTTACTTTCATGTCATGCTCACCTGCATTGTTTTTTTTGTGCCATGTTCACTTATAATCGTCTTTAATAACCTTTTTTCAGTGCCAAGTGTTATAGATTCCTGGAAGTGTTACTTACAATGATTGGACTTTAATGAGAATGACCCCCTTATTCAATCTAAGACATAGTTTTTTAACAAGTTTCATAATTGGTTTTTATCTTTGAAAAAGTTTACAACCCCACCTTTTGTACTTAACTCTCTTATTACATATTTTAAATCATCATTATATGTGTCGTATTGAAATGATAAATTACAATTATAATTTCAAGTGTCAGAACTAAATACAAAATAATCATTCAAATTATTCACATTGCATGGCATAGATTTAATTCTTTTATTCAAATTTGAAACCAACCATAAACACAATATAAAAACAAAACACAAAAATTCCAACTTTTTAATATTAACTTTATAATAAAAGAAAAAACTTACTCCCACCAAACCTTCAACCATTAATGTTTTGCTTTTCAGTTTCCAAGATAGGCAAAAATGGTTTGCTTTTCAATTTCCAAGATAGGCAAGAATGGTTTGCTTTCCAATTTCCAAACTCTTTTGAGGATAAAAATGTTTTTATTTCAACCACATTTCATCTTCCAATTTCCAAGATATACAAGAATGTTTTGCTTTTCAATTTCCAAACTCTTTTGAGGATACACATATTTTTATTTCAACTATAAAGTCTCGCAAAATTTGTGGCTTATGCTAGTTGAAAAGCAACCTTGCATTATTATAATGCTCCACTAACAAAACACTTCAAGGAATAGTGCCAACCACGTAGGCTTTATTTGAGGAGTTAACTTTAAGAGTGGGCAATATTGAATATAAAGACATATTTTTTTTAAGGTTGCAAGTGGATAAAGGTTTGTTATAAAGAAAACAACAAAATAAACACTTTGGCTTTATTTTGGATGGTGATGGCTCGTGGGCTACTCCTTTTCATAAATGAGTACTTGACATTCTTAGCTTCTTCTTCGACCACGGATACCTCGTTCTTCTCATGAGCATTATCTTCAAAACATTATAGCTTGCAAGCCCACTCCACCTTCAATTTTTATGGCTCCTAATAACTACTCAAAAAAATGATGTTCGTATTTCTAGATAACACATCTACAGTGAATGCTTAGAAAATTTGTCATTTAGATACATTCTGGGTCATATATGCCATATTTTTCACATTCGTGGATTGCATTTAGATCTCAAATTTGTTTTTTGTTTTTGTTTTTTTGTTTTTCCTTCTGGTAAGGGTGTAGATTGGTGGTTATTCTTGTAATTTTAGTTTTCATATTTGTCTTTTATGGGAAATATCATATGGCAACTTATCAGTTTATAATAAATAAAATAATTCATAAACATGATCTCAAGTAAAGTGATCTAATCACAATTATGGTCAACTTCACTTTGCAACATTGTTGTTGAGTTACAATACTTAATTTTTTATTATTTTTTGTAGATAATCAAAATTAACTAATTATCTTTTATTTTCAAACCATGATTGGGAGATTTTATATTAAGTAAAAGCTACATTAAAACTCGCAATGAGAGTACATCATAGTTTATCTCAAAAAGTTTAAAAGAAAATATAAAAAAGAACAATCTTCTATCATATAGTTGTACATCATAACTAGATCTATATATAAAACATCCCAAGAGATATTAGTGGTATAGATTCTAGAAATTGCACCTAAAACTTCAAGTAATTTGTAAAATTGGCTATTCTTCCAACACATCCTTGGCTAGCTCAGAATCCTATTTGACTAGTTCCACATTCTTAGGGAGCTTATGTATCATATCTTCTTCCTTGGTCTCCTATAGTTCAAATTGACAAATTGTACTTTATTGTATGCTCTAGAGTACTCACCCTTAGTCAAATTGACTATCATGTTTTGGAGCATCTTACATTTTGCACCCAAATCATTAAATTGATGCTTTTGTTGCACCAAAGTTCCCATAACGGTTGCTACTTGAAAAGTGACATGATGATCCTACTTATGGATTTTTGTCTTAGTTGTGAATTGAGCTTTGATTTCCTTGAATAATATCTTCACAACTTCATAGTGCACATCTTATATCGTAAAGTTGTATGTAATCCATCCGAGAAATGTAACAAACCAATTCCCAATGCACATTAAGAAATTATGAAATTGTTTACACTACCAGGCCTTTGGTTTAATAATATGTTTCTCAAAACCCAAGGTAAGAACATACTTAGCTCATAATGGTTACATATAGTACCACCCAACCAAATGTTGAATAGGGGATTCCAAAGAAACAATAGGGGGTCAAAGAATAGACAATTTGAACACCAAAGCAAGGAAGAAAATGAATGGCATAGTACCACCTATAACATAAAGTGAATTCATTCTTATCCAAGTAACTCCAATTTGATCTATAGGGGTTGGGATTGAAAGAGAGACCACTTGTAAGAGCATAATATCTAACAGATAACAAAAAGTCATGCAAAAAAGGAACATAATCCCCATAATATGAATATGAAATAGGGTCTAGCTCTCTTGAGCTCTCTAAAGATGAAACTAGGAACAAATCCATTAACTACCAATAATTCAAAAAAAAAAAGGAAGGTAAAGATGGTAGCTTTCCCAAGATGCATAAAAGAGTAACCACAAGCACCATCCATAAGTAAGTAACCTTTACAATAAGTAATGCATACATGTATTTTTTATAAATATAAAGTATGTGAAAAACCTATTGCACCTACTCATTACTATTCATCTATCTTTGCAAATTATCTATCTTCTGGAAATTAATTCACAAAAATTATTGAATAAAACACAACTGCAATTCCACCAAAAAATAATCACAGGAACTTAGAAAATAACACAGACATAAAAATTGGACACTAATATTTTTGGACCAAACATTCCTTGGAAAAAACCTCAAAGGGAAAACCGATTCTGCAGATCAGGGTTTATATTATTTTCTTCAGCGAATTAAGAATTACACACTTGCCTCTCACTCGCAAAGCTTCAAAAATTTATTTTCTCCACTTCCACATACCAAATTGAACTGGGAAATCAAGATTTTCCTTTTGCAAACAAACTCAACCTCTCCTAGGAAGTTCACACTTCCTCCCACAACTCACACTGATTATCTAGAAAATATGAAATGGCCTCCAAAACTCATATTGTCTCTAGAAATCAATCTCGTGAGTAAATTCTGCCTCTAACAACTCTATAAACCAACACACACTACCTCCGAGGAACTATTGAGATGACTAGCAACTAAAACAAGCCTATGGTATTTCGCATTGGATAAACTTGTTACTTACATTGCCTATATCAGCCTTCCTTCTGTAAAATAATTCGACCACCTTCCTTCTCTCGGAAAACTTGAATCATTGTGAAGAAATTATTTGGAATTTCTCTCCTCAATCTCTCCTACTGAAACCCCACTGCTAGTGTCTACCACATTGTCATTTTCCCCTTGTTACTGTAATCCTGCTTGTTCGAAATGATCTCCAAAGGCCCCATTGATTTCCTATTATAATATCTCGTTGGTGAATCAACAACCACGACATAACTCCAATCGATGGCTAAGATATTATTGACCTCTAAAAACACTTTTCTAGAAAACTCAAGAGTGAAATTGATTTATCTAAATTAATCTTGATTAATTAACCCATTTCCTTAAGTTAGACTTAGGAAAATAATTAAAATTGCCTAATTAATTTAATTAAGACAATTTCACTTGGAAACTTTTTGTAGGTATAGGAGATAATTAATCCACCTATGCTCCTAGCCATATAGACACCATTTGAGTCAGAACACCTATTCGAGCTACAAAAACTAACAATGTAAACAAAAACAATCATACATAATACTAAGAGATTTACCCTAGAGACCCCTAAGCATGAAAACCAACAAAGTTTTTACAGTTGTACCTCTAATTTTTATCATTAATCAACTTCATCATTTGCAATACAATATATAGGACCCTGGAACATTCAAAATCCCCTATTCCATTGACCCATATTAGATTACAACCTTAATTCCTTAACCAAAAAAAAAAAAAAACCATAGCGTAAAAACCTATGCACCATAAACCCACCAAAAGCAAAAATGTGTGCTAAAAAAAAACACAAAAAACTACCCAATTTTTTTGTTTCCAAGGCTTCCCACCCACAATGACCTCCCCACTATGCCTTATGCATACAAATCACACGTGGGGCTAATAGTTCAAATAATATGACACATATCCAAAATTCCCCCACTTATTATTGATTACATGATCAACAATCCAGGGCAACAATGCTTATTGTTTCTCTACACCAAGAAAACTTCTAAGTGCTCATAGACTGTATTAATATAATTGTAACATTCTTTAAATTGTCCACAATAAGTAACAACAATTTCTTGTCTTCAATCATGTCTCTCATAAAGTGATATTGAACATCAATATGCTTTATTTTAAAATGATAAGCTAGGTTCTTTGCTAGAAATATTGCAATTTGATTGTCACAATCTAACCTTACAACTTGCTGCACAAACTCAATTCTTTAACACTATCTTTGTGACCATACAACTTCCTTTCTTGCATGAGAAGTTGCCATGTATTCAACATATGTAGTTGACAATGCCACTACAAGCTCTCTTTTGCTCATCTCCAACTGATGACTCCTTCAAATAGGTTAATGCATAACAACTTGTTGATCTATGATCTAAATCTCCAACCCAATGTGCATCAAAAAATCCATGTATGTCCAACACTCGATCTACTCCAAGCGTTCCTTGATAGCAAATTGCATAATCTGTAATGCCACATAAATACTTGAAAACCCTTTTTATAATGGTCCAATGCTCCTTCCATGGTTCTGACATATACCTACTAAAACTCCTCTTACATGTGCAATGTTCGATCCAATATAGACCATTGCATACATCAAATTGGCATCAACACTAGCATAAAGAACATGGGACATGTACTCTTCCTCTTCTTATGTCTTAGGACATTGGTCTACAAATAACTTTATACTTACAGGATTGGGGATCTCAACCTATTTACATTATGCATATTAAACCTCTGCAATATTCCCTCTGGTTTAACCATAGTTTCCCATTTGCTCAATATCTTTTAATTTCCATGCCCAAAATAAATTTTGCAACACCAATATATTTCATGCCAAATTAAAGGATAACAAAGTTTTCACATCCTTAATGACTTCCTTGTTGTTTCTAATCAACAACATATAATCCACATACATGACCACATAAATAAATGATCACCAACTAATTTGAAATACATATAATGGTTAACTTTGTTCATTGTGGAACCAAGTCCTCGTTGGGTTGTGTTATATTCTTTCCATGACTAGCCCACGTAGTTAACCGGGGGTTAGAGGGGGGGGGGGGGGGGGGGTCACATGGTGTTTGAGGCATACCCGTAACCCCACTTTATAGGGTCCGAGGTAGTGCCCCGGAAAATTTTGGTTTTGGAACCTATGTTAGGTTGGGCGAACCCACCTATGGTTTTGTGCATGATTTTCGCACATGTTTTTTGGACGCGATGGTTTTCGGTCCATGGTTTTGGACGCGATGGTTTTCAATCCATGGTATTGGATGCTTCAGCATGTATAAATATGTATTATAACATTGAAAGGAATATAATGAAAAATCAAGCTGGTAGTCTCGGTTTTGGGATCCAGGGGAAAATCTCTGTGTATATGTGTTTTATGTGTTATGCTCTTGCATTGTTTATTTTCTGTGTTTTAGAATTCGTATGCAGGTAATTTATGTACGGGGTTAAAACCTACATTTGGTATCGGAGCAGTTTTGGGTTCAAGGGGATGCCTTTGTTGCTGAGGGGTTTCGCTCGGACCTGTGGTAGACCCTGTTCAGTGGGAGATCTGCAAGATCGATTTTGATGGTGAAAGAAGATGGTGAGAAGTGGAAAGATAGAGATCGAGAAATTTAATGGTCAGAGTGTTGAGTTGTGGAAACTAAAGATGGAGGATCTGTTGGTGGATAAAGATCAGTGGATCGCGGTAGATCCGAGTACTAAACCAACGGGAGTGTCCGATGAAGAATGGAAGAAGTTGGATCGGAAGGCAAAGAGCATAATATGATTGTGTGTCTCAGATTCAGTATTGTTGAATGTATCAAGGGAAGCTACGACGAAGGCTTTGTGGGACAAGTTAGGGACTTTGTGCCATTCTAAGTCTCTGGTGAATAAACTGTTCCTGCGGAAAAAGTTGTATAACCTAAGGATGAAAGATGGAGACTCGGTGACAGAGCATCTAAATGCATTTAATACTGTGGTAAGTTAGTTAGCATCTGTTGATATTAAAATTTCAGTTGAAGATAAGTGCATCAGTTTGTTGTGTTCTCTACCAGATTCGTGGTATAGCCTGGTTATTGCAATAAGTAGTAATGCAACTGCCTTGAAGTTTGATGAAATAGTCTCATCCTTGCTGACAGAGGAGATGAGATGGAAAAATACGGAGAGGCAGAATGGTGATGCCTTGTTTGTACGAGGATGGTCCCAGAATAGAAACAAAAATAAGTCATCGAGTGGGAGATCTAAATCTAGAGGGAGATCTAAATCTCCAGGAAAGCCTGCAAAGGTTGTGTGCTGGAAATGGTGTGCTGGAAATGCGGAAAGGAAGGGCACTACAAAAGGGACTGTAAATCTAAAGCTCCTTATAAAGGAAAGGGATCTGATGATTCTCCTTTTGCAGAAGCAAAAACTACCTCAGATGAAGGTGGGGATGTGTACTTGGCTTCTTCAAGTACACATGTAGATCATGAGGCATGGTTGATTGACTCAGGTGCATCCTTTCACTTCACTCCCCATAGAGAGTGGTTCTGCGAGTATGAGAAATACGATGGTGGTGGTGTCTTCTTGGGGGATGATAGGAAGGCTAGAATCGTTGGTCGCGGAAAAGTAAAGTTGAAGTTGCAAGGTGGAAGGGTTAGAACACTTCTGGGTGTTCTACATTTTCCTGCATTAGCTAGAAATCTGATTTCTGTAAGCAAGATGGATGATGCAGGTGTAAAGACAATGTTCGAGAAAGATACCTACAAGATGGTTCAGGGAGCACTGGTATTGATGCGGGGAGTTCAGATTGGAACTCTGTACAAGCTACAAGGTAGCACTGTTATTGATGGGTGCAACAGTTCTGTGGTTCCTGAAAGTGGAGCAGAAAATCTAGTGGTCTCTGGAGAAAAGACCATGTTGTGGCATCAAAGGCTTGGACATATTGGAGAGAAGGGATTTCGAATACTTCATGGTAAAGGTATGGTAGAAGGTATGAGTAATAGCTCTCTGGATTTTGATTTCTATGAAAATTGTGTATACGGAAAGCAGAATTGGGTGAGTTCCCCCTTTGGTAGTAAGAGGGCGAAACATATATTAGAGCTTGTGCACAGTGATGTGTTTGGACCTGTGAAGGTTCCATCACTGGGTAAGTATGTGTACTATGTATCATTTATAGATGACTTCTCAAAGAATACATGGATATATTTCCTTAAGAAGAAATTTGAAGTCTTTGACAAGTTTAAAGAATTTAAGGTTCTCGTGGAAAATCAGACAGAGAAGAAGATAAAGGTGCTGAGGACAGATAATGGGGGAGAGTTTTGCAACAAGGAATTTGAAGAATTCTGTAAGAAGTGTGGCATATCACGACATAAGACTACTCCATATACACCTCAGCAAAATGGATTTGCAGAAAGAATGAGCAAGACGTTGATGGAAAGGGCAAGAAGCATGCTTAGTGGTGACGGGTTAGGACATGAATTCTTGGCAGAGGCGGTGGATACTGCATGTTACCTGGTCAACAGGTCACCTTCATCAGCGTTGGAGGATAAGACTCCACAAGAGGTATGGACTCGTAAGAAACCCTCTCTTTCACATCTAAGGTACTTGGATGTGATGCATATGTACATGTTCCAAAGGAGAAACGAACCAAGTTGGATAGTAAATCTGAAAAGTGCATCTTTATTGGGTATAAGGATGGTTTAAAGGGTTATAAGCTTTGGAACCCAGTGACAAGGAAGGTTTTGTACAGCCGAGATGTGGTGTTCAGAGAGGTGAAAGATGTTATTAAACATGAAGTCCAACCAAAGGAACCTGAGAAGATAGAGTTTGAGCTAAAGGAGGAAGAATTAGACTCTACAACAGAGGAGGAATCAGAAGATGAAGAGCCACAAACTCCAGCTGTGAGAAGATCAGTTCGAGAAAGAAGGTAGCCAAAAAGGTATAGTCCATCTGCTTTCTGTTCAAATTTTGCTTTGTCTGTTATTGATGATGATCCCAAAACTGTGAAGGAAGCAGTGGATTCAGAGGATGGAAAACTCTGGAAAGAGGTCGTGGTTGATGAAATGGCATCTTTGCAAACAAATGAGGCTTGGGATCTAGTGGAGTTTTCGGATGGAAGAAAACCCATTGGCAGCAAATGGGTGTTCAAAAAGAAGACAAATGTAGAAGGAAAGGTGGAGAAATACAAAGCTCAGTTGGTAGCAAAAAGTTATTCCTAGGTGCCAAGAATTGATTTTGGTGATATTTTTTCTCCTGTTGCCAAGGTAACTTCTATTAGAATACCTTTATCTGTTGCTGCTGCTTTTGATTTTGAGGTAGAACAGATGGATGTGAAGACAACATTTCTTCACGGGGATCTGGAAGAGGAGATCTACATGAAGCAACCTGAAGGCTTTGCGATGAAGGGTAAGAAAGAACTGTTATGTAAGTTAAAGAATTCTATGTATGGGTTAAAACAGTCACCAAGGATGTGGTATCAGAAATTTGATACATTTATACGGGGACTTGGCTTCACCAGAAGCAAAGTAGATCACTGTGTGTATTTTAAATTAATTGGTGACCGTGTTATTTATCTGGTCTTGTATGTGGATGATATGTTGCTGGTTGGAAATGACAAAGAAATTATCCAGAATTTGAAGACCCATTTGTCCTCCAAATTCGACATGAAAGATCTTGGTGTTGCAAACTATATTTTGGGCATGGAAATTAAAAGAGATCGGAAAAAGAGGAAGCTCTGGTTAAACCAGAGGAAGTATGTCGAAACAATATTACAGAGGTTTAATATGCAGTATAGTAAACCGGTGAAGGTTCCTATTCCTGTAGGTGTGAGGTTATCTCTTGAACAGTGTCCCAAGAAACAAGAAGAGGAAGAGGACATGTCGTGTGTTCCATATGCAAGTGCAGTCGGTAGCCTGATGTATGCAATGGTCTGTACTAGACCAGACATTGCACATGTAGTGGGAGTATTGACCAGGTTTATGTCAAAACCAGGGAAGGAGCATTAGACAGCAGTGAAGCGGGTTTTCAGGTATTTGCGTGGCACTAGTGACTATGGTTTGTGTTACCAAGGAAGACTAGGATTAGACACAGTGTTGGATATTCGTGGCTTTGTTGATGCAGACTGGGCTGGAGATCTAGATCAGAGAAGATCTACAAGTGGGTATGTGTTTAACCTATTTGGAGGTGCAGTCAGTTGGATGAGTAAGAAACAATTTGTAGTGGCACTATCAACTATAGAGGCAGAATACATGGCAGCCACTCATGCAAGCAAGGAACCAGTTTGGTTGCAGAGACTGTGTTCAAGTATGGGGTTAGTACAGGAAGTTATAAGGATAGACTGTGACAGCCAAAGTGCAATTTTCTTAGCAAAGAACCCTGCATATCATTCAAAGACAAAGCACATTGATGTTCAGTATCACTTTGTGAGGGATATGATAGAAGAAAAAAAGGTGTTGCTGGTAAAGGTGGACACTTTGAAGAATACTGCAGATGCATTGACAAAATCTGTGAGGTCTGAGAAGTTCTCTTGGTGTAGAGAAACAATGGGCATTGCAGGGCTAGATAAATGACTAAGCTCTCTTGTGGCCCCCTGTGGAAAGAAAACAAAAAGTGGGAGAATGTTGGGTTGTGTTATATTATTTCCATGACTAGCCCACGTAGTTAACCGAGGGTTAGAGGGGGGGAGGTCACATGGGGTTTGAGGCATACCTGTAGCCCCACTTTATGGGGTCCGGGGTAGTGCCACGGAAAATTTTGGTTTTGGAACCTATGTTAGGTTGGGCGGACCCACCTATGGTTTTGTGCATGATTTTCGCACATGTTTTTTGGATGCGATGGTTTTCGGTCCATGGTTTTGGACGCGATGGTTTTTGGTCCATGGTATTGGATGCTTCAGCATGTATAAATATGTATCATAACATTGAAAGGAATATAATGAAAAATCAAGCTGGTAGTCCCGGTTTTGGGATCCAGGGGAAATCTTTGTGTATATGTGTTTTATGTGTTATGCTCTTGCATTGTTTATTTTCTATGTTTTAGAATTCGTATGCAGGTAATTTATGTACGGGGTTAAAACCTACATTTGGTATCTGAGTAGTTTTGGCTTCAAGGGGACGCCTTTGTTGCTGAGGGATTTCGCTCGGGCCTATGGTAGACCCTGTTCAGTGGGAGATCTGCGAGATCGATTCTGATGGTGAAAGAAGATGGCGAGCAGCGGAAACACAGAGATCGAGAAATTTAATGGTCAGAGTTTTGAGTTGTGGAAACTCAAGATGGAGGATCTGTTGGTGGATAAAGATCAGTGGATCGCGGTAGATCCGGGTACTAAACCAACGGGAGTGTCCGCTGAAGATGGAAGAAGTTGGATCGGAAGGCAAAGAGCATAATACGATTGTGTGTCTCAGATTCAGTATTGTTGAATGTATCAGGGGAAGCTACAGCGAAGGCTTTGTGGGACAAGTTAGGGACTTTGTACCAATCAAAGTCTCTGGTGAATAAACTGTTCCTGCCGAAAATGTTGTATAACTTGAGGATGAAAGATGGAGACTCAGTGACAGAGCATTTGAACGCATTTAATATTGTGGTAAGTCAGTTAGCATATGTTGATATTAAAATTTCAGATGAAGATAAGTGCATCAGTTTGTTGTGTTCTCTACCAGATTCGTGGGATAGTCTGGTTATTGCAATAAGTAGTAATGCAACTGCCTTGAAGTTTGATGAAATAGTCTCATCCTTGCTGACGGAGGAGATGAGATGGAAAAATACGAAGAGGTAGAATGATGATTCCTTGTCTGTACGAGGACAGTCCCAGAACAGAAATAAAAATAAGTCATCGAGTAGGAGATTTAAATCTAGAGGGAGATCTAAATCTCCAGGAAAACCTGCAAAGGTTGTGTGCTGGAAATCCAGAAAGGAAGGGCACTACAAAAGGGACTGTTAATCTAAAGCTCCTGATAAAGGAAAGGGATCTGATGATGCTCCTTTTGCAGAGGCGAAAACCACCTCAGATGAAGGTGGGGATGTGTACTTGGCTTCTTCAAGTAGACATGTAGATCATGAGGCATGGTTGATTGACTCAGGTGCATCCTTTCACTTCACTCCCCATAGAGAGTAGTTCTGTGAATATGAGAAATACAATGGTGGTGATGTCTTCTTGGGGATGATAGGAAGGTTATAATCGTTGCTCGCGGAAAAGTAAAGTTGAAGTTGTAAAGTGGAAGGGTTAGAACACTTCCGGGTGTTCTACATATTCCTTCATTGGCTAGAAATATGATTTCTCTAAGCAAGATGGATGATGTAGGTGTAAAGACAATGTTCGAGAAAGATACCTGCAAGATGGTTCGGGGAGCACTGGTATTGATGCGGGGAGTTTGGATTGGAACTCTGTACAAGCTGCAAGGTAGCACTGTTATTGATGGGTACAACAGTTCTGTGGTTCATGAAAGTGGAGCAGAAAATCTAGTGGTCTCCGGAGAAAAGACCATGTTTTGGCATCAAAGGCTTGGACATATTGGAGAGAAGGGCTTTCGAATACTTCATGGTAAAGGTATGGTAGAAGGTATGAGTAATAGCTCTTTGGATTTTGATTTCTGTGAAAATTGTGTATACGGAAAGCAGAATCGGGTGAGTTTCCCCTCTGATAGTAAGAGGGCGAAACAGATATTAGAGCTTGTGCACAATGATGTTTTTGAACCTGTGAAGGTTCCATCACTAGGTAAGTTTGTGTACTACGTATCATTTATAGATGACTTCTCAAGGAATACATGGATATATTTCCTTAAGAAGAAATCTGAAGTCTTTGACAAGTTTAAAGAATTTAAGGCTTTCGTGGAAAATCAGACAGAGAAGAAGATAAAGGTGTTGAGGACAGATATGTAGAAATTTTGAATAATTTAACACATATTCACAGAGATTATCCTGATCATACAATTATAAGCGGAACATGTATAATACATAATCTCCTCTACGTTGATCATCAATTTACAGAAGCAGAAACATTCACAGGCATACATAGAAGCATCAATCACACATATCAACACAGTGTTTTCCCGGGGAAAGCATCTCGCTAAAAACCCCAACTATCTGTATATTAATGATTGAGTCATGTAACATTACACAGCATAATACTTCTCACAAGTATCTCCACCTCTGTTACACACAATACAGCTCAGATCTAATCTCCAAATCTATTCCACTGCTTGCCTGCCTCCACTGCTCAATACCTGCTCAAGAACTGATGAGAATAGCTTCCCAAACTCGTTTTTCACCTGCAAAATAGTCACTCACTCTTTGTGGACGTGAGCAAAGGCTAAAATGTGGGCCAAATACGTGAGCAAACTCATTGGCATACTCAATCCCTTGATTGTGCAAGATCTGGTGCACAACTATAGTCACAACTGATAGCAATCTGATTCTCTACCACTTGTCCCTGTTGAACTGAACATGCACTGACATGCAACTGACATGCAACTGAGCTAACTGATGTATTCTTTAGTTGTATTATGAGTTAATAATTAGTTTAACAACTCATCATTAGTCTATCTGCAGTTAGACTAACTACAACCAGTTTAACTAAGTCAAACTGAACACAACTCCATCAACTGTACCTCCAGTCCACTAAACTCAACTCACTTGAGTTCTAACTGAAGTCCTGCATGCAAATATTAGTCATCCCATAGGTAACCACGTATTTCCTTGTGGGATCCGCATGTACCACATCCGTAGCTCATTCTGAAGTGCTCCAAGAGAATAAGATCAAGTTTATAGTCCAAATATTATTGTGAGATAATAATATTTGACTTTTCTATTTTTGACAGCCAGTCTAAAAATAGACTTTGATCACTCACACTGTGATCACTCACACTTTCATCAAAAATAGAAATCAATCTATTTTTCCAACTTGATCAATCATCCATAAACATAGACATGATCCATATGTCTAAAAATAGACTTGCGCCAAAAATAGCCTGCGGGCCCACTTAGTGAAGGCGACTCTTTTCACTAAGCTCCATCATCTTGTTGCAATCTCAACAAGCATTTCTTGTTGCACACTTTTCAACACTCCCTCTCAACAAGAAAGGCTTCCTCTCAAACCCGATCCTGTAACTCTGGAATGTTCTCCATGCAACACATTGGCTGGTCCACTTGCTCTGTCATCAAAGTCTCTGACTGCTATTGCCTCTGTCGACTGAAACTCTGCATCTCTGTGCTCTTCAGTATCTGACTGCTCTAGCCTCTGTCACTTTGATCTCTGACTGCATCCGTGCTGCTGCTGGTTCTATCTCCCAGCATTGCATCCGCACTGCACCTCCCAATTGACCTCCCTGTTGGGATAGAAACACCCTCTGATGCTGAAGCTCTACCTGCTGCTGACAAGTGCTCCCTCTCTGACATCTGCGCTACTGCAACATCTCCATGCATCTCGCACCATTGCACACCTCTCTGTGCCACCTAGCACTGTGCAAAACACTTGTGCCTCTTGCATTGCTACAGCCTGCTAGCTATGCGCTGTCCTGGGATTCCCTGCACTGTTGCTCTCTCTGCCGCTCCATCCGCATCTGTCTCTACCCAATCAGTCAGTTCCTGCTACTACACATCGGGGCTCCCGTAGCAAGGTCTCATCCAAGAGGTTGGGTACCTCAAGGATCCTGCCCCTCCTCCTTGGGACAATCAATCCACATCACCCCACCTCCTACCTGGAGGTATGGCTGCATGCGATCCCTCAGCCTACCTGGCTTGAAGTTTCCCCCTACTGGAGGTCTCTGGATGAGTAGATGTCTCTACTTGATCTCCTTTCAGCTTCCCCTGTTGTGGCTCCTCCACAATCTCCTGAAGTTGCTGCACCAATCGTGGCTCCTCCACAATCGTCTGAGACTTCTTCTGGCTCTGCATGTTAAGAGGTAATATACGCTCCCTCTCAACCACCAAGTCTCCATCAGTTGCCTTGCTACTCAAGGCTTTGCATGCATCTTGAACCTCAAGAGCATACAGGTTCCTGACCCATGAACCAATCTCATGACAACGAAAGCATCTCACCTTTGACTTGTCAACCTTCTTCCCATCACTGGAAGAACAAGATTCGAAAAGAGAAACCTTCTCCTTCCCCTTCTTCGCCTTACTTGCTAAGGCACAGTTCTCCTCGTCCTGCATGGATGAAGAACCGTCTCTGGTGCTCCGTCTAATCTCCTCCTGCATCAAATCCGACCATGGTCGTTCCCAATTTGGTAGTTTCTCCCTTCCATTCACCGAGTCCTGGTAGCTATGCCAACTCTTAGGAAGGTCAAGGAGTCCTAGACTCACCATCCTCATCATCAACAGTAACCCCCACACTTCCCAGCTCATCTCGACATTGAGTGAACCTCGTGAGATACTGGGGCATACTATCTCCATTCTCGAACTGAATGTTTCTGAGTTTTATCTCTTGCTTTGGAATTAAATTCGAATTCCACCAGCACAAAACTCAACTGCTTCCGATCTAGAATTCGTGAGAACAAAATATTTCTCGTACAGAGATTGACTGTATGGGCTTTCACCGGATATTTCACCTTCCAAAGGAAGGATGAATCCAGAGGCTACCTGGCCCGATTACAGGCTCTGCCTAGAGAAATGGAATGTAAACACTTCCTGAATAGTAGATCTGATGATCAATCCTCGCTTGATATCCTGTAAAAATCTCTTCTACAAATCAAGCTGCTCCGATACCATGTATAAACTTTTTCTACAAATCATCTAGCTCTGATACCATGTAGAAATTTTGAATAATTTAACACATATTCACAGAGATTATCCTGATCATACAATTATAAGCGGAACATGTATAATACATAATCTCCTCTACGTTGATCATCAATTTACAGAAGCAGAAACATTCACAGGCATACATAGAAGCATCAATCACACATATCAACACAGTGTTTTCCCGGGGAAAGCATCTCGCTAAAAACCCCAACTATCTGTATATTAATGATTGAGTCATGTAACATTGCACAGCATAATACTTCTCACAAGTATCTCCACCTCTGTTACACACAATACAGCTCAGATCTGATCTCCAAATCTATTCCACTGCTTGCCTGCCTCCACTGCTCAATACCTGCTCAAGAACTGATGAGAATAGCTTCCCAAACTCGTTTTTCACCTGCAAAATAGTCACTCACTCTTTGTGGACGTGAGCAAAGGCTAAAATGTGGGCCAAATACGTGAGCAAACTCATTGGCATACTCAATCCCTTGATTGTGCAAGATCTGGTGCACAACTATAGTCACAACTGATAGCAATCTGATTCTCTACCACTTGTCCCTGTTGAACTGAACATGCACTGACATGCAACTGAGTTAACTGATGTATTCTTTAGTTGTATTATGAGTTAATAATTAGTTTAACAACTCATCATTAGTCTATCTGCAGTTAGACTAACTACAACCAGTTTAACTAAGTCAAACTGAACACAACTCCATCAACTGTACCTCCGGTCCACTAAACTCAACTCACTTGAGTTCTAACTGAAGTCCTGCATGCAAATATTAGTCATCCCATAGGTAACCACGTATTTCCTTGTGGGATCCGCATGTACCACATCCTTAGCTCATTCTGAAGTGCTCCAAGAGAATAAGATCAAGTTTATAGTCCAAATATTATTGTGAGATAATAATATTTGACTTTTCTATTTTTGACAGCCAGTCTAAAAATAGACTTTGATCACTCACACTGTGATCACTCACACTTTCATCAAAAATAGAAATCAATCTATTTTTCCAACTTGATCAATCATCCATAAACATAGACATGATCCATATGTCTAAAAATAGACATAGTCTAAAAATAGACTTGCGCCAAAAATAGCCTGCGGGCCCACTTAGTGAAGGCGACTCTTTTCACTAAGCTCCATCATCTTGTTGCAATCTCAACAAGCATTTCTTGTTGCACACTTTTCAACAAGATAATGGTGGAGAGTTTTGTAGCAAGGAATTTGAAGAATTCTGTAAGAAGTGTGGTATATCACGGCAGAAGACTACTCCATATACACCTCAGCAAAATGGATTTGCAGAAATAATGAACAAGACGTTGATGGAAAGGGCAAGAAGCATGCTCAGTGGTGCCGGGTTAGGACAGGAATTCTTGGCAGAGGCGATGGATACTGCATGTTACCTGGTCAACAGGTCACCTTCATCAACGTTGGAGGATAAGACTCCACAAGTGGTATGGACTGGTAAGAAACCCTCTCTTTCACATCTAAGGGTATTTGGATGTGATGCATATGTACATGTTCCAAAGGAGTAACGAACCAAGTTGGATAGTAAATCTGAAAAGTGCACCTTTATTGGGTATAAGGATGGTTTAAAGGGTTATAAGCTTTGGAACCCAGTAACAAGGAAGGTTGTGTACAACCGAGATGTGGTGTTTAGAGAGGTGAAATATGTTATTAAACATGAAGTCCAACCAAAGGAACCTGAGAAGATAGAGTTTGAGCTAAAGGAGGAAGAATCAGACTCTACAACAGAGGAGGAATCAAAAGATGAAGAGCCACAAACTCTAGCTGTGAGAAGATCAGTTCGAGAAAGAAGGCAGCCAGAAAGGTATAGTCCATCTACTTTCTGTTCAAATTTTACTTTGTGTGTTATTGATGATGATCCCAAAACTGTGAAGGAAGCAGTGGATTTAGGGGATGGAAAACTCTGGAAAGAGGTTGTGGTTGATGAAGTGGCATCTTTGCAAAAAAATGAGGCTTGGGATCTGGTGGAGTTGCCGGATAGAAGGAAACCCATTGGCAGCAAATGGGTGTTCAAAAAGAAGACAAATGTAGAAGGAAAGGTGGAGAAATACAAAGCTCAGTTGGTAGCAAAAGGTTATTCCCAGGTGCCAGGAATTGATTTTGGTGATATTTTTTCTCCTGTTGCCAAGGTAACTTCTATTAGATTACTTTTATTTGTTGTTGTTGCTTTTGATTTTGAGGTAGAACAGATGGATGTGAAGAAATCATTTCTTCACGGGGATCTGGAAGAGGAGATCTACATGAAGCAACCTGAAGGCTTTGCGGTGAAGGGTAAGAAAGAACTAGTATGTAAGTTAAAGAAGTCTCTGTATGGGTTAAAACAGTCACCAAGGATGTGGTATCAGAAATTTGATACATTTATACGGGGACTTGGCTTCACCAGAAGCAAAGCAAATCACTGTGTGTATTTTAAATTAATTGGTGACCATGTTATTTATCTGGTCTTGTATGTGGATGATATGTTGCTGGTTGGAAATGACAAAGAAAATATCTAGGATTTGAAGACCCATTTGTCCTCCAAATTCGACATGAAAGATCTTGGTGCAAAAAACTATATTTTGGGCATGGAAATTAAAAGAGATCGGAAAAAGAGGAAGCTCTGGTTAAACCAGAGGAAGTATGTCGAGACAATATTACAGAGGTTTAATATGGAGGATAGTAAATCAGTGAAGGTTCTTATTCTTGTAGGTGTGAGGTTATCTGTTGAACAGTGTCCCAAGACACAAGAAGAGGAAGAGGACATGTCCTATGTTCCATATGCAAGTGCAATCAGTAGCCTGATGTATGCAATGGTCTGTACTAGACCAGACATTGCACATGCAGTGGGAGTATTGAGCAGGTTTATGTCAAAACCAGGGAAGGAGCATTAGACAGCAGTGAAGCAGGTTTTCATGTATTTGCGTGGCACTAGTGATTATGGTTTGTGCTACCAAGGAAGACCAGGATTGGACACAGTGTTGGATATTCGTGGCTTTGTTGATGTAGACTAGGTTGGAGATCTAGATCAGAGAAGATCTACAAGTGGGTATGTGTTTAAGCTATTTGGAGGTGCAGTCAGTTGGATGAGTAAGAAACAATCTGTAGTGGCACTATCAACTATAGAGGCAGAATACATGGCAGCCACTCATGTAAGCAAGGAAGCAGTTTGGTTGCAGAGACTGTGTTCAAGTATGGGGTTAGTACATGAAGCTATAAGGATAGACTGTGACAACCTAAGTGCAATTTTCTTAGCAAAGAACCATGCATATCATTCAAAGACAAAGCACATTGATGTTCAGTATCACTTTGTGAGGGATATGATAGAAGACAAAAAGGTGTTGCTGGTAAAGGTGGACACTTTGAAGAATACTGCAAATGCATTGACAAAATCTGTGAGCTCTGAGAAGTTCTCTTGGTGTAGAGAAACAATGGGCATTACAGGGCTGGATAAATGACTAAGCTCTCTTGTGGCCCCCTGTGGAAAGAAAACAACAAGTGGGAGAATGTTGGGTTGTGTTATATTCTTTCCATGACTAGCCCACGTAGTTAACCGGGGGTTAGAGGGGGGGAGGTCACATGGGGTTTGAGGTGTACCCGTAACCCCACTTTATAGGGTTCGGGGTAGCACCCCAAAAAATTTTGGTTTTGGAACCTATGTTAGGTTGGGCGGACCCACCTATGGTTTTGTGCATGATTTTCACACATGTTTTTTGGACGCGATGGTTTTCGGTCCATGGTTTTGGACGCGATGGTTTTCGGTCCATGGTATTGGATGCTTCGGTGTGTATAAATATGTATCATAACATTGAAAGGAATATAATGAAAAATCAAGCTGGTAGTCCCGGTTTTGGGATCCAAGGGAAAATCTTTGTGTATATGTGTTTTATGTGTTATGCTCTCGCATTGTTTATTTTCTGTGTTTTAGAATTCGTATGTAGGTAATTTCTGTACGGGGTTAAAACCTACAGTCCCACTGTATAAGTATCAAAATCTTGATACCAAATCCTTGGATATTGCTTTAACCCATATAGGGACTTTTTCAGCTTGCAAACCAACTCTTTCTTTTCTTTCATTGCAAAACCTTTTGAATCTTTCATGTAAATTTCTTCTTCTAGATTCTCTTGTAGGAATGTTGTCTTTACATCCATCTATTCTACTTCAAGATCCAAAGCAACATCCATAGAAAAAATAAATCTGAAAGAAGTTTACATAACAACATGAGAAAATGTTTCACGCAAGTCAATTCCCTCTACCTGCGAATAACCTTTTGCCACTAACTTAGCTTTGTGTTTCTCCACTATACATTCCACATAGTACATTCGAATTCTTCTTAAACACCCATTTGATACCAATTACATTTCTTCTAGCTGACAACTCAACTAGATCCCGAGACTCATTCTTATAGAAGGTTGTCATTTCTTTAACCATGGCCTTCTTGATCTAGAGTTTACCATCCTCTGAATTCACGGCATCCCTAATAGTTGTGGGATCATCATCAATATTGGACAAAGCAAAGCTATAATGAAAATCAAGTGGAGTATAACTTTTTTGTTTCCTTATTTCCTGAATTGATTTCCTCAATACTAGAGCATGAGGCTCTTCTTCTTTTGAATAATGTTCATTTGCTGAGTCAAATTCTTCATCTTGCAACTCAAACTTTACCACATCTGGTTCTTTTTCCCTTGGTAGGACATAATGTTTGAAAACATCTTTGACCTCTCTAAAGACAACATCTCAATTTTAAACAACATTCTTAGTTTATGGATTCCAAAGCTTATAACCTTTCATATCATCTTTATAACCAATAAATATACACTTTTCAACTTTGTTATCCAAGGCTCACTCTTGTTTTCTTTTGGAACATGTACATAAGCATCACAACCAAAAACTCTTAGATGTTTAAGAGAGGATTTTTTACCAATCCATGCCTTGTGCAAAGTCTTTTCAACCAATGCCGACGAGGGTGATTGATTTACTAGGTTACATGTAGTATCCATTGCCTCTACCCATAATTTTTGTCCTAATCGACACCATTGAACATGCTCCTTGATTTTTTTCATCAGTGTCTTGTTCATCCTTTATGCAACCCCATTTTGTTGAGGTGTGTATGGAGTAATCTTCCATCTTGGTATAACACACTTCTTATGGGATTCCTCAAATTCATTCTTATATAACTCTCCACCATTGTCTATCCTAGATACCTTAATTTTATTCTACACAAGAGCCTTGAACTCTTTACACTAACTAAAGACATTAGATTTCTTCTCAATGAAATAAATCATCTATGATTGAAACATAATACATAGATTTACCTAATGATGAAACATGCATAGGTCTAAACACATCATTATGTAATGACTCTAAATTTTCTTTTTCTCTTGTAGAAATTGGTGAGAACCCCACCTTATTCTATTTACCATAATTTCAATGTTCACAAAAAATCAAGATCTAAAGTCCAATCTGACAAACCCTCATCCATACCTTTATCGTGTAATGCTTGAAGGCCCTTCTCTCTAGTATGATCTAGTTTTTGATGTCACAACATGTCTTTTCTCTAGAGATAATATGAGTTCTATCTTAATCATTTTCACCCTCACATATGGTAGAATTGTTACAACCACTAGTGACGATGATTCCTAACAACTTGTACAAAGTTCGAGTCCAAAATATCCTCAACAAAACCATTTCTCCTCAAGCCATCATGCATGTTTCCTTTTCAAACACAATATTTACACCTATATCACTAATCTTGCTTATAGATACCAAATTTGTAGCCAACCTTGGAATGTGTTGAACCTCAAGGAATGTTATAACCCTTACATTCTTGAACATACAATTGAATTTCCTTGTCCTATGATTATGGTTGTCGAGCCACCCCCCAAGGAAACATCACCTCCATCAAACATTTTGTATTCATAGAGCCACCCCAAATGGGGAGTCATATGAAAAGAGACATACAAGTCAATCAATCATAAATCATGATCTACATGCATTTTTTAAGAAGCCAAGTACGCATACCCTCCTTCCTCTAAGGAGGTCTTCTTTTCTTTAGAGGGACCATCATCATATCCTTTTCTGTCTCAACACATTTGGATCTACAAATCTTCTAGTAATGCCCTTCTTTGCCACATCTCCAATAATTCTTTATGAACTCTCCTAGAGATTTATATCTACCTCTAGATTTGGATCTCCCACTTGGGTCTTTATTTTTATTTCTACCTAGAGAACATCCTCTTACAAATATAATATTCATGCTCTGGATTTCCACAATTTTTCACCTCATTTCCTTGGATACAAGGATGAGACAATATCATTGAAACTTAAAATGGTTGCACCACTCCTTATGGTGATAACCAGACTATCCCACCAATCTGGTAAGAGCATGTAATGTCCCTTCCTAAACTATTTTGGAAAATTATTTATTTCTGCATTTTGGGGCCAACTTTGGAGGAGATGGGGCCCATTCGATTTTATTAGGAGACTTAGGAGTTAGAAGTAAGTTATTTTGGTTTTGTTCACACAAGGAAAATAAGCACTTCCTAAGCCAATAATTCGAATTGCTTAAGAGGGAAAATCAATGGCTTAGTGATGGACCCACGAAAGACGGAAAATGGAGGGAAAACGTGTTCCACTAAATCTATATAAGGAATGTAGCTCTCCTCATTTCATTCATGTGATTGGAGTATATCAATTTCTGTTTGGTTGTTTGGGCTGCTTAGCCGAGTCATTGGCTATTTAGCACGAGTTCTTCAGGCGAAGAGCTCACCCTTTCTTCGAGGGACTTCAAGTGCCACCCTATGAAGGTTTTCTTCATCTCTTCAGGAGGAGGATCACATTGTGATTCCCAGCAGTAGCTTTCCCTTCCAGGTTGTGCGTATTACTGGGGGATGTAGTGGAGAGGAGGTTGAATTCATTGGTGGTGCTTAGCAGTGGAGATTTGACGTGAGATTTTTCAGAGAGGAGGCTAGGGAGGATTGTCAACATTTAGGAGAGTTTAGGAGTTGATTGAGCTTCTGGGTCGGCAATGTGACTTTCGCACTACCTGGGCTAGCGCAGAGGTAGTGTGTGGGAGCTCATTTTGTGGGTAGAGTATCAGTCCTTGAGGCTGAGCTTTGTCGTGGAGGTTAGAGGAGATATTTGGAGTGATATTTGCTTCCATTTCAAAGCTTGGAGGAGGACTTTATGGTCATTCCTTGTAGGTCGTATTTCTGGAGCTGTTTGGAGGGCGTGGGCCATAGAAGAGGTCGAATTTGGGAGGTCAAAATCTGGCCAAATCATTTTTGGGTTTTTTCTGGATTTTTAACAAGGATCCTAGATATAAAGTTTTAGAATTTTTTGAGCACCGGAAGTGGGGCTTTCAGCCGTATCTTTACAGCAGGCAGTGCATAATTGCTGGGGATTGCACAGTGCCTTTGGGGGTCGATTTTGGGAGGTCAAAATTGGGCCAAACCATTTATGGGTTTTTGTGGGTTTTGGTCAAGGAGTTTGTGGCTGAAGTTTCATCACTTTCTAAGCACCAGAGGCAGGGTTTCTTGTAGCTCCTTTCTAGCCAACAATTGTAGTTACTAGGAGATAACATAGAGCATTAGAGGAGCAGTTATTTCCAACATTGAGATTACTGTTTGACACCTGAGTTCTGTCAAGCTTGCCCTTGAGGCAAGCCAAAGTGCATTTTCCACACTATTGTACTTGCTCCACTCCATCAATAAAATGGCTCAGTTGGTTCACATTTCTGTTGTGTACTGAACATTTGTTGTTCGTTTAATTTTTATGTGTATGAATCACATTTGCTTTTGTATATCATTGTCTGTTCCAAATTTTCTGCATTTGGGACATTACAGAGCACAATAAATCAACACACTTATACTCATCATAAATCATAATATTCATTGATAATAAATTACCATGGTATTGAAGGCATTCAGATGCTTTATCACCAAGTATTCATCATTCATCTCCAAGTTGTACAAAATCTTTCGCAGTAAAAGTTAAATTAGCAGGGACTAATTCCTTGTTGTAGTTTCTCTCAAAACATTTAGTAATATTAAATCCAAGAGACACAACCTAATTATTCTCTTTGCCTTCCGATGCAACTTTGTCAAGTCTTTTGTTGACATCTATAGCTGTAGTACCTAGATCCATAGTGATCCATTGATATTTGTCCACCAAAAGATCTTCCATTTCGAGCTTCCATGACTCAAAACTTTTCCTATTCGATTTCTTTATCTCTATTTTTTAATTGCTTTCCATTCCTTTCCACCACAAGAATCACCACCACAAAGCTCCCACTAAAAATAGGCTTTTCATAGACCTAAGATAATTGAAACCTTAGCAGCAAAGACGTCTGTATGAAGTCAAAAAGCACTTTGATACCAAATGTAAGCTTTAAACTTTTATAATCAACAATGAATACATAAACTCTTTATAAACAAATAAATGAAACAAGGATAATCCCAGAAAATACTTAGATATTTACCTATCATTCAACCATAGCTTAGTTGGTAGAGAAAATGATTAAAGTGGGAGGAAAAATCATGATTTCCATCTTTAGGTCGAGCCCCTGGGGGAAATCTCAATTGGAAATTAGCACAGTGAAAATGAAGTGTTATGTACTAAGAGATTCGAGGTTCAAATCCCCTCGACTTACTCGTGTTTGCAAAAGGGGCATATAGAGGCATCTAGGGGTTACAATGATAGTAGTCATAATCAACCTCATGTTATGCGAGTATGAAACTGTCCTAGTTGTCGATTCCTCTTGTCACAAAAAAACAATACTTAGAAATTTACCTTGTAAACCCTTAATTGAGAAAAATAGCAAAATGTATAGAGTTGCGCCTCTAATTTTTGTCATTAATCAACTTCACGGTTTACAATACAAAATATAGGATTTTGCAACATCCAAAAACCCATGCCCCATTGATTTAGATTATATTACAATCTCACATCCTTAATTAGAACTAGAAAACCATGTGCCACAAAATCACTAAAGTGGAAATCATGCACTAAAAATCGCCAAAAGCGAACAAAAAAATACGTTTTTTTATTTAACTTTTTTTTTTCCCAGGAATTTCACCCCCCTCGTAACCCCTCAAATAGAGGAGGTTGTTGCTTCATTTGTGACCCCCCATTGTGCTCAACACATATGAATCAAGCATGGGGCTGGTCATGCAGAGAATATACACATATCTAACAAGATTGAAATAGGGTCTAACTCTCTAAATATGAAACTAGGAATAAACCCATTAGCTACCAATTCTTCAAAAAGAAAGGAAGATACCCATGACTTACTAGAATTCACTAGACACAAGCTTGGACTATTATATTGGAGACACTGCATAGAAGAGTCAAACCACAAAGCTATAGTGATGAGGAATAGAAAACACAATTCAAGTTTGTTCGAGATAATAGGTTAAGGCACTTGAGGAAATGGGAAGTACCACCTCTAATGCCACACAATGTTGTATGAGAAACCAACTTACAATGAGTCATGTGCCTTATGAAATGAGAGATATATGCCTTGTCCTCCATCAATTTAGGGTATAGATTGGGTGTAGAACTTGCCATTGATAACAATATTCACCTCTTTTACTAAAGTTGTTTGGTTCATAAATTTGTTTGTAGTGGTATTATTTTCCCTTAAAAACATGATAAAATTGCACACCAGAGAATGATTTTGAAGTTTACTATATCCTCTCTATCATCGAACCCAAAAGATTAGCAAATGGAATGAAGTTCCAAACCATATGCCTAATAACATTTTTGGAATCCCCAACGGTAATCAAATTCCTAAGACGAAGGTTGATGGTGATTTTCAAGCCTTACAAAAGTATGTAAGGTTTAACTTGTTATTAGTAGATGTGCCAAGATTCTAAGCAAATAAAAATTCTATTATTCTTCCAAGATTTGTGATAACCCCTATTACACTTATCACACATAAAAAAAATGAGTAAAACGAGAGCTTAAATCGAGGGTTTGTAAATGTAAAAAATAATTATAAGATGTAAAAGATTTTAAAATCTAAAATACTTAAGAGTACAAATCAATTTAATATATATCAAGAGGATACAATATCATGTAAAATTTTCAAAACCACCAATATGATGATGCGAGATAATTATCTAAATCCTCTATATTGAAACTTAGATTTAACATCATGTTTTTTATTTAAATATTAAATATTAATTTAATATTTGGAGGCAAGTCATATTTAATTATATGTTGATTTTTTTTGGGTTTAACAAGTTTTTTTTTTCTTGTAAACTTGGCGGTGCTTATTCTATTTATATTAATTTTCCAAAATCAAAAACTTCCATTTGCTCCAGGTGGCTTACCTGCCTGAAGGAAACCAGATAGCCACCTGTTTGCATTAAAACCTGTCCAAAATTTGAAAAGGGTTTTTTTCTATCCATCTAGCGACATCGTCTTTACTGTTTATACTACTGCTCAGATTAAACAAATTAAACAAGTAAAAGCATTTCATCAAAATTTTATTAGAATTGTACTAGACCACTGCTTCAATCCTCGTCCGAGGATATTACTGGGGCTGGCACTTTGGCACTGGAGCCAAGCATCTCGCTCCTCTTCATATCTTGTAGTGTCTGCTCGATTCTTCCCAAGGCCAAGTTGTTTCTGTAGGTCTGTATCTGAACTGTTGCAATTTCCCTGAGGAGTTCAGCCCTGACTGGATCCTTTTCCTTGGTGTTCTCCTTTGCCTTTGTTCCGCCACTCACTGCTTGTTCTCGATTAAGGGTCATGGCCTGTGCCACCACATTCTTCATGACCCAATACTGTTGTATTGTTTACCTGAAGAGGGAGTGACGACCTCGAGAATTCCCTGGATCGGGAACCATACTTTCCCACTCCTCCATGGGGATGTCTTGGTTCTTTATATGATCATTAAGTTCTTGCTCCCACCCAGCAATTTGGGCTCTGATGTCTGGCGGGTTCCCTGCCATATAGGCGTCAATGAGGGTTTTCATATGTTCACTGCCCGACATTCTCCCTCTTTTCCTTTGTTTTTTGTTCGAGCCACTTGTTCCTTCTGCCATCTTTTTATCTCACTTGCCTCTCCTGGTTGCCATGTTACTACCTGCCTGCCTGTTGCTGTCTTCTTCTTGTTGTTCTCTGTCTTCCTCATTGTGCTGGGCATAGTGTGAGGCAAGACCTATCACATAGTCATTACAGTTATCAGTTTTATGATAGTAAAACAAAACAGTTTCCCATTTACCTATGTCCTTTTTGTTATCCCTTCCGTTGCCAGAATTAGTTTCCTTCGAAATTTCTTTCATAATGTCACCAATCCTCTCAATGTTATGGGTTCTTTCGTTTCTTGATTCTCTTGAAGTTTTTCCTCACGACAACAAACGACATGCGACCTGCTTGTCTTGGGCATCCTCATGGTTTCTTCCCTAGATAAGGTTGGTTTGATGTTCCTCGCTTGCCAGGGTCTCTCAGGTTTGGGTAGGTCCTCCCTTAGGGTGCTGGCCTTATATTCCTCCCCTAGAGGTTGGGGTTTATCAAGTTATTTGAGTTTGATTTAGGACTTACTTGTGTCTTGAGAAACCGTGATTTAAGGGTATTTAAGCTATCAAAATCACCAAGGGATCACACCCAGTTTGGGCTACACAAACCCTCAACATCACCCGGGGATCGCACCCAGCTTGGGCCACAAGAGCCCTCAACATCATTGGATTTTTGCCCACGAAATTTCAAACTAATGACCTTCACATCACAAAGTAACTTAACATACACCCCATCACCATTTATTTTACACCCCATAAACTATATATTAAAACTTTGCTTTAACATAATGTCTTTTATTTAAATATTAAATATTAATTCAATATTTAGACCAAAGCTACATTTCATAATGCTTTGTGACTTTCAACTATCTTACCTCCTCTAACTTTACTAAATTTCTTACCATAACTTATCTATTTATAATTAAAAATAAAATTCATAAATACAATTTCAAACAAAATAATACAATCAGAATGGTGGTCCACTAATGAAATTCAAATTACCATAACTTATCTATTTATAATTAAAAAATAAAATTCATAAATACAAGTTCAAAGAAAAAAATCCAATTAAAATGGTAGTCAACTAATGAAATTCATAAACACAAGTTCAAACAAAATAATCCAATCACAATGGTTGTCAACTTTCTTGAATATCATTATATTAAATATACAATATTCAAATTTTCTTCAATTAAATAAAAACTAAAAATATTCAATTTTTCTTGAATTAAATAAAGAACAACTTTATTTTACAATATCATTATCTAAAAATACAATATTCAATTAAATACACAACTAAAACTATTCCAATATATTTTTAATGAAGTGAACAACTAAAAAAATATTAAAATTATGTTTATAATTTTACATGAATATTATTTTTTTGATAAAATAAAAAACATAAAATACACACAATCACGCCCACCGATAGTTAACATGGATTAGTATGATGTCTCTCATGCATAAAGTATTATTATTATTTAGTTGAAATGATATATGAAAAGCCTTAACACTGTAAAATGTATATATTTTCTCGGGCAACTGTGTTTGGTGAAATGTCAGGGAGGGAACCATCACGCGGAATTAAATTTTCAACCTATGGGTTGGAAGCGTTGAATGTGAATATAGTTTTCCAGTTTCAGACGAAACGAAATCGGAGGCAAACCAATATGGGATTCTTCGATCCCAGACCATCAAAGTGATTTCAGATCTGAGTGCGTGTGCGGATTTTATTGCAGGAGGAGCAATCAAGGAGTTTAGCGGCTCGTCCCACCCAGGTTCGAAGCGCTGGGGCGCCCGGCATGCGCCCTGGCATATTTTAATTGGAGATTGGTCGCATGATCGACCATTCTTGGCATATTTTGGGGCGCGCCGTTTGCAGCTTTTATGAGCAGGTAATGTTCGCTTCTGGATTTGTAGTTTTTGTTATTATTTGGTTATTTAATTTTTGAATTTTCAGTGGAAATTTGACGGCCATTCTTTGATAAGATCCAGTTACAAGTCCCGATTAATTTGCCCACAGAACAAATAAACCCTACCTCTAATGGCAAATTAGGTTAGACCACACTACGAACAATGCAGGTCCTGATCGGTGTGAGAAACTGTAGTTTTGCATGAAAACCTTGGTCTTAAATACATTCGAGGCTTTGGACATTTGTAGGATGTATTTTTTCCATGGAAAATGTCCTGGGAAACCCTTCGGGTACTTGCTTATATTTTATGAATGGTGTCTGGGCAAATGCCATGAAGTACAATATGTACTTCTAACCCAGAGGGGCTCTACCGAACCTGAATCTATGAACACTCTGCGATCTGTCTTAAAACTGGTAGTTTCAAATTGATTAAGCTTACTTATCGGGCTACATTTATATATAAATATATAAATATGTTTCCTTTTGGTTAATTCAAATCTATTAAGGTAACCCACTGAGCTACATTCATATATAATCGTATAATCATTGTTTTAAAGAAAGTTGCATAGAGAAACACACCATGACGCAGGAGGTTACACTGTAGAACACAAACTTCTTTCAACTTAGGCACACGCCAAGTCGGAGCAGTATGCATTCTACCAAATTCACTTGTGACTACCTGGCCTTGCCTTTTTTGACATGTCATTTGTAGAACAGATATCACTACAGCTTGACATGTCATCTGTAGAACAGATATCACCACAGCAAAAATAGATCCTTGCTGGACGGTTTTTTTCCTTTAATATTTAAATTTGAATATTTTATGTGTTTTTGGTCAAATTGTTTTAGGCCCGGTTGTGACTGGTTCTCGGTTCAGGGGTTCTACTGGTTTGGTCAACATTTTGGTTCTGAATCCTGATAACATTGATGCTAGCTTGCTGTTGAGCTCTTAGAGAAGCTAGTATTGCTTGGTGGGATGCCTTGCTAGGTTTTGTTATTGTTGGTTAGGGTTTGCAGTGATTGTTTACCCTTTAGCCAGGGTTTGGGAGATTTTGGAGGAGTCCTTGCATGGGATGAGCTGAAAGAACTTGTTCTACCTAATTGGGATAAGGTTGGGTATGGTACTTTATCTTCATTATTGCTATAATAAGAAGTTTATCATTGATGTCCTAAATTCTGTACTTGGAGATCTGATTTTATTAGTTAGTGCAAGTTTCATGGCTGTTATGATACACTGATTTATTGGGACAGCAAGGCTGAAAATGTTGTGTGATCTCACACCCTTTAGTGAAACTTCAGATCTGAAATGCACTGTTATATTTGTGCTGTTCATGAATGAAATGATCAAATCTGCATATATGATTACACCATGCCCTAAGGGTTGTTGTATTGATTAAGTGTGGAAGCATATTGCGGTGTTTATTTACTTGAACTTGCCAATATTAATGTTGGATAAAGTTGAGATATTTGCAGGTATTTTTTAGAATATTTCAGTTCAGCCCCAAGTTTGAATGTTTTATTGATAAATCTGCAAACTTGTTGAAATGAGGTGAAATTTCTTAATTTAGTGAGTGCACAGGTTTTGGTGATGATTCCTTGTTCACACAATTTATGCAAAAGGTATTAAATGTTGTGCAGATGTCTTGGTTCAGGACCCAGGTGTCAACGATCTCCTTTAAAAATGATGTTAGGAATTGGGCCAACCTAGACTGATAAGGCTACTTTATTTATTAGACTGGCAGATTGGATAAAATTGAGACCTTTAAGAATTGTGAAGATTTTGCACTAGAGGTGGGCATGATATAAATCTTGTAATTTTTATATTTACTTGGTGCATTCAAGTATAACCTCCTGCGCTGCATTATTAAGCAGATAATGGTTGTAGACCACTATTTCTGTGTAAAGCTAGAGGAAGAGAATCTTCATTTTGATAGGGCAAGAAAATGTTGTGACCTCTGTTACCGGAAATGCTTGGAAGGGAGGGCAAAACACCATTTAGCGTTTCAGAGAGGGTACACCCCAGATATGGCATCAAATTATTTCACGACTATCTGATTTTTGGAAATGCTGTGTTAGGATTCTGGAGATAGAAATGTGAAAACATTGTTTTCTGGCAAAATTGTGAAATGTTTCACAATTCACAATTCACAATTTTGAAACATTTCCATCCTGTAGGCCTGCCTTTTTGGCTGAAAAGGATTACAGGATTAAAAAACAAACCCCCCCAAAAACCAGGTAAACAACCGCAACAACCCTAACCCTAAAAGGAACCCATAAAATTATAAGTAGAGCCTCAAGGGTCTCCCTTAAGCATGACAATACTCAATACATTTTGAGCGTTGTGGAGATAAGTCGCCATTAGGCAGTTCCTTTTTTGATGGCTTGATACTTTATTCTTGAGGGTTTGTAGCTGATTCTGGAGTTGTTGGAGAAGTTGGCTTTAATTGGGGTGGGCTGCTGTTGAGTATGGAATCTTTGTTCCTTAATTTCAGACTTCATTCTTTAATTCCAGGGATACGTTTCATGAATCATCCATTCTCTTGCTCATTTACTTCAATTCCCTGGTGTTGCTTTTTAATTTTCCATGCTATTTTCCCACTATTATTGTTTAGACCTTGCAATTTTCAATGCTACACACGCACTTCTAGATTTGATGCTATTTCTGCATCTGCAATGGGGATTTTTATCCCAAATCTATGGTTCGCAATACAACAGACAAAACTAACAATTTCATCTAATGTTTTGTGAAGACAGCCATGATTCATGGTAAAAATCCCCAAAACAAATAAGGAAATAGTATCAAAATTACAAAATAAACGGGATCCAAAAAAATTGTTGGGAAAAATGTAAATGAACCTAATTTTAATTTTCAATATTGAAATAAAAAAAATGGAAACATGGTAATATTGAAATAAATAAAATCTGATTTTATTTATTTTGCTGTTGTAGGTTGTAGCTACTAGATAACATTTTCTTGATTCATCATGGAATTATCATTTGTGAATGTTTAGGGTTTTGCGTCCTCCATTGTCAAATATGATCAATGGCCCCCTCTTTTGAAATATGTTAGAATCTGAGGGGAAGTATGTTGTAGCTACTAGATATCATTTTCTTGACTCATCATGGAATCATCATTTGTGAATATTTAGGGTTTTGGATCTTCCATCATTGCCAAATACGATCCACGACCCCCTCGTTTGGAATATGTTATTGTTATGAGGAGAATCCTAGGAAAGTATTTGGTATGACTTTGTAGCACGCAGGGAAAGTAATTCAAGGCTTCCTACACTAGGGTGAAAGCCCATTTAATTGGCATGAAAAATATAGAAATTAGATTATGTAGTGGCCCAAGGTTTCTTACACCAAGGTGAAAGCCTATTTACCTGGCATAAAAAACACTATAATTAGAAGTGTGCATCAATCCACCTGACCCATATGGGATATAAGGAAAGAGTTTGAGCAAGGAAACAATGGCAAAATAAAGAAAAGAACTAGGGATGCAAATGTGAAGATGCACAATGAAATTCAGTCATTATCTAAGTAACCGGATTCGTTGATATACCCCGGCGAATCCGAATCCCGCGTGTCCGATACGATTCGCTGGAAAATTGTATCCCAAAACCGGATTCGACGAGTCCGACTAGGATTCGTACGAATCTTGTACATGACCAGTGAATCTCGATTTTAGGATTCGTATTCCAGAAAACTGTCTCCCGCGGGTTAAAAAGCACGCATTTCTTTTATTCTTTCACGCTGTTTGTCATTTGTATCTGCATTGTTTGAGCTGTTTGCAAGGAGATAAGGGTTTGGAGCAAGGAGCTAAGGGAGTAGAGCGTTCGACAAGGAGATTCAAGCACCAGGTAAGTGCATTTCAGCTCCATTTTTTTGCATTTCTTATTCTATTACAGCAGTTTGTATATGATTTTTTGTTTACAAATTTGTGCATGTTTTGTTCATTTTTTTTACAATATTCATGGCTCAATCAAAGGCAGCAGTTAGGGGGCAAAGGAAGGGCAAGAATGTCTCCATTGGAGATGCCCCTCCTCCCCCAATATCATCAGAGTCTACTGCAAGTAATGTTGAGGGAAGAGGACCTAAAGACAACATTGAGAAATATCCCTTGTGGAAATATGTCACAAGAGAGGATGGGACAAGCACCAAGGGGAAGGGAGGAGGCAATGTGCAATGGAGATGCAACTTTTGTCACATTGCTTTCAAAAGCACATATTTCCGTGTGAAAGCCCATTTGTTGGCTTTACCGGGTTGTGGGATTGGAGTTTGTAAAGGTGTTCCTTTACAAAAGAAAAAAGAATTGGAAAAGGAGTCCACTGTTGGTATGGAAAATGTGGCTTCAAAATCAAGAAAACCCAAGAAGGAAGACCCCCTTCCATTTTTGAGGAAAGCCACCACCAAATTTCCATTTGATAGTTCTATTGGGGGACAAGCAACAAAAAGAAGAGCAATTGCACTTGGTCCAATGGACAGGATTTTCCAAAAAGAGAGACGGGAAGAGCTTGATTTCACCATTGCCTTCTTCTTCTATCAAAACTTCATATCATTTAATGTTGCATGCTCACCTCTATTTATTGAGATGTGCCGAGCTCTAACTCAAGGGGCTCCATCAGGGTATGTGCCTCCTGGGTCAGAGAAGCTGAGAACCACATTGTTGACGAAGGCAAAAAAAAAGGTGCAAAAAATGCTTGAGCCTATTGTAGCATCATGGCCAACATCTGGGGTTAGCATTGTTTCTGATGGATGGACACATCCAACACGACACCCAATCATCAACTTCATGGTGTCTTCCTTGAATGGTCCAGTTTTCATGAAAGCAGTGGATACCAATGTTTTAAGACTCCGACTCCGACTCCGACTCGGCCGAGGATCGACTCCGACTCCGACTCCGAAACGGTAATGACTCGGCCGGCTCAATTTCAATGACTCGGTCGTTGTAAAAAATACATTAAATATTTATTTTTTTTATTAAAAAACATAATTTTAAATATTTTAAACATAATTTTAAAGATTTTCATTCATGTTTCCAAACACACAGCATTATAATATAGATGGAAGACAACATATGATCAAAGTAGGCTCTTTGCTTCTGTTCAATTTGTACATTAAACCTTGACTGTCAATCTTGACATTGTCACTAAACTATACAACAACCACTGTTGCCCTCGACACAAACACTGCAATGCTCACGAATGAATATGCAATAGGGAGCTCATGGCGCAGTTGCTAAATCAACTATGCCAAGCTGCTTTCAATCTTACACTGCTGCACGGGTGCCGAAAGGATGTTTCAACAAATATGCTGCGAGCAGTGAGGCTCAGAGCTAGATGTCTTAGGTTAGCTCTATGACCTTGAAAATATCTCAACCTCTGCCCAAGGAGGCTTACTGGCATGCGTCTTATAGCTGCTCAGATATAGCAATGAAGCACCTTCCAGAGTGCTACAACAATGATGAAACATAAACCTTTACTGCCCCCTATCTTAGAATGAAGGACTGTTGATGAAGTAAGCCAGAATATGTAAATGAACTCCTGATCATGAGACCAATTCCGATGATGATAACCTTACTATATAGTATAGACAAAGACATATTCTTCTACAAATCTTCAACTTCAGTCAATAAGAGGAATGCTACTACATACAGTGCCTCTGTCTTTTCACTTAGAATCATCAAGACTCACAACTGCAATGTGAAATTAGGACACTGGGGCTGAGGTAAAATCCTAACTAGCTCTTGATGTAACCTTGGATAACTGAAGAATTTTTCTGCTGGAATTTTCTGGCTATAGTTGTTCATTCAGTGTTTTAAGTCTGTTGTAAATAAGAAAGAAGATTGTGTGTGGTATTATGGTATATTATAGCTCCTTAATCTAAGAAAGAAGATTAAGTGTGGTATGTTATAGCTCCCTCATCTAAGAAGGAACATTAAGAGTGGTATGTTATAGCTCCTTGATCTCACGGAGAAATCATATTTGAAGATAGATGTCGTTGGCTGATCATTCAATTAGACTGCTATCATATACTATCCACTTCATCTAGGTTTTCATATGCGGTGGCTTCTCTATTGTTCATGGTTGCACATTGTTACTTGGCAGTAATCTCATGGTTGTCATTGTGAATACCCTTACTGCAAACCAATGAAACATGAACCTCTCATTGCTGCAATATAAGCCACTGAACCTTACACTGTCAGAAGGTGCCTACCATTAATTTCTAACTGCTACTATTGGAGGCACTGCTGAAGTAACGATTGATGACCGAGTCAAATTGGATCCGGTCGGGTTGACCGAGTGTCACATGACTCGGCCGAGTCATTGAATGACTCGGTCGAGTCATGTGTGACTCGGTCAACCGGACCGGTTACTTGGCCGGGTCACTCCTCCAGCAATCGACTCGGTTCGACTCCGAAACGGCCGGTTTGTAAAACACTGGTGGATACACTTGGAGAATACAAGGATGCACAATTTATTGGTGAGTTATTGAAGATGTTGGTGTTGATTCTTGTGTGCAAATCATTACAGATAATGCACTTGTTTGCAAGGCTGCTGGCATGATTGTGGAAGCTAAATATCCACAAGTGTTTTGGACACCTTGCATTGTCCATTCATTGAACTTAGCACTGAAATCCATTGCTTCTGATGTGCTTTGGATTGGTAACATTATTGAGGATGCACGACATATTCGTAACTTTGTGCAAAATCATACAAATGCCCTCACTATCTACAAGGAGTACACCAATCTATCATTGTTGAAGATTGCTGATACATGGTTTTGCCTCTTCATTCATGATGTTGAAGAGGTTGAGGGAGGTCAAGACCACTCTTGGGTCCATGCTTATTTATGAGTTTTGGTCTTTTTGGAGAAAGACAGATCAGGTAGCCTCTAAAAGAGTGAAGGACACAGTGCTAGATGATGGTTGGTAGATCTAATTATTCGGATCATGGACCCTATCATTTCTTTGCTTCGATTTGCAGATACAGACAAACCCATCCTAGGAGAGGTTTATGAGGGATGGGATTCCGTGATTGAGTTTGTGAGGAGCATTATTCTACAGAGTAGTGCCCTGAGTATGAGACATCACCAGAGGCCTTTTGTGATACTATACATGATATTCTTGTCAGTAGATGGGACAAGAATTGTACACCTTTACATTGTTTGGCTCACTCATTGAACCCCAAATACTACAGCCATGAGTGGCTGAATGGTGGACCTTCCTGCAGATTCCCTCCTCACATGGATGGTGAAATCTCACAGGGGAGGAAAGAGGCATTCAGGTGGATTTTTCAGGATAGTGCATTGCTTGATGAGGTGGAGGATGCCTTTGCAGAGTTTTCCACTGGCAGTGGTCGATTTGGAGGTTATGATGTGATTAGAGACAAGGGGCTAAGAAGCCCTATTCTTGGTGGGCAAATAATGGGGCAACAAGCCCTCCTCTTCAGCAGTTAGCCATGAGGCTCCTCTCTCAGGTGACTTCATCCTCTTGTTGCAAGCGGAATTGGAGCACATATGGGAATTTGTATAGTGTGAAGAAGAGCAGGCTTGAGCAGTCCACGGCAGAGACAATGGTGTACGTGCACACCAACCTTCGTCTTATTTACAGGTAGAGGGAAGAGTGGTTGAGGGGAAAGACAAAGATGTGGGATGTCTTTCCTGATGATATGGGTCTGGACACTAGTGTTTAGTTGGCATCGGCCAACTTGGATTTCAGTGATCCAATGCTAGAGCCTGTTAGATTTGATGACTTAGAGGGGTCATCCCCCACACCGGCAGATGCAGAGGCGACTATGGATACAGGGGAGGAGGATGATGCAGAGGAGAGCAGTGGGGACCATGATGATGAGGACATTGATGTTGATTCTGATGCTGATGATTAGGATTGATGCCTTGAGGCTTGTATACCTGTAGTTGTTTTATATTTTCTATTTCTATTTGCCATTGGCATTGCACCAGCACTACCTATGTAACACATTTTGATTTGATGACTTAATGAGAAAACTACAGTTGTCATTGTGTTTATCTTACTATCTTGTAGTTGTAAGTTGTCTTTTATTTATGAATTATGAATCATGATTTATGTGACCACTAGCATGTATTTGAATTTTTTATGTACTATGCATGCTATAGATGAAGATCTATGTTTGAAATCAATAAATTTGTATCATTAATTAAAATTTGTGTAAGAAATATCTAATTTTTAATATATATATATATATATAACGAATCCTACGTGTCCTGTTCCGGGGCCTCAACGTGTTTGAATCCGACACTACGAATCCTGAATCCCTGTGTCAGGTGACTTAGGTCATTATATATAAACAACCAACAAGAATAGGAGAAACTTCATCAAGGTATTTAGTGTTCCCTAGTGAATCCAACATTCCTTCAAAGGTGTCTAATATGGAGCTGTTTAACATGGGTTTTATCAATGAATCGATGTATGGTCAATGAACTTATCAGAAGATGTATAATTTCATCCCCTTACTAGATGGACATGATTAGAGGGTTTAATGAAGCCCCCAAAGGGTACAAGGGCCCTGGATATGAGAAGGTTTGCACTACACTTTTGACAATTGAGAAGCTATGCATGGAGAGTGAATTAGATGTTAGAACCCATTCAGAATTCATGGTGCATTTGTGGGGTGTCCATCTTTTTTGATGGATGGAAATATCAAAGGAATAGTCCTTTATTCAATGTGATTGTTCAAATTCCTAAATGGAAAAATGGGTTTGAAGGGGATTGATTGCAAAGTGGAGGAGAAGAATGAACACTTCATTGTTGACATTCAAAATGAATCTAGTGTGTGGGATATGTTTCCCAGCTCATAATAGAGAACACAATGGTGTATAGAATTGTAGGCTTCATTGTTGATGGTAGATATCAGCGCATCTTTTGGACCTGTTGTGATAAACATTCTCTGGACCTTTTGTTGAGCAAGATGGGATCCCAATTAGGTGGAATTGGTAGATTTTTGAGGAGGGGAAAAAGGCCCAGTGTTTCGGTATAAAAAATTACTTGTCTCAAGCCATTTATTGACAATTTACAAACTTGGAGTTTCTCATGGTACCTGAAAATTGCTTGATAAAGTCTAATCGATTATCTCATTTTTAATTTTTCATTTTTGGAGTGTTGATGATAAATGCAATTTCCATTTCAATCCTAATCTAGTGAAATCTATCTTCCCTTTTTTTTCAATTTTAAAAATATATATAAATTAACAACAACATCAAATAATCGCATTGCCATGTAAATATAAAATATGACTAGTATATAAGATGCATAAATCTAAGTTGCCAAATGATCTTTTGTGGTGGGTGGGTAGGGAAGAGGTGTTATGAAGTTTTTTGCATTGATTAGATTTTTACTTGTAGAATTGTCATCAAATAAAGCATATCGCATGTCTTCAAATTAGCAATAAAAAGTATAATCTTTCCCAGCTAATCGATATGGTACTTTTATAATTTTATCAGAAAACATGTTTGTTGATATAAGAAATCCCCATTTGAAATCTGCTCCATTTCTTTCCAAAGATTCTTGGGACCTCTGATTTCCTCATCTAAAATGCTATGAAATTCTAGGCATCGTCATTGGTCCTTAGATTGGATACAAGATGAAAACCTGCATGGACCTCAACCTTCTTCTTTCATTGAACATCTTGTGAGGATAGGAACTGAGGGTTTGTCAATTCCAATTGCTGTTTGCATAGTAAACAATGGATCAGATCAATGGAGAACAAAATCAGAGAAAGAGAAGAAAGGTAATTCTCTTGAAGATCTTCTCCACATCTTTGCAAAGTTTCTTGACAATTGAGGATGACTTGAATTCAATGAGAAAAAGGAAAACTTACGTTCCTTAAATTGCATATCAAACGATAAACCTAGGGCACAAAAACAAAATAAATAAATGCAAAGAATGTTAGTCAAACAAATCATACTTACAAAATCGATGTTTGACTTGTAAAAAGTTGATAAAAAGTGACAGGCAATAAGCAACAAACCCTTGCATAAATTTAGAAGAAAAAAGTTGTTTACATTGTGGGTTTTCAACAAATACCTGGGAAAATGAAAACTATGGATAACAATCAATATCTACTCAAAATTTATTTGACAATTATTAAAATGCTTGCTTTTCCCTCCTAAAATCAATTGAAGTCGATAAGGAACTCCTTTGTTCCCATTCCCTAATAGTTGTAGACAAAAATAACCCCAAAATATCGGATTTGACCCTTTTATAGGTCGTTTTTTCAGACTCGGCGATTTTTTGATATCATAGTGTACTTTCTATAGGAAACATCGCACTTCGTGATTTTTAGTAAAAATTGTGATGTGCTGCTTTTTTGTAAATATCAATTTTTGTATCAAAGGGAGAAAAGGCATTGCAAAAAAATTGCCACATTAGTGATGTTTTTAACATTGGTCCTAATGAGGTTTGTGTAGGTGGAAAAGCTTTACAAATGAATGGTATGCAAAAATCTTTGGTCCACATGGAGATATTGCCAAACTAAAAGAGCTTAATTAGTTAAGAGGATTGTTGTTGATGATGATTTGTGGGATATAGAGTGTAGTACCACTTGGCATTCTCCGATGTCGATATGCTATAAAAAGAGGTAACATAGCTGAGAAGTACATGCCAATAATGCTCTTTCCTTGCTGCCATGTATTACAGAAATATGGCCAAGAATATTACACATGTAAATAACACCCAATACTATCAAGAATCATATATGAGAAATTTCAATCGATTAACAGATAAGGAAATGGATTCATAAACAGATCTCGAATTATAACAGAACATGGAAGATGGGATCAGTACACCAACTTTAAACATGTGAAATATATGTTTAGCTACTTCAGCAACAAAGGGAACAACAATGAGATATAAAAACATCTGCACCAGAACAAATCACTGATTCTCCAGACAGAAAAAGATTTGCTTATTGCCATTAAGGTCCAAAATGAATTATTATTTTTATTTATTCTACAAGATGTTGGAAAGAACTATAAATAGTTCAACCTACCTCACAAAATAAAATATTATTTTTATTTATTCTAACGTATGTTGAGAGAATTATAAAAGTATCCTAAATGGGCGAAATAGATCAATAGAGCCTACACAAAACACAACATGAAGAAATTAGATGGACTTGGTGGCCACATCAATGCCCTTGATGCTAGATAATGGGGATGGCCCCATCATGAGGTTGACCAACCGCCATAATATGGACGGCTCTCTCTACAACGCTCAGGTCAACCGCATGGTTAAATCATCTCCTGTAAACCATATCTTCGTGGACCCGAAAACTGAACCTGTATTCGCGTCCTCAAAGACCAGAGTTCAACGAAAAGAGATGTAGCGTTGAAATACTTTTTGGCCCCTTCTAAGCTCGATGCATTAATTATATCAAAAAATCCCTTTAGCTGACCACCCATGAAATATCGAGCTCATAACTTGTTTTAACATGGTTCCGTCCAATTTATCATACTCTGCTGCTGCATAAACGATGCAGATTGGCAAGGTGCTTAGCTGTAATGTGAAGGCGGCCCATTAAATTTTCCAGATTACCATTCATTCGGTTTAAGAAGCGATCCCTGATAAATTTTTTGATATACAATAATGGAATATGGCTGCCAGAAAAAAATGGATGCGGTGTAGCCTGCATATCATGTGGATAGCGGCCCCCTTCTAAGCTTGGTGTATCATTTCATCGTAAATTCGGCTTGAAGAATGATTCCATTTGTTCTGAACCCTTGCAATGGTCTTAACATAGGTCGATTTTAATTTGTTTGGATAATGAGGCAAATCTAATCATCTGATAAAGGGATGGCTGAGTAGTTTGATTTCTGTATGCCACCTAGTTCGAACCCCTCTTGCTCCACATCCACCTCAGATAAAAGCTAAGACAGGAACGGGGGTCTTCATCGTATTATTTGGATGGCATTCTCATGCATTGAAGCCCCAAGTCAATCCAATGAAAATATGCGTTTTCTTCCTCCACATATGTGCTTATGTGCCCTTTAAAAGCTAAGATAGGAACGGAGTCTTCATCATATTATTAGGATGGCATTCTCATGCATTAAAGCCCCAAGTCAATCCAATGGAAATATTCATTTTCTTCCTCCACATATGTGCTTTTGTGACCTTTAAAACACATGGCAAAAAAATATGGTTGATTATCATATGCCTTAACTTTAATTAATTGCTGTCATGGTATTTATCTAAGAAATTGGGTTCATAAGGTGAGCCACTCCCTGAATAATGAGGCGCACTATGAAATTTTCCCATAATTGATATTTCCTCAACAATATGTGACTCTTTTTAATGCATGTGGGAAAAGAAATATATTATGGATAAGCTTTACATGAAAGAAGGGGCTTTTGACTCTTTACTTAAAGTTTTCCAAGATGCTCAGAAGGGTTGCTTTCATACTATTAAATTAATAAATTGTCTCATATTTGTGCCATCAAGGAGTAGGTTTTTTACCATGGTAATAAAAATGTTTCATTTATAAGCTATATTTATAATTAAAAAAAAATCATGAATATGCTTCACCTTTATATCATAGAGTGCCTCACCTCCAGCCAAAGCATCAGATGAAACCATACACTTCAAAGTTCAACGCAACCATGAAGAGAGAAAGAATCAAGTACCACTACATAAGTAGCAAGCATAACACCCAGGAGAAATGAGACTCTCTGAACCAAAGATCTCCATGGTTCATGGTGCACAACTGAAGAAGCCTTTTACCAACATACATCCCAACCTTTTGAAGGCTAGCATCATCATGCTTCACTGCAAAAGATCTAAGATTTGAATCATCACATGAGTATCCTCTGCAAGATAGATGGTAACACCACCCATTCCATCTCTTCCTGCACAATGAGTCATCCTAGCAAAGGTAAAATCCCTCAACTAAAGGCCTGAAACCAACTCAAATAGCGCAGCGGGCAGAACTGCGTTGCAACAGAGGAGAAGGGGCATGACTGGAGATAGCAGAAAAGAGCCTCACTTCCCCCCAGAAAAGACTGACAGAACAACCGGCTTATCCAGAACAAGAAACAGGTATCCTATCCCAGACCAATGCTGATGCACAACCCAGGACAACCATAAACACCAGAAGAATAACGTACCTGGAACCAGAGTGGAGTTGCTCCTTGGAGCTATCAAGAGCCATTTGCAGCACCTGTTCCTTACATCCTTCTCTGGGAAACTTGGGAAAACTGAATTGCAAGCGGGCCACAGAATAAAAGAACCCCAATTCTAACCGGAAGAACCATCATTTAGAGTTCCTCCTGTTTCCTCCTCTCCCAAATATTGTTGCAGGCAGCTATCACTGGTACTCTTCCACCTTAAAATGCACCTCCTGGTTGGTTTCAGGGTGGTCTTCTCACTGTACCATAATTACGATGCAGAAGCATCATATCAGCAGCTGGTGGAGAGGAGTTTGTACACTTCCCTGCTTCCCATCTCCTCTTCGTTGTGAGCCTCATTCAATCCCCTCTTTGTGTTGCACAGGACCTTCATTGGACGGTGGAATGGCAGACCAGTGACACGTGTACTGTTGTGGCCCCACCCATTAACACTCCATCTGGGTGATTTTTCAATATATATATATTATCGCTGTTATTGGGATGCCATTTTCTGCAGATTTGAGCAGAACTTCTAACCGTTCTGGACAGTTGTACCAACATTCCCAATATTCCACATTACGTAAATTTGTGGTACATATCTGAAGCGTGTTCTGGTAATTATATATTCAATATCAGAGAGCGATATTAAATCTGAACTCTTTACAAGATATGGTATACCGTATCAAAAAGTTTACATCTGATTGTTTACTTGGAGCTGGCTGGTGTTTTTCTAATTCTAGCGAAGCAAAAAGTCTGCTAGGGAACTAGCCAGCATATGTTGCTTGAAAATTGTCCTTGAATGTATGGTGTGAGTCTGTGACCAAGTCCTAAGTATAATGATATGTTTGGAGCCTACACGGTATAATTTCTGGTAGTATGCTGTCGGTTATTCCATTGTGATAATGGGAGTACTAAACGCGGCTTGTCTCATAATTATTCTACAAAGGGATAATCTGGACAATTTTTAAATTATGGAAGAGAAGAAGAAAACTATTTAAGCTGGGTTCAAGGTCAAGCCTTCGCAAGATCATGCCTGAATTCATTGTATTTATTATTTTCTACTTCTTTCTATCACTCGTTGTGACTGGAACTACTTTTTAAACGTACATGGATAGTTATGGTTGCTAACCTGTTTAAATTTGATGTAATAGATAGCGTGTTTATGAATTTCAATTCTATATTTTCGAAAGATTGTAAGCAGACCAGATTTGTAACCTGTTTCTTGTTTGGCTAAATAACAGGATGCAGGTCAGAATGATTGCAGGTGTGCAGCATCAGAGTTTTCTAAACACGACTAACAGCTTTCTATTCTAGTTTTGAGTATATGTGCTTCGGCAAGATCTAGAGTTGGAATCTGCCTGGGAAAGGCACACTGTTAGAAATTGAAAAGAAAGATTGAATGGGGTTTGACAGAGTGACTGCAGTTTTTGCTGCAACATTGAGTCATTTCTCTGCATCTTCATCAGCTTCTGGCTCTTCTGTTTCATCTTCTGCATTGCCGCCCTTAGCTTCACCCTTCAGGTCTGCATGGGCAGGTTATGGAAAGACAGGTGGCCTGCGGCTTTCATCGTCTCTCCAAGACTTCTCAACATACCGCAAGGTTGGTTCTGAAGAAGGGGATTTAGCCTTGAGCGGTGCTGGTATTCTTCGAACAAAACCTTCATCGATAAGGGAGGGCACAGGAGGAGGCACTAGCTTTTCAAAGGATAAGGGCCTACCTTCAACACCATTGAGAAAACAATGCTGGTTAAAGGTGGCTGTTGGGTTTTTACTTCTCTTAATGCTTTTAATTCTGATCATTGCGGGATTTGGTTGGTTAAAATCTTATCGGAGTACAGAGGCATCACATTTTTCTATAGTTTTGGACTGTGGGAGCACTGGTACCCGAGTTTATGTGTATGAGTGGGTGCGGAATGATGGCAAGCATCAAGGGAGTTTTCCAATGGTGCTGCGCCCATTTCCTGAAGGTACTGATGGCAGGTCAAGGCAACAGAATGGTCGAGCTTATCATCGTATGGAAACTGAACCTGGTTTTGATAAACTTTTACACAATGAATCAGGGTTGAGGTCAGCCATGGAACCACTGCTCCAGTGGGCTGAAAAGCAAATACCGGCTCATGCTCATAAAAATAGCCCTCTTTTCCTTTTGGCCACAGCAGGGCTTCGCAGGATGCCAAGTTCAGATTCAGAATGGATCCTGGACAAGGCATGGTCAATTCTAGAAGAATCTCCATTTATGTGTCGAAGAAACTGGGTTAGGATAATTACTGGGGTAGAAGAGGCTTACTATGGATGGGTAGCTCTTAATTATATGATGGGTAGATTGCAGAATATGCCGATTCTGGAGACGTTTGGTGCACTTGACTTAGGGGGTTCCTCATTACAGGTGACATTTGAATCTAAATATGGCTTGAATCTGACCATTGGAACAATGGAACGCCATCTAAATGCATATTCTCTTACAGGTTATGGCCTAAATGATGCCTTTGAAAAGTCCGTTGTACTTCTACTCAGAAAAAATTTAAAAACTGACAGTGGGAAATTCTCTGGTGGTCAGTTGCATCTCAATCATCCTTGCATACATGCTGGTTATAGACAGCAATACTCATGTTCTCAGTGTTCTTTCTTACTCCAGAATGGAAGTCCTCTGGTTGGTGGAAGAGACATAAGTAAAGAAGAATCTCGAGTAGGGCTTGAGTTGATTGGTGAGCCCAACTGGGAAGAATGTGAAGCTCTAGCGAAATCAACCATAAATGCCTCTGAATGGTCACATTCGGGGGCAGGGACAGACTGCAAACAACATCCTTGTGCTATCAGTGATCAGCAGCAACAATCTCAAGGGCAATTCTATGCTATGTCAGGTTTCTTTGTTGTGTTCAAGTTTTTTAATCTATCTGCTGCCGCTTCATTTAATGATGTTCTAGAGAAGGGTCGGGAGTTCTGCACTAAAACTTGGCAAGATGCTGAGCGGAGTGTTGTTCCACAGCCTTTTATAGAACAATATTGTTTTCGTGCTCCATATATAGTATCACTCCTGAGAGATGGTTTGCAATTGAAGGAGCAACAAGTAGTTGTGGGGTCTGGTAGCATTACTTGGACTTTAGGTGCTGCATTGCTTGAAGCTGGAACATTTTTGTTAAAACGGCCGCCAGTGGGAGGCCAGGCTAATTTTCACATTTTTGAGAAAAGACATTTCGATTTAGATCCAACTACTCTTACGGCAGTGCTCTTTATGTTCTTTTTAATAATAATATTTGCTTTATCGTGCCTTCGTAAAGGGATCTTGAGGCTATGGCGTAAACCGCATTTGCCTCTTTTTGGACAACACACTTCAAGTGGCAGCCCCATTATCAAAATTCCATCGCCTTTTCGCTTCCAAGGACGTAATTCCATCAGTAATGGAATTTCTCCAAGTCGTTCTGGTAAGCTCTGTAACTGAAACTTTAAATTATTCATCTTCAATAGTTTTTTTGCCACTTTGATTAAATTCTTCCAGATCCATCACAGTGAGTTTTTTGAGTTGACATTTTGAGCCAGCCAGAGTGGCTCATCATCAGGACTCAAAAAACACTTGCTGGCTCGAAGCCTCCAAATATCAACTCAAAAAACTCAGTGTGATGGATCCAAAAAAAATTAATCAAAGTTATTCACATCACAGAAGCCTTAAACTCAGAAAAAAGTTTTTTTACCAATTGAATAATCTTGATTGATCATTTTTCTTTTCCTTCACTCACTTGACAATCTGCCTCTATATGTTTGTGTTTATGTTGCCTTTTAATTCTCTTTTCTTTCAGAGGCTATGCATTTATTACTCTTCGCTGCATCTTATGCTTATGTCAAGTTTTTAACCTCCGTGGTTACAGAAATGTTGATTCCCCTGCTTTTTCCACAAGTCCGCTGCATATGTTTGCATAAAATTTTCACTTAAGTTTCTTATTGAATTTACAAGTGTTTGTTGCTTGAGTGCCATGCTTGGTTGTCTTTGGTTTGCCAAAGGTTTTGAGAAAATTAATACGATTAGTTTGGACTAGTGCTCAGCTGAGTATTAGCAATAGTTTATAATTTCTGTAACTATACTCACGATGATGATTTGTTCCATGAAAAAATAACACACAACAAAGGATCTGTACATGTGAACCTGTAGTATGTGGAATAAAGTCAGCTCACTCCCGTTGAGGATGTCAATTAATTTTCTCATGTTCCACTAATCTCAACAAGGGTAAAACCACAGAAGAGGCATCCTCAGGTCATGAGCTGTTCAAGACTAAAAGCTCATGGGCTCTTGATATGTTTGGCTACTGCTGTTCCACATTTTTCATTTTTGTGATTACTACACAATTAAATGCAGAACAGGTTTAAAGTCTATGAAGTGTTTCAGATGATTGGGAACACCTATGGCAGCATTGTGTGGAAAATGAGTATATTATAATGTGGCATTGTGGCTGCATCTAATGTTTCCTCATAATCAGGTTTCTGGGATTCCAAGTGAGCTGAGGTGCCTCCCTTCCTGGATGCTTTGTTCACAAGGATGAAACCAAGTGCCTTTGATGCACCATTTGCGTGAGTCAAGAACTGTGGATATGAAGAATGGGATACTCGATGACATTCTACATGATATCGTTGACGTTGTTGGATTATGTCAAACAGTCAAAGTGGACAATGAAACATTTGGAGATTCCATGAATTTCAAAAAGCATGCCTTCCTTAAAGAAAATATAAAAGATTTAACACTGTACACAGGATACTTCCCAAAGCTTGTTTAATTATAAAACACATATATTTCTCAAATGTAGAAGTCATACCATGTATGTGTTCCTTAATAAACCTTATAATAGAGTTTATAGAGCTGATCTTTTCTACAGACGAGATAGTCATTTAGGAAATGAGGCTAACTGAATTTGAAATGTTGTGTGGTCATTAGTATGTGTCGTAACTATGTTAAAGAAGCGACCAAATTGAAGAAACGGGCAAGATTTTTTCCCTGGAGGTACCTTGTAGTACTGAGAAATTATTAATGATATGTTTTTGACCCCTTGTATTTAATATGCAAACAGGAATCTAGCAATTAGTTATTTCGTTTTTTCTATTCAAGACCAGTTCCATAGTGCCTAAATTTGCTACTGGGCTAACCTGCATAGCCATGACTCTTTTCAGCATCTGGTCACAAAGGGGTGTCCTCTCTAGATCTGTTTTCACACCAACACGTTTTTTGGCAAGTGCCTTAGGGCATCTTAGTTGACCCTTGTTTCTGGTCATATGCTCAGGATTCTTTCCTTGTTCCCTGCTTGTGAAATGTGTCAGAAAGATCTGAGCTATAACATCAATTGTAACATTGCAGATCATGCTTGTCACTATTTTTTTTATGCTCCTCTTCATTGGCCACTGATCCATGGCAATGCATTCCTTTTCTGATGAGTGACATTCAGAAGAAGTTTTTAACATTAGAATAGTTTGATTCCAATTTTGGTTATAATTTAATACAATGCATACTTCTTCGATCCTGGAAATTGAGGGAAAATTTTACATGCAAGAGATATCGAAGACAGTGCACCTTCGTAGGTAGTTAATCCAGGGGATAACCATCAACATGGTGACAAACTTAAGTTGAATGTGTTTCCCGTGTGATCTAGGCTTAACTTTCCCCAACCTCTTACATGCTCATTATTTGCTTATCATTTCCTTTTTTCTCCAAAGGCATTGCTCTAAGTTATTCTTGACAAACGGAGTTATATGGGGAAGTTGTTCATATCATGGACAGAATTAGCAAGGATCGAATAGAAGTTCACCACTTTTGCATCTCTCCAAAAGCTTTAGCTTTGTTTACACATACTGTAAACATGGATACGTTTTGGATCTGATTGGATTTCTTTTTTTATGGGCTTGGTTCTGATGCAACTGACATTTATTTACAATGAGGAATTTCATCTCTTCTTTTTCCATTTTCCTAAAGTTGTTTGAACTCATTTCCAGAATTGCTAACTGGTGTGGTTGAAGCTACTATAAAAAACAAAAAAAGGATCAAATAAGGCAATTCTAGGGGATGGGCTGACATCCATTGTAGGAGGTGCTGCATGTTCTACTCTTCTCATGTATTATCATTGAACTGAAATTTAAGTCCAGGACTTACAGTTTGTAGATCTGTTTCTATTGTCTTTGGTGCTTTGATCCTTCAACTAGTTTCCCCCATTTTATTCTCTCTCATGTGTTGTGAAACTGCCTTCCCTATAAGTGGTTCGGGGGAGAAGCTTTGCTTCTTTTAATAACAGCTCAGTCTACTAATCCTGATTGGATGGGATAGAAATTCATGTGGTCGCCATTAAGATTTCTATTGTTTAGTTTTACTTTACAAGCAGGATTTTGTATCTACTTTATTGATCTCATCACAGGAAACCTTCCAAATTCATTTGTGATGTAATTCTAATAATGTTGTTTATTATTCCTTGAATTGAAATTAAAACAGTTATGAATCATGATGTTGCAAATTGTATATGATTTCTGTTTGTGTTTTCCCAAGCATCATATTCTGTAATGTAACTGGAATTATTTTCCTTCATTATTTTCAGGGGATGGAAGAGCAAAGATACCACTTAGCCCTTCAAATTCAGGGTGTCAGCAACCATTTGGACTTGCGCAAAGCCTTGCGGGTGGAAGTGTGCAACATGCTGATTCTCTCAAGCATCAGTCAACTGTGTCAGTTGGATTGTGTTTTCCAAGCAATTTGGGGCAAATACAAACTGATACTGGACCCTTGTGGACGCCTCACAGAGGTCAAATGCGGTTGCAGAGTCGACGATCACAATCAAGAGAAGATCTCAGTTTATCAGTTTTAGAGAGCCATGTCGTCAAGTTGTGATGGCTAGAAGCTGTATATAGATTTTAGAGAAAGGCTGTGCTTTTCTCAAAAGTGTACATTACAGGAGAATCTGGAATATCAACTTGTTAAGCGAGTGTAGCTTTATGCAGCATCTCTGGGCTGGTTCTTTATGTATTGAGGGGAGATCCCTACAGCACAACTGAAATATATACTAAAATATTGCGAATTGTATTTTTGGTCTCTCTACATTTTGGCGGATGGTTGGATCTTGTTAATTTTATCTGTAATGTTAGCATATTCATCTCGCTTAGCGTCTTTGATGGATATTTGTAACATAAATGCATTTTAAATAACATTTTTTTTTTCAACTTCAGGTCGCTGACAGCCAAATGTCATATTATAGAGTTATCATTTTATTCTTTTTGGAAATTTCGAAATCTCTTGGGACCCGTGTTGTTTCCTGGCAGTGTAAAGTTTCTTTACTTTTCAGAGGTTAAAAGGAAGCTTCTGAACACAGTTCATTGGCAGTTCATTCATGTGTTATCTTTAATAGTCAAACTCCAAGTGCATAGGATTCAATTAGTCTCCAAACCTTTTAGACTATTTAAATTTATACCAATTGCAAATAATTATTACAACAATGTACTTGATTTATATCATTCAACTTTTTTAATCAGGAAAGAAAATTGATCTTAAATTTAGGAAATGTCAGCCAAAATGGCAGAAAATAGTGGTTGGAATACCGTAATTGTATTTGTTCTTGTGAGCTGTTGGGATGGTGAATTGCTTAAAGCCGCACGAACACGTTTGATTTTCTTCACACACGACATATCCTCTATTGCAATTGCTTGTAGAGAGCATGAATAACAACGCCTATATTCATCGTTGGGTCCAATAATGGTGGTAGGCATCTCTGTAACGAGATGCGTGTTACACTTACGGGCAAAAAGTGCCCCTAGAGCGCTTATACTTTAAAATTATAATAGAAATTGAAAAGATAATGTTGGAGGAAGCAAGGACTTGGGGCATTGAGGTGCAAAATCATGGTCATCTTGTCATGATCATAGCACTTGGACACAAACTCTGAATAAAGTGATCCAATTCTCATTAGAAATCTCTCGAGTTTCAATATGAAGAATGTTGTCAATGGGTGGGAATTACACTCAGAAAGTCTTGGGGCCAAAAAATATTGTTTGAACCTGGACACGGGTTGTGGATACGCAGGAGCCAAAATCACGTTAGCTTGCATAGAGTGTCAACGATTTAGAGATTCGTGGCACCCAGTTGAACCATTCAAACCTGGACCTTCGGATATGGAAAGAGCTAACCAGCCATATATTGGGTATTAAATGCGGAAATAGGAGCACGCAAGTTAGCCCGATAACACGGGAGCGGGCAAATATTATTTAATGCCGAAATTGCCCGCCACTGTGTTATCGCGTTAACTTGCGTGCTCCTATTTCCGCATTTAATACCCAATATATGGCTGGTTAGCTCTTTCCTTCGGATATGGCCATTTAGACACCTTTGAATTCTTTCATTCAAGTTAGTGGCGGTCATTCGAATAGGTTTGAACAGAATTGCTCTACCTTGTTTTTATGGTCCCTCACTGCGTTGCGTGATCGAGAAAGTGCTTTGAATGCTTTGATTCAGTGTTGTGAGTGTCTAGTTAGTGGGCTCCCCCCTTTTGGGAGCAAGGGTCCTCCATTGTTTTCGAAGTCTCAATTTATTTCTGGGTGAACCATTTCCTTGGTACATTAGTTTGCCCTGCATTGACAACCCAATATAGTGGTATGGTTTTGTGTCGTGCAATCATGAGTCAACACTATTGGTAGAAGGGATTCTATTGTGTTGGATGTATATAATAGAAGTGGAAAATATGGACAAAATAGTTCGACATTAAATACTAATGGAGAAGTGCAGAGAACCAAACAACAATTAAATGTGCAATATGAATAAAAATACCACTAGAGAACTGAATTGAAAACTGAACATAAATTAGATGTGCAATAAGATTAATAATTGGATGTAGTTTCGAACAGGTTTCTCAATATTAAAAACTCTATTTACATATAGTTGCAACGCCTCGAATTAGATAATTATATTATATTATTTGTCATTCATTTTGATGCAGGTAAGTGGAAAAAATGGAGGAATTAGTGCACAATAGCATTTTTACTAGCAGGTTTGAGTTTGACAAGGTCTGAAACTTTTTGGAAGTAAAACGAGGCATCAATTGATATTTTTGGGGGGTAAAACTTTGCTGCTTAAGCATTTCACCCCATAACGTTATGCTACACATATACCTTTCCAATGATGCAAGAATCGCCTTCAAATTGCCTGCCTCAATCGGAGTTTGTATGCAAAAGTTATGCCCCCGGTAAGTTGACCTCCTTGTTTGTCTTCCATGATTTGAGAGGATGCTACATTGGCTGCCATTATTCATAGAAGAGGGGCTAGCCACATGATCGTGATGAAGAGATGTTAATTTGGCACAAGGACAAATTCTATCCTTTGGACAGTGTTCCTCATCAAGCAAAACCCCTCCTAGCCCTTGGAAGAAGAATTAACATGGTATCAAAGTTGCGTTGAAGAAAAGTCATTAAAGATCACCCTCGTGAAGACACCATTGATGGAAGCAAGTGAAGATGACAGAGACCTAAAAGAATGCTAGGGCTTGAAAGAAACCTTAGGCAAACTGGTTATTAGGGTTTGACGGATAACATAAGGTTAGGGTTTGGAAGAAACCCTGGAGTATGATAAAGGCTTGATAACAAGACTTGGTTGATTCGATTGCATAATATTGATTTGTTTGAAGCTGAGTATATTGGTTTGGCCAATGTTAAGTTTGCAGAAAGCATTGTATGGTTTGAAGCAAGCTCCCCGAGTTTGGTATGTTTGCATTAACAATTACCCAATGAAGCTTGGATTTACAGGGAGTAGTGTTAATTTGAACCCCTACTTGAAGGTGGTCCAAGGTATGTTGTTGATTTTGGTATTATATGTTGATCTATTTTTGACATGTATTGAGCCTCTGATGATCAAAATAAGGAGTTGGCCTCTAACTTTGACATGAAGGATCTTGGCATGATACATTACTTTCTAGGATTAAAAGTTTGGCAAAGACTTGGAGAAATCTTCCTTTCTCAAGGAAAATATGTTGTGAAGCTATTGGAGAGTTTTGGAAAGATGGAATGCAAATCCTTGGACACCTTGATGGAATTAAATTTCAAAGAAATTATGCAGAGATGTTGTTGGACCTAACTTGGCAGATCCCTCTGAAAACCAACAGATGATTGAGGCATTGATGTTCCTTGTGAACACTTGTTTGGATATATGCTTTGCAGTGAACACCTTAAGTCAATTCATGTTTGAGTCGCTTCATACAAATTGGGTTGTCGCCGAGCACATTTTGAAATATCTGCATGGGACTGCATGGATGCACTTATGCTGATTGGGTTGGAAACATTATTGATAGGAAGAGCACATTTGGATGATGCTTTAGTTTGAGATCTGCAATGATATTTTGGATGAGCAGGAAATAGAAGTCCGTAGCTTGAAGCACGACCCACATTGAGTACATTATTGCTAGCATGGCTAGCTGTGAGACAATTTGGTTACGGAAGCTCGTTGGAGAGTTGTTTGAGCAAGTTCTGGATGCGACAATGATATATTGCGACAACAAGAGTGTGATCCGATTGACAAAGAGTCCTGTATATAGCTGGGACAAAGATATCTTCATGTATTTAGGCAATACCACTTTATGAGACATGCTTAGGCTTGTGGTTGCTGCCCATGTGAGGGAGAAATGATGAATAAGGTATTCTTTTATGACATTTGTTCTAACATAATATTTTATTTGATATCCTGCATGAACAAGAAAACAAAGGGCCATTGCTCTTGATAATGTATGACATAGTATGATTGAACTCTTCAATGAGTTGTTAAAGCCGAAACTAGATACAAGCACCTTGATATGTTTCTGATCTTTAGAGAGAGCAACATGGACTGATGGATGTGAATTTCTTGGGTAAGGGTCCAGGATGATCAAGGACACTGAGCTATGCTCTTCCCCCATGTTTGAGCTCCCAGGGTGAGGAATTGAGACAGAGAGCTCCTGGGGTTGAGGGAACACTGGACAAGAGGATAGCTGTGATCCTCACCTTTCAATGAGTCATATACTTCCTATTGTCTGCTGATAGAGGGTTGAGCTGGGCTCCTCGATGTGGTTCCAGGTTGAGCAGGGCTCCCTGATGTTGTTTCGGATTGAAGAAGCTCTTCGATGTTGTTAAGAGTTGAGTTGGGCTCCTTGACTATGATGTGGGTTGAGTTGGAACTCCCTGATGACGATGTTTCTCAGGGAGTAGCATTGGGCTCCCCACTTGCAAATATTTCCCGGTAGTAGCATTGGGCTCCCCTTTGAGGTCAAATTCTTCTTCTTTTAGATTCAAGAGTGTTCAACGTATGAGCAGAGATGAACAAAGATAAGCAGGGATAAGCAGAGATAAGCAAAGATGAGCCGAGAAGAGTAGAGATGACATTTGATGATGACGAGATATTTGTGATAGGACATATGCTGCAGTCGGTAATTTCTCCCTAGCTAAGAGGGAGAGTTAATTCAGTAGCTCAAAGATAAATTCTCTCCTTTGGACAATCTTCCTCATCAAGCAAAACCCCTTCTAGCACTTGGAAGAAAAATTAACAAGAGGACTTTAGAGGAGTCCATATTGTAACTCTAGTTAAAAGTTGAAGAAGTCAAACTTAACCACATATGGTTTGTGCAGTGTAGCAACCCACATGCCACAACTCTGACTCCTTTGTACTTGCATCCATTTCCATTTAGAGAAAGGGAGAGCATAATGGCCTCATTTTCTCGTTGAGTTTTCTCCAGAAAGTGTTTCCTAGATTATATCAAGTGTTATTATGGTTGTGAATGATTGTATTTTTGTATGTTATCTATTTTCTACATTTTTTATATTGCATGAATGAAAACAACAACTTAATAAATCCATGAGTCTAAAGAAATATAACCCTCATAGTATAGATTTTGGATTTTAAATCGACTTTTATTAGATCTAGTGTGACTAACTATCCAACAAAATATCCACAACAATTCACTGATCTTACAAGGCTTCGGTGAACCACTTATTCTTCTCAATTCATTCTTCCTAATTCATTGCACGAGTCTAAACTATATGCCACAAGCCTTCGACTCTAGAACCAAAATTTCATAAACCAAGAAGTGAAATAATATTAGATGAATCATAGTCATATTAAGTTCAATGCTAGTGTCTTTTAGGAGAAAAGAAAGGAAGGCTACAAGGAACCAATGCACATAGTGGTTAGAAGGGTCTATTATGCTCCTGCTACTTGACTTTGGTAGAACTCAACGACATTCATCAAAATTACAAAGATAAATCTTGTCAAAATCATATTCTTCATCATGGAAATCATGTGATTATTGTAGGCTTAATAGATTTGTTTGTTGAGGTGAACAAACATATCTTGATCAACATCTTTTCTTTGAATCACAAGATTTGGAAAGACACCAAGAAAATTTGCTGGCATTGTATAATCATTATGAGGGTTGTGTTAGAGACATATCACATATTCATAAAATCCTCGTTACATAGATTTGCTATTGGTACGATGGACATGCAAATGGCGGAGACAAAGCTCAATGCCAATCACTTGATGTAGAAGATTATATAATCGTGGAGATGGATTGTCATCAAGGTCGAACCATAAACCAAAACTTGTCGGAAATAATCAACCAATGTATATGTCAATAGTACATGAAGGTAATCTTTAAGAAACTTGGATTTTGCTATGTTTATCAATTTGACACTAAGGTGAACAATAATGTTCATAGAATGTTTCTTTTGAATAGAAATCCCCTGTAACAATGGCACCAAATCTTTGTTAACCTAAACACTATCATGTGATGACGTAGGGGAATAACTCTAATTTAAGGGGTCAAATCAAATAATTCCAATTGATTGAAGAAGGTTGTGTTGTACTAGCTTCTTTGCATTGCATATAAATTTTTGAAAGTTCACTACGAGGGAATTAATGCGACATTTTTTTGTACCTCCAATTTGTGATATTGAAAAGCCATACGAGGATAACTCTTGTGGCCATTTTTGTGACCATCCTTGAGGAAATGTTGGATCTATGTTTGTGTTTCATGAAATATTTAAAATTAAGATAAACTAGACATGGAAAACATACACTTTAAAGGATTTCATGATTTTGTCCTCATCTTTCCTTGAATTCCCTTTTAGGGCTTTGTCCTCAACTTTCATTGAATGTGGCACAATAGGCTATTTCTTTAGTTCCATAAATGTGCTTCTCAAGGAGCATTACATCTCATAAGAGCATGAGGTGTTCGTGCAATGAATGGAAGTGCCATTGGAGGGGGTTGTCGAGGCATGTTGATGTTGACAAAACTCTAATTAATTTTACAAACATTATTAGTTTTTCAACTTACTTCAAAGGTGCTTACACCATGTTTGGGGTTTTTCATGAACCTTGGGGTACATGGTCTATGTTTAGTCCTTGGATGGTCTGAGATGGAGGAATGTTACATGGGAGATTGTTTGTGATGGATTTGCAGGGTTGAAACAGTTTACTCAATGATTGCATAAACTTAGCTGGGTGTTGGTGTTGTAATTCATGAAATTGGAAAACATATTTAGGATCAACGTGAGATGCATATTATTAATAGAATATACATATAAATACACATTTTCTTGACCCTTGGTTTGGTATTTGAAGATGTCTCTTGGACTCCCCATAAATGTTTGCCTTCACTTGAGGTTTTTCACATTCCACTTAAGTGAATGTGCCAAATTTACATAACTCTATGGCTTATGATTCCAACATTCCCCCCCTTATTCGAAGAGGTGTATATGAGTCCAAGAAGAGAGTTGATACTGTTGGACACCTAATCCTCAATGGGTTAGTGTGGAATCCGAATGGACAAAAGGAGTCCAAGAGACCTTGGGATGTGAAACCCAACGGTCACAACATGTACTATAAATGTAAATCATTTGTTAATAAAAATTGTACTCTCATGATTTATCCTTCAGATTATTCTTGCTGCCCATGTGTGTTTAACATGGTATCAGAGCAGGCGATTGTTGGTTTTGCTCCAATTTGAGCCACTTGTTTTGTGGTCTCTATATATATGTCAGTTCTGCCTTTCTCCTAATCAGAATTGAGCAGAATTGCCACCTTATAAAGCGTTTTACTGTGTGCAGACCTGCCAGTTCTGCCCATTACCTGTAACGCTCCATTAATTCATTGTCTGCCAGAAATCTGCTGCCTCTCCTACCTGACCTCTGGCACTGTATACGCTGCACCTGACTCTGGCTATTTTAAGACTCTCTTCTGCGTTACCTGCGCCCTCCGTCTGCCATATTCCATATATAAAGTCCTGCCCCCTCCACAGTCGCTGCCAGGTCTGAACGCTGCATTACCTGCGCTCTCTGGCTCTCTATAAACATTTCATACAAAGCGCTGCTTGGTATACGTTGGTGTCAGTGACTTGTTTTCTGATTGGCTATTCTGACATGGTAGCTATTCTGATTACTCGCTAATCCCCTCGGCAGTGGCAGAGACATACCTGTCCTCCAACGCCGCTTTTCTTTATGCGTTGAGTCTCTGATTCCCTGACCTTGACATATGCGCCATTCCTACTCCTTTGCTGAAGCTACCAAATTCACTGCAAACGAATGCAAATGAAACATTGATGGGAATATCTGATTGAATGGGGGGGTATTGGTGGCGGACTTGCTGGTGCCCGAGCTGCCTTCAGAGGACCCGCGTTTCATTATCAATGTCGATGCCTGATATGCGTATGCTTCCAGCCTTAAGCCTTCCACTCCAGATTCCACTCCAGCACGGGACCTAAAGTGAATACCTCGCTTTCGACTCCATCAACGTAATGGCTGTGGCATCTGCGGCTCCCGCCTCGATGCATTTTGTAGCGAGCTCTTGCCGATTAGACCCGCGGCTCCTCCTTTTGCCGATTTGACTCTCTCTATTGCTCATGCGAGATTTTGCTTCGCTACCATTTTATTTTGGGTCACCAAGTTCATTTGGGTTGGCTGGAATCTGCCATAAGCGGATTTCTGGGACTGTTTTTTCACCTGGATGCAGATATATTTGAACGCTGACACTTTCAATTGGTATTTGGACGTAGATATACTTGAACGCTGGACGCTGTCACATGTACGCTATTTTGAACACTGTGAGTGTGGAGTATCTCAATTTGAAATCCCGCCGACAATTGTTGATGGTGCAATGCATTGATTTCTATGGTTTTTATGAAGACCGAATGGTGTTTTAAATGATGGATTTATATGAGGTTTAAAGCAAAACACTTATATGAGTCACATGGATACTAAAAAGACCAGATTCCTAGAAGAAAATTTCCATGGACGTGCTGAGACGATCTAGAGGTCGGGCGTTCGATTTTGATCGGCCTTCGATCCGATCTGCATCCGGAGGGCGTTTCCTCATGAAATCCTCATCGCTCAAGCACAGGAAGGCTTGACTCAAGTGCTAAGCGGCGCTCATTTGCATTTGGAACTACCTACACCAGGAGGAGTGCCAGATCCGGAAACAAGTTTGGGACTTGTTGGAGGGGAGGCAGATGTTCCCCCGGGTAATAGACTTCCACTAAGTGCACTGTCTCTATGATTATCATCTTATGCTTCCACATAATTGTTCCTAACTTCTTCTGCTACGAATTCTTGTCCAAAATAACTCAATGACTCCAAATGTTTGTCAATTGAACTCACTTCTTCCCTAACTGACTGCAATAATGAATGCTCTATAATCACCAACAATGACCTCTTGCATCTGCTTTCTCAAGCACTTCGCATCTACATTGTATTCCTTGTGTTGCATTTGCGAAGGGGACAAATCCAGGGGCCATGGCTAGTTGAGGATTTGAAACCAATGATGCCATTACTTTGCAAACAAATGTTAAATTTGAAGAATTATTGAGTTTTGACCTTCCAAAAAGGGGCTTGACAAATCACTGCGTTAAAGATACATTGTTGATCGTTTCATAATTTTCCTGATTCTAACACTGGGTGAAGGTACTTGATTCTTTTGAAGCTTTAGTTCAGCGATGAGAAATCAGTTTGCAGGGTTCGATCTAGCTTCCTTGCAATTGATTGTATTTGGTATCTTGATGACACAAACCAGGCTCTACTAAGACTGTCGACAAATTTCATTTGCAAAGAAAGTCAAAGATTGACTCTCTTTTCCACAGTGTGAGTAGTTTGAATAATTTGAGAAGTACATTAAAGCAGCGAGTCATTTGCTACATTGAAATTGATACTGTGCTGTCTGCTACAGTGACTTGGTGATATTGGTATCCTGCTACTCATCTAATAGTTGCAATTATTTATCATTTTATAGACCAATTTGTAGCTGAAGATAACATCACTTCTCTGATTATATTGGTCTGAAATGGATAGAACAGATGATGTATTGAAACTACTAAATAATTTAATACTTTCCATTGTTGATGAGATGGTTAAGATCAACAAAACCTCTCTTTCCAATATTAAAATTTGTCTCCAAAATGCACATGAGAATATTGAGTTTTTGCAGCTTGAGACAAAGCTACAACAGGAAGAATTACAACAGTGGAGTCATCATTCTGAACCTGTTTCTGTTCAGAAAATTGAAACAGGCTCCCATAAACAGCGAGACAATAATGTTACAGTTGGTTCATATTTAATACCCAATAAAGCAACAATTGTACATGCAGATGCAGAAACTCAGTCTGCACTTCCCAAGCCCATCATCAGACCTTGGGAACAGCTTGTCCACAACAAGCACAGAACTGGTCTTGGATATGACAAGGACTTGTCCTTTCATATTCCAGACTACTCAAAGCCCATTCAGTTTCAGAGTGCTGGATTCATTCATGACAGCTCAACTGCTCCTCATGACAGTTCACCCCTATCTATTCCAGATTCTGCCCCTCTTCCACAACAAAAACAACAACAGTTTGTAAAATGCCAACACTGTGACCGAGTTGGCCATTTGAAAGATCACTGTTTTGATCTTCATGCATGTAAGCACTGTCATAAAACAACCCATTCTTCAAACAGATGCTTCAAAAACAAACGTCCTGCAAGAACAAAGATTCATCTAGGATGGATCGCTTCTTGGCAATGGGCATCAACAGCCAAGAAGATATTCCAATCACATGTCAGAACTTGTTCCAGAGTATTGAACAGTCTTGCAGTTGAGTTTTCTCCATCATCTCACCTTGTATCTGATAGGGGGGGAAATGATGGTCATCTACAAGCTTCAAAGTCACATCAAGCGACCCTGAGCCACAACCTGCCACACCAGTTTTAGAGTTGTAGCCAAAGACAAAGATGCCCCTAAACATGCCTTCAGTTGGTAATCTGGGACACTTCCTCTAGCAGAAGACTTCAACTTCTTGCCAGTTTCGGAAGAATTCCAGGAACAAAATTGAGAACACTTCCTCTAGCAGAAGACTCCAGCTTCTTGCCAGTTTTGGAAGAGTTCTAGGAATTGCATTAAGCATTCCAGAGTTGTTGGTCATCCTTAAACCATCACAGGTTGAGACTTCCCTTTTCAGGTTGAAGTTCTCCCTTTTATGCGGGGTGAGACCTCCCTTTATTGGTTGAAGGTTTCCCTCTTCAAATCAATAGGAGCACTTCCTCTAGCATAAGACTTTAGCTTCTTGCCAGTTTTGGAAGAGTTCCGGGAATTGCACTAAGCGTTCCAGTGTTAGTGGTCATTCTTAAACCACTGCCCTTTATACCAACATTTCAGAGAGCACATTCAACCTAGTGCTGCCATGCATTTTTGCACATTTTGTATTACAGATCTCTTCTTGGACTCATACATAACCCTTCGGATTAAGGGGGGGAATGTTGGACACCTAATCCTCAATGGGTTAGTGTGGAAGCCGAATGGACAAAAGGAGTCCAAGAGACCTTGGGATGTGAAACCCAACGATCACAACATGTCCTATAAATGTAAATCATTTGTTAATAAAAATTGTACTCTCATGATCTATCCTTCAGATTATTCTTGCTGCCCATGTGTGTTTAACATATACAAAAAGGTGGATAACAGTGAATGACTAGATATTCTCTCTAAATCTGGGGGTTTAAGGAAGACCATAAACCAAATGAGGTAGTAGAAGCTGAAGTCTTCTACGGGTGGTGATTTAACGCAGACAACCAACTCTGGAACTTGGCTTGAAGCAGTTCTTGGAACAATTATGAATATGACTTAGAAGCTAAAGTACTTTGCAAAGTGGAAGTGCTCCTTGATAATTGTTTAAAGATGATCACAAACTGATGAGGTGGGTAGCAGAAGCCACAATATTCTACAAATGGTGGTTTAGGGCTAAGCGCCAAGTACATCATGCTCATGGAACATGAGTCTATCTTTGGCTATAACCATGAATCTGGCTCTAGGCTCTGGTAGTGGGCTATGGTTCAAGATGTGGCCCTCATGCTCGCTTGATATGACTTTGAATCTAGTAGTTGACTATCATTTCCCTCCATGTCAGATACAAGGTGATATTATGAAGATCTCTCCACTGCAAGATCTATCAACACTCGAGAATGAACTTTGAGCTATGACTAATATATCTTCTTGGGTGTTGAATAACATTGCCAATAAGAAATCCATCCAAGGTGAATCTTTTCTCTTGCAGGAGTCCTATGTCTGGAACATCTACTTGAATGATGAGAATGTTTTCTAGAATGCTCACAAGGATGAAGATCAAAACATTGATATTTCATGTGGATAACTTGATCACAATGTTGGAATTTGACAATCTGAAGTGGCTATGGAAGTGGAGTAGGTGAAGATAAGTTTTCCTGAGGAAATCCAACATTTTGAAATTGGATGGGTTTATAATAGTTTGGAATGTGAAAGGTCACATCCTTTTCATATCCAATACTGGTTTGATGCTTATTACTGAGAACTTCTTCCCAAGGTCTGATGATAGGATTGGGAAGTGTAAGTAGAACCCCTGTATGTTCATGTGAAATGATATGATCATGTGCAAGTAGAACCCCTGTATGTTCATGTGAAATGATATGATCATGTGCAAGCTGTTGTTGGGAATCAATGTCAAACAAAGAATTATTCTTAACGAGAACCAAATCATAATTTATATTCCTTTTTTGTAATTCATCTTGTTGAATATGTGATTCAAGTTAGAGAAATCGATCTTCAACTGTGCATCCTGTAAATAGGTTTGAATATCGATGAAAATGGATTTGCCAATTTCGATTGTACCATCAACATTAGAGTGCATTATAGTGTTCAATAACTCTAATAATCCATGAAGTTTGGCTATTTTCTCAAGCTCAGAAAATGGTAAGATAATGATGAAAAAATAGATACCAACTTGGGCTCTTAGGACATCAATAAAAAGACAAGAATCAAGGCATTGGAGACCACCAAAGAAATTATTGGCTTTCTGAGCAAGAATGACTTTCTAGTTGTAATGAATGCAAGTAAGGTAGATGCTCTTTCATGGGTAGTATTGGTACCTCTTTCATATGGAAAATCCCAACCACGAGGGAAATATATATGTTCATTGAAAGACTTGAGAGAATTTCTCTACAACACTATCACCATTGCTAGTAATGATAAGAATATTTACAACATTACACATAAGGCTGCTTTGAGTAGGTCTATATCGGAACCTTGTCCCTGCCTATCACAATCTGTAAAATTTCACTAACTCCTTGCTCTTCAACTGCTTCTACAAGCTCATATGATCCAAGAGGCTGACCAATCAAAGCAACCATCATGCACAATACCCACTACTCATCTCAAAACTATATGCAACTTTGATTTGTCAAACAAAAATCCCTATATCAAAATTTTCAATCATCTTTGTGATACATCACACAACATTCGATGGAGTGCTTACAACGTTCTTCATATGCCATGAATGCCATGATATCGCTCTAGCATTTGTAAAGGGATCCTTTACTAACCCAATCATTGAATAAGTTTTTTGCAAAAAATACTCCAAGAATATTGAACCCAACACCACATCCAATCTTTATAGGAAATGCATAGCTAATTATTAAATCACTTAACCATATTAAACTTTACAGGGATTTTTTTTTTGACTACAATATTAATCCATCTATAAAATCATCCATGTAGGAACATAGGTTAGATGGAATCCATTCTCTATTAAGCAATGGAAGAGGATAACAACCTAAACCCAATTAGTTCCCTTAGAAGGGTCAGATTCAAAAAATTGTTGGCTCAAAGATTTACCAACAACTTGTGTAGACTTTGACCATAGCCACCACATCAATGCAAGCTTCAGAACAAGAGCAAGTTTAAAGAAACCAAAAGAATGAAAATGAGTTTAATAGTTCTAGAAGATGGGAAACAAGGCTAGTGGAAGGTTCACGAGATTAGGTTGAGGAGGCTAACGATGATGTGGACGACTGAGGGTGAACAAATAGTCGTCCCTTGCATATAAAATGGTTCACCAATTCATGGGTTGTTGTTACCAGAGAATGGTGTCATAATAGAAAACATCATTTCCCCATACCTCATGCATGCATGAAGCTATTTAATATTTACTGGTAAACAATCATCCATAAATGGAGTCTACAAGTCTTAGGAGACCTATCAAAGGGAGGAACAACTCAATATTTAATCCTTATACTTGAAATTTAACTTAAAACAACCCACTAATATGTATGTTCCCCCATGTGTGACAAAGAGATATCGTAGGTGCCAAATTACACCTATACAAATCTAGACTGTTATGACCCTTTTTCATCCACTCATTTTTCTGCATTGACAAGGTCAAGTGAAATGCTCATGATTTATCAAAGGCTTAGAGTGGTATATTCTTTAGTGTGGGTTGAATGAATTGAGTTCTATGATGAGTATGTTAGGGGCACTATAGGTCGAGCATTCGTCCATACTCTCAAAGTTGGTGGAACATATCAAGGGAAAGATAGGGATGGAAGATCTGGATGAAACAAAGGGGCTAGGGGTGTTCTTGTGCAGGTCAGAAACCTGAAAAACAAAGAAGGCAGAGTGCCTACGTGAAAATCTGAGAAGCTCTGATGCCACTGTTGGAACTCACAAAATTGGAAAGCAAAACTATGATAAATGTGAGATGCATATTATTAACTAAATATACATATAAATACACATTTTCTTGACCCTTGGTTTCATATTTGAAGAGATATCTTGGAATTTTCATGACTATTGGCCTTCACTTGAGGATTTTCGCCATTCACTAAAGTGAATGTGCCAAATTTACATGACCGTAAGGATTATGTTTCCAACATTTAGCTTGGTATTCTTCCCTTAGGTGTTGGAATTCTCTTTACAATTTAGTGGATATCCTTCATGATAGCTACATGGAGTGTTCACTTTCTTGGATAATGCTCGACTTGTGAAAATGGGTTTAGTACATATAAGAGGATGGCATCAGACCCTAGATAGCATGGAGTTTCTTGGATTGTTGTCCAAATACTTGTAGTTGTGTAAGGGATTCTTGGGCTCCAATAATGTTCTTGTAGGGAAAATTGATCTAGTGGAGTACATTGCTTAGGAGGATTGATGGAGTCCATGGAGGCTTATAAAAAGTGATGTGGGCTCATTGTTGGACAATTTAGTTACTTTAAATTTCTAATCATTAAATTATCAATCTAAATGCTCATAAGCTTATGAGGCATTGGAAAAATATATGTAGGACCATGTCAGGAAATACTAATATATTACAATCAAATCGTTTGATAAATTACTTCCGGAAACCAAAGTCAAGTGTATCTTTAATGATTGATATGGCTTTATTTTGGTTCAATTAACAAATGAAGTATCAATACTCAACATTCACATTCTCCGAAACTTGACTAATTCATGTAGCTTTATCATACTTTTAAACTATAATCAAAAGAGAAATTAAATCACTAAACTCGATCCAAAGGAACTTATGGTTGTAGTTTTAGATCCTAGTATGTTTTACAACCTTCTCAAGTTTCATTGGGTTAGCAATGTTTAGATCTAAGGATATAAATAAAAAATTCCACCGGAATTTCCATTTCACATTATTTAATAATTTAAAGCAAAGAATAAAAGAAAAGGAGCATGATTAAAATAATAATTTAAGTAGACAATGAATAGTCTAAAGGAAAGGAATAACACACATATCTGATGAAATAAATTTAAGCATCTACCTATAGAACATTGAAATAATGTATGGTATATCAGAGAGGGGGCCCTACCTCCTCTAGCACACTCTGCAGGAAGGCCAATGTACGCTGTTGAAGTTGTGTAGAAAAAAATTCTTTGTTTCAACATGAAAATGATAGAGAAATGCAACATCTCCTTTGCAGCTTGATCCCCTACCACTTGAGTGTTTGAATTGCAAGAAATTGGCTATCATCCACCCCCTCCCCCCAAAAAACTAACGTTAGAGTATGCAGATTTAAAATTTCATTTTGAAAGGTTGAAAAAGGAAGGCATTAACACCCATGCAAACCATCCCTTGCATATGAGGGTCACTCAACCATTAATCTTTTAAATTAAGACACGATTGGTTGCATTCATTGGATGCATGAAAAGTAAATAAAGTTGTTTTGATTGTCATATCACTATGGTGATGTGAAGCATCCAATTTAGAGTTGATCAACTAGGAGAATCAACCGATGCCTATTTGCATGGAATAGGTTTGCTGAAACTTTGATCAAAGCTCTAAACTTGAATAAAGGGTTGTTTGATTAGTTTGAAAAATATGGAAGAATAACAAAATCATTTGTTATGAAACCAACTCACAAAAAGATAGAAAATATAGATAAACGACTTAGAAATAAACCTCTTCGAGGGGGAAACCTCCTTTACATTACACAAATGAACAATTATTGGATGATACAAATGACAAAATCTCCTTTCTATATACAGGAGTCTAAGGGATCACAATATAATCAAAGCCGACATAACAATAATAATATAATGGTACAAAAATAACAATAGTGGGCTTCTATGGGGCACAATAATAACAATATGGGGATAACAGGGACACAACAATAACAATAAGGGATACAATGACAATAATAATGGGGGAATCACTAGTATTATAGGGACCTAACATGTCCCTCTCCTTCAAAAAAGTGTTGTCCTCAACACTTGAGTAGTTTTGGATGCTTCTGTATAAAATTCTCATCCTCCCATGTGGAATCTTCAGTGGGTAAGTTCTTCCACTTGATGAGATACTCCGAAATTGATCGATTTCGTAGCTGTCGAGTTCTTGTTTCTGTGACTGCTTCAGGTTCCAATATGATTTTTCTTTCCTCATCAAGTTATGGAAATATTGTTTGAACTGGGAGCTTGTCACCTATAACCTTCTTTAAGCATGAAACATGGAAAACTGGGTGCAATCGAGAAGTTGCAGGAAGCTCCAATTTGTATGCCATAGTACCTATCTTTTACAACACCTTGTACGAACCATAATACTTTGGTGATAATTTATTATCCTTCTTAGCTTGCTTGAGGGACATTTTTTTATATGGTTGTAGTCGTAGGAATACCCAATCACCTACATCAAAACTTCTTTTGCTACGATGTTGATCTTCCTGTTGTTTCATTCTATTCTGTGCCAAAGTGAGGTTATCCTTTAAGAGTTAGAGAAATTTTTGTTGATGCTCGATGTGATATTCCACTGCTTGAACCATAGAATTTTCTCTTAAACATGATGTGATGGATAGTGGATGATATCCATAAAGTGCCATAAATGGGGTCATTTTTGCTGTAGTATGGAAGGAACTGTTATACCACCATTCAGCCAGAGGAAACCATTTGACCCATTGTGTCTATTTATCAGATACAAAGCAACGAAGATATCCTTCCAAACATTTGTTTTCTATCTCAATTTTCCCATCATATTGAGGATGATAAGATGATCTATGAGGTAAATGAGTACTAAGACACGAAAATAATTTTGTCCAAAAATTTCCAGTGAAAATGGGATCTCTGTCGCTTACAATAATCTTTGGATTTCCATGTAGATTTTGAATTGTTTCCATAAATGCAGTAGAAACTGTATTCACTTTAAATGGATGAGATAATGCAAAAAAGTGTGCATACTTGGTAAGTCTGTCAACTACCACCACGATAACACTATTTCCTTCGAACTTGGGTAAACCTGTGATAAAATCCATTGAAAGCTCCTCCCAATGTTGGCTTGGAATGGATAAAGGTTGTAATAGACCTGGGGTCTTAATTGTTTCAACTTTATTTTGTTGGCAAACCTAACACTCCTCCACAAAATTTTAAATATCCGATTTAAGGCCATCCCAAAAAAATTCCTTCTTAACCCTGTGGTAAGTTTTTAGAAAGCTTGAGTGCCCTCCTAAGGGAGAGGTGTGCAATTCCATAAGAATCTTTTGTTTGAGTTGGGAATTCTTACATAGGTATAAGCGATCTTTGTACCATAACGAATCATTTTTCAAACTAAATGTATTAGATGTATTGGGATCTTGTTGTATCTTTTGAATGAGTGCCCACATTTCTTCATCATTCTTCCATTCATCCCTTGCTTCGTTTATCCAATATAGTTAGATAATAGAGATGGCACAAAGAAATTCTTCCACATCCTCATCCTTTCTTGAGAGTGCATTGCAACAACATTTTGCTTCCCTTTTTTGTATATGATTCCAAAGTCATAACCCAACATCTTTGTGACCCATTTTTTTTGCTCTTCTGAAGATAATATTTGTTTTAAAAAGTATTTAAGGCTATCATGATCCGTTTTTACTTTGAAGTGTCTTCCCATTAGGTAGGGTCACCATTTCTTAAGTATATGTAGTATTGCCAAAATTTCCTTCTCATAAATAGCTTTGAGTAAATACTTTCCTTTGATTGGACGACTTTTGAAAGCAATGGGTCTTTCTTCTTGCATTAAAACAACACCAATTCCATTTCCCGAGATTCCACAATAAAGGTTTTTGTGAAGTCCGACGTAGTTAAGATCTGTGCTTGGCACATTGCCTCTTTAGGATGTTCAAAGGCCATCGTTGCTTCTGGAGTCCATGAAAATGCATATTTCTTCAATAATGTTTTTAGAGGTGCTGCTATTCTCCCATAATTCTTAAAAAACTTGCGATAATACCCTGTCAACCCGAGAAATCCTTGCAGATGCTTTATGGATGTGGGGATTTCCCATTCCTTAATGGTTTTAATTTTTATAGGGTCCACCTTAACACCTTCATGAGATACAGTATGACCCAGATATTCCACCTCTTGTACTCCAAAGAAACATTTGGAGATTTTTGCATATAATTGTTTCTCCTCCAATAGTTTGAGCACCTTGTCAACATGCTGAACATGATCCTTCAAAGACTTGCTGTAGATTAGTATATCATCAAAAAATACTAACATAAATTTTCTAAGGAAGGGTTTGAAAATGGAATTCACTAAACCTTGAAATGTAGAAGGTGCATTGGTAAGGCCAAAAGGCATGACAAAAAATTCATAATGACCCTCATGAGTTCTAATTTCTGTTTTTGGAATGTCTTTAGTCTTCATTCTGTTTTGATGATATCTTGAACGAAGATCCAACTTGGTGAAGTAAATTGATCCAATAATTCAACAATGACAGGAATGGGAAATTTATCGTTAATAGTGATCTTGTTGAGCTCCCTATAATCCAGACACATGCGCCATGATCCATCCTTCTTGTGAACCAATACTACTAGAGTAGAGAAAGAACTTTGACCAGGTTGAATTATACCAGCCTCTAGCATTTCTACAACCACACATTCAATTTCACTCTTTTGGGCATAGGGATGTCTGTAAGGCCTGATGTTTGGAGGAAAACTTCCTGGAATCAAATGAATAACATGATCATGATCACAAATAGGTGGGAGGCCTTTGGGAGTCTCAAATACCTTGGAATGATTGTCCAAGAATTTTTGGAGATCTGGATAAATAGATGATTTTGATGTGGGAACCTCTAGTGAACATAATTGTGCAATTATGCCTCGTTGTTCTTTCTTTAGAAGCTTTGTCATTTCATTAGAGATGATTATCTTTCCCAGTTTCCCTGCGATACTCCTTAATTCAACTTCCTTTCCTTCTGAAGAAAATTTAATGAAAATTTCTTGAAAATTAAAAGCTATTGTACCCAAGGATTGTAGCCATTGGACTCCTAGTACAACATCAACACCACCTATTGGAATGGAAAGCATTGGGCTGTTCAATACATATTCTTTAGGCCCCTCAACACCATTCGCAAATCCCTCCGATCTGTGAAAGATCCCGTTAACCCTAAAGACATGAAGGGTGTCTACTTGATCCCTTGTTCTTGTGGGACCCCCTATATTGGGGAAACATGGCGCTCCATCCGTCAAAGGATCTGCGAACATGCGGCCAACCTAAGACATGGGAGATCCAAGTCTTCAGCATTAGCTGAGCATGTGGAAAAGACCAAGCATCAGGTGTGTATTGAGGAGGCCAAGGTTGTTGCCAAAGTTGCTCAGTTCCACCATCGTAAATTGAGGGAAGCTATTGAGATTGAAAAGAAGCCGAGCAATCTCAATAGAGATGATGGCTGGAAAATCAGTAGGTGCTGGATTCCAACACTCTCTTCTTAGTCGGTTTTTCTGCCCTCTCCTCTTTTTTTTTTTCATCCTAATTTTATAATTTTAGTTAGAATATATATGTATATATGCAACATTAACAATATTTAATAAATAATTTAATTAAATAAATAAATTACCTTTTTTAAACTAACCTTTGAATTATTCTATTTATTTATATAGTATTTTATCCTAACTTTATAATTTTTATTATAATATATATAAATTATATATATATTTGATTATTAATAAATAAACTATTAAATTACCTTTTTAAAATAACCATTATAAATTATTATTAAATTAATAAATGAAAATTCTCAACCTATTATTATGATTTTAATATATATATATAATAATAATAATAATAATAATAATTAAGTAATTTAAGTAAATAAATAAATTATCTTTTTAATCTAACCATTAAAATTATTTTATCCTAACTTTGATCTTAATAACCTAATATTATAACTTTAATTAGAATATATATATATATAATAATTTAAATAAAAATAAATTACTTCTTTAACCAACCATTAAAATTATTTTATATATTTTTAACTAATTTCCATAAATAATAATAATTAAAAATAAACTAACCATTAAAATACTCGCCACTTAACAACCTAATATTATGATTTTAACTAATATATATATATATATATATATATATATATATATATATATATATTAATTTAAATAAATAAATAAAAATTATTATTATTATTATTATTTATTTATTTTAACTGAAATTATTTACTTATATCCTAACTTTTATCTTATTAACCTAATATTATAACTTTAATTAATATATATATATATATATATATATATATATATATATATATAAAATTAATTTAAATAAATAATTAAATTTATTTTTAAACCAACCATTAAAATTAATTTATTTATGTATTTTTACCTAATTTAATTTATTTCCATAAATAATATTAAGATAAATAATAATAATAATAATAATAATATTAAATTAATAAATAATAATTAGACCTGGGTCCTAAGGTCAAAATTAGCCGTTAGTCAATTTAGCCGTTGGAGACTCTGCTCAGACTATTTATCATGCTAAGCTGGATCTGTTTCTTCAACTTGTCCTGACGATGAACCACACTAGTTGGTTCGAAACGCGTCGACAAATGTCTGTCTACATGTGATTTATGCCGAAGTTATTCTTTCAACTATTATGGATCACAGAAGCCTCAATTCAACTATTATGGCACTTTCCAGAGAAATTTATGGTTCCTCCACTTGCAACCATCACTTGACACTCTGGTGCTGGATATAGGAAACAATTCAATTCCTTGGCTATCTTACAATGAATAAAATTATGGGTACTGCCCAAATCAATCGACTCTATTACCTTTTTCTTCTTGATATGTCCTTCTATCTTGATAGTTTGAGGAGTGGAAATTCCAACCAATGCATTACAAGATATGATCGGATTCATTTCTTCTTTCTCTAGGGTTTTTTCCTGGTGTATATCCTCTTCTTTTGAAATTTCTTGTTCCTTTTCTTCCTCCTCTTCAAAATCTATGTAAAATAATTACTTCTCAGCACACTTATGACCTTTAGTGTATTTGATATCACAACTGTAACAAAGCCATTTTGTTCTTTTTTCTTCCAATTGTTGTGGTGTCAACCTTGTAGGTTGTGGAAGGCTAGGGGCAACAACACTTCCATCTTTATAATTGTGAGGTGTAGGCTTCCTTGTTGCCATAATTTTTCTTACCAACCTGAATGCCTTCTCCAATGAATCAGGTTCCCAAAGGCGAATCTCATGTTGGATGTTATCCTTTAAAGACTCTATGAACACATCATTCCTATTCTCCTCTGTAATATCTTTTACCCTTATATTCAATTTTTGGAAGTCCTCAATGTGCTCCATCATTGGACCCTTTTGCTTGAGATTTATCAATTGGCTAAAAAAAATGTTTCTTTTTGTATCCTCATAATGTGCTATCATTTCATTCGTAAAAATTGCCCAAGTAACAATTTGTTTACGAGAGAAAAGCCATCGATACCATACAAACTGATTTGGTTCCAAATATAAAGTTGCAATGTGTACCTTTTGTGTGTTTTGCACATTATGGAGATCGAAATATTGCTCTATCTGTAGTATCCATGTTATGGGATCCTTGCCATCAAACTTTCTCATATCGATCTTTGAAACATGGTGGGTCCTCAATCCAATGTTAGAGTATATCAAATCATGATTAACATTTATTTTGTTCTCATCATGAGTTTCCTTTACTACCCTTTTGCCATTAGTAAGCATTTCTTGTAGAAACTTTGTCAAATCTGTCTTCAATTCTTCCATGTTGCCTTTAAGTTTTTCTTCTAAACCATCCATCTTAGCTTCCATGCCTTTCTTTAAACCATCCATATTAGCTTCCACACCATCCATCTCAGCTTCCACATCATTCATCTTAGCTTCCATGTCATTCATATTAGCTTCTACGCATTTCTTTAAACCATCCATCTTAGCTTCTGTTACTTTTTGTGAGAGTGAATTTTGTTGCACTTGGTTTCGTAATTTTGATATATCATGTTGCCTTTCTTCCTCTTCTTCACGAGTCATGCTAGAGATTTCAGGTTGCTTACTAGGTGTTTCCATTTTCTTTTTTCGGGGCATCAATTAATGATAATAATGCTTCACTATGCCCTTTTAATTCCTTCAAACTATTTTTTCAAACCAAACTTACGCAAATTTTAAAAAAAACTACACACCTATTTTTCACTTTGTAGGAGCTTGATATTGTATTTGATGTATCTATGAAATTTTGGATCTCCAAGGTTTGAAATTGCAAACTGTGGTATCCCTCTGAGTCCTCTTTCTAAATCCAACATTCTTACTCGAAATTGGATTCTCCAAGAAAGCATTATGCCCAATCTTCCAAGATGACCTGATTATACACGTTTTTAGTAGAGCAAACTTGTATGAAGTTCCACATGTCACTTTTTCAACCTTTGAACCTGAAAACGATGCATAGAAAAATACATTTCGTTCTCTTTCTGTAACTTATTACTAAATTTCAATCTCATACTTAGATAGAAAGTTATGACTATTTTCCTAAGGTCACCTGTTTGGGATGTAATTTGGGAGCCTACAAAATCCCTAACTTCCTTGGATCATATATATGAAACTATAGCGAAACAATATCTAAAATTTGGACCCACGAATCATCGAGATTTCGGCTCAAATGGGTTTTTCTTAGGGTTTGAAATGTCGTAGAAAAGAAGTTATAGCGAAAATTCCACAATGACCTATTTTGGAGCAGCGAAACCCTAAAATCCAAAGCTTTGAAACCAAATGTTATGAAACCAACATACAAAAAGATAGAAAAGATAAATCAATGACTTATAAATCAACCTCTTAGAGGGGGAAACCTCCTTTAAATTACACAAATGAACAATTCTTGGATGATACAAATGACAAAACCTCCTTTCTATATATAGGAGTCTAAGGGGTCACAATATAATCAAACTTGACATAACAATAATAATATAATGGCACAAAAATAACAATAGTGGGCTTCTATGGGGCACAATAATAAAAATATGGGGAAAATAGGGGCACAACAATAACAATAAGGGCTACAATGACAATAGTAATGGGGGAATCACTAGTATTATAGGGACCTAACATCATTCCTCACAAAACCCAGATGCCCGAATATGCTCACATGATAGAAGCATCACAAAACATCGAGGCATTATCTGTTGGGCGTGGAGCCTGATTATCTTCTTTATTTAGAGGTATCGCTGCATTGGACCCTAGTTCATAATGTGGTGGCAACGCCGCCCGTAAAATATACGCTGCCAAGGGGGGTGACGACGATTATTTGGAGTGCCCCTTGGCAGGGGATCGGGGGCAGTGCCCCCGAAACTAAAAATAGATGTAAAATTGCCTTGTAAAATGTTGTAATCTCGTAGTCAATATGGGCCGTTCATTAGGCAGAGATCTGACGGTAGAAGTTATGTTTAATTTAGGGTTTTTTCTTGTAGAGGGAAACCCCTCGCTATATATGAGGGAATTCTATTGCGTCTATGTAGATCTGTATTCTGAGTGAGGAAGAGAGAGGAGATTGAGAGTGAAGAGGGAATTACAGTGAATCTTCTGTAGATTGTATATCTTCATTTTGTTGGATAATATAAAAGGAAGGACTGGCTGTTTCTCCATGGACGTACCCAAATTGGGTGAACCACGTATATCTACGTCTCTCTTGTTTTATGCGTTTTCTGTGTTTATATTTCTGCAATATATTTTATGTGTTCCATTGCTCTTTAATATATAATTTTCTAATAACTGGTATCAAAGCCAAAGGTCTATTTGGCTGATAAAATCGCAGGAGAGAAGGGTTCTTGGTTCGAGTGGGAGCAATGGCAGAAGATGGTAGGTTTAGGGTCGAAAAATTTAACGGCCAAAACTACCAGCTGCGGAAGAAGCAGATGGAATATTATTTGTACTAGAAAGATCTGTACCTACCATTGAGCGGAAAGAAAAAGGAGCCGACGAGTATGAAAGACACAGAATGGGATATTCTTGACAGAAAGGCACTTGGAACAATACGGCTGTGCCTAGCGGCGTTGGTAGCGTTTAATATTTCAAAGGAAACGACAACAGAGGGTTTAATGTTTGTATTGGCCAAATTATATGAAAAACCCTTGGCCTCAAATAACGTATTTCTTATGAAGCGTTTATTTAATATGAAAATATCAAAAGGTGGATCTATTGTTGATCATTTAGATGAATTTAATACAGTTACCAGTCAATTAAGTTCTGTAGGGGTAACTTTTGATGATGAAGTTTGGGCTTTGTTATTTTTTTGCTCATTGCCAGAAATTTGGAATGGTTTAGTTATGGCCATTAGTAACTTTGTCTTTGGATCTAGTACTTTAAAATTTGATGATGTTGTCAGTGCAATCCTTAGCGAGGAAATGCGACGAAAAAGTTCCGGTGAGACATTAGGTAATGCTTTGACTACAGAGACTAAGGGAAGAAAAATGGAAAGAGGAAAGAGCCCAGGATATCGCAGTAAGTCAAAGAAAGGCAGATTCAAGTCCAGATCGAGAATAGTGTGTTGGAAATGCAGGAAGAAAGGACACCTGAAGAAAGACTGCAAGTCTTGGAAGGGAAAAGAAGGAAACCACAACAAGAAAACAATCATGAAGTGAATGTGACAGGTGATGTGTTGCAAGATGATTTGATTCTTTCATTAGAAAATATTATTGATGCACAGGTGGTAGATTCAGGGGCCTCATTCCATGCCACACCTGATAGGAAACATTTTCATGATTATGTTCAAGGAGATTTTGGACAGGTTCAAATGGGTGATAATAAACCTTGTAAAATCATTGGAATGGGTACAATTTTCATAAAACAACAAAATGGAAATCAATGGCTATTGAAGGAGGTAAGGCATGTTCCAGATCTGAAGAAAAATCTGATTTCAATAGGGCAGTCGGGAGGTAAAGACTGTGTAACTACTTTTACAGATAAAACCTGGGAGGTCACTAAAGGAGCCCTGGTAATAGAAAAAGGAGACAAGGTTGGGACATTGTATTTATACAATGGTATTTCTAATTCTGTTAATGCGTTAACCTCTACAGGAGAAGATACAACATTGTGGCATCATAGGCTCGGGCACATGAGTGAGAAGGGGATGCAAATTCTTCACTCAAGAAATTTGTTGCCAGGTTTGGAGCATGTTGATGTAAAATTATGTGAGAATTGTGTTTATGGAAAACAAAAGAGAGTCAGATTCCTCAGAGTTGGGAAAGAAAAGAAGAATGAAAAATTAGAGCTTGTGCATATAGATGTATGGGGACCGGTTCATGTATCATCTCTCAGTGGCTCTCGTTATTATGTTACTTTTATTGATGATGCAACCAGAAAAACTTGGATTTATTGTATTCGAAATAAATCTGATGTATTTGATACTTTCAAGAAATGGAAAGATTTGGTTGACAATGAGACAGGAAAAAGGTTGAAGTGTCTCAGATCAGACAATGAAGGTGAATATTGCAGCGAAAAGTTTGATAACAACTGTTCAGAGAATGGAATTCACAGAGAGAAGACAGTTCCAGGAACACCACAAGAAAATGGATGTCAGAAAAGATGAATAGGACAATCATGGAGCGTGCAAGGTGCATGAGATTGCATGCATGATTTCCTTTACCATTTTGGGCAGATGCTGTAGGTACTATTGTTTATCTAATAAACAGAGGGCCTTCAAGTTCCTTGGATGGTGGTATTCCAGAGGAGGCATGGACAGGTAAAAAGGTAAACTTCTCATTTTTAAAGACTTTTGGTTGTGAAACCTTTATTCACATTAATAAAGAAAACAGAACAAAGCTTAAAGAAAAATCAAAGAAATGTACCTTTATTGGATATGGTGTTGATGATTTTGGTTATCACTTTTATGATTATGAAAAACACAAAATCATTAGGAGCAAAGATGTCATATTCAATGAAAAGGTTTTGTATAAGGATCAGACACAGGAAAAGAAATAGGAAAAAGAAAATAGAATACACAATGCTTGATGAGATCACATAAAAAGTGTAGGTGCCTGAAAATCATAATGATCAACAACCAGAACAACGACAACAACTGCAATAGCAACAACCACCTCAAACGCCTGAAAGTGGTGTTAGAAGATCTACCAGGATAAGTAGACCCCCTTAATGATACTCTCCTTCATTATATTATGTATTGTTGACTGAATTTGGTGAACCAAAATGTTATGAAAAAGCAGTGCAGGTAGAAACCGGGAAGAAGTGGGAGCAAGCCATGAAAGAAGAGATGGAATCCTTAGAACATAACCAGAGTTGGGACTTAGTCAGGTTTCGTGCAGGTAAAACATAATTGTAGAATAAATGGGTTTACAGGTTGAAGGAAGAAGATGGAGGTAGAAAAAGGTATAAAGCTAGACTTATGGTGAAGGGGTTTGCACATAAAAAGGGTATAGACTTTGATGAGATATTTTCTCCTATTGTTAAAATGACTCAATAAAAACTATTTTAAGCCTAGCAGCAACTGAAGATTTGCATCTTGAGCAGTTAGATGTGAAGACAACCTTTCTCCATGGGGATTTGGAGGAAGATATATATATGCAACAACCACAAGAATATGAAGTAAAAGGGAAGGAGAAACTAGTGTGCAAGTTGAAGACGAGCTTGTATGGCTTAAAACAGGCTCCAAGGCAGTGGTATCCAAAGTTTGACAGGTTTATGTCTGAACAAGGTTATACTATATGTCACTATGATCATTGTGTTTATCTCAAAAGGAAAACTGATGGTAACTATTTTATATTGTTATTGTATGTATATGACATGCTTGTTGTAGTTTCTAACATGTAGGAAATAAATGTGCTCAAAAGAAAATTGGCAAACTCATTTGCAATGAAGGACTTGGGTGCTGCAAAACAGATCCTTGGTATGAGAATAAATAGAGATAGGAAGAATAAAAAATTAACATTGTTTCAGAGTGAGTACATAGAAAAGGTGTTGAAAAGATTTAATATGCAGAATGCAAAACCAGTTAGTATACCTTTGGCTAGCCATTTCAAACTAAGTAAGGAGGTGTGTCCCAAGACTCAGGAAGAAATGACTTATATATCTAAACTTCCATATGCATCAACAGTTGAAAGCTTAATGTATGCAATGGTATGCATAAGGCATGATATCGCACATATGCAGAGGGAGTTGTAAGCAGGTACATGAATAATCCAGGAAAAGAAAATTGGATGGTGGTGAAGTGGATTCTCAGGTATTTGAGAGGTACCACAAATCAAGCATTATGCTTTGGTGGTTCAAACATTGCTCTATAGGGACATGTTGATGCAGATATGGTGGGTGATAGAGATAACAGGAGGAGCACAACAGGGTATGTGTTTACTGTAGGTGGAACAACTATCAGTTGGGTTTCAAAACTACAAAGTGTTGTTGCACTCTCAACATTGGAAGTAGAGTATGCTGCTGCTATAGAGGCTAGTAAAGAAATGATTTGGTTACAAAGGTTTTTGGATGAATTGGGTAAGAAGCAGGAGTTCGGCAGGTTATAGAGTGAGAGCCAGAGTTCCATACATCTTGCAAAGAACTCTGCATTTCATTCCAAGATTAAACATATACAACTCAAGTACCATTTCATACGATCAGTGTTGGAAGACAGACAATTGAAGCTGGAAAAGGTACACACTTTCCAGAATCCTGCAGATATGTTAACAAAATTTGTAACTAGGGAGAAACTGAGATTCCGCTCAGTTTCAATTGGTCTTCAAGTATGATGACGAAGATGAGAAAAAACCAGGTCCAAAGTGGAGTCATTTTCCAGAAAATGGAGCAGCGGTGAAGTTGCTATAATCAGTCTCCAAGTGGGATATTGTTGGGTGTGGAGCGTGATTATCTTCTTTATTAAGAGGTATTGCTGCATTGGAACCCAGTTCATAATGTGGCGAAAATGCCGCCCGTAAAATGTACGCCACCAGGGGGTCCAAGGGGGGGTGACGACAATTATTTGGAACCCCCCCTTGGCAGGGGATCGGGGGCAGCGCCCCCAAAGCTAAAAATAGATGTAAAATTTCCTCGTAAAATGTTGTAATTTCCTAGTCAATCTAGGTCGTTCATTAGGCAGAGTTCCAACAGTAGAAATTATGTTTAATTTAGGGTTTTTTCCCTAGAAGGCAACCCCTCGCTCTATATAAGGGAATCTTATTGCGTCTATGTAGATCTGTATTCTAAATGACGAAGAGAGAGGAGATTGAGAGTGAAGAGGGAACTACAACGGATCTGTTGTAGGTTGTATCTCTTCATTTTGCTGGATAATATAAAAGGAAGGACTGGCTGTTTCTTCGTGGATGTAGCCCAAATTTGCTGAACCACATATATCTGTGTCTCTCTTGTTTTATGTGTTTTCTATGTTTATATTTCTGCAATATATTTTATGTGTTCCATTGCTCTGTAATATATAATTTTCTAACATTATCAAATCTCCTATAGGTGTTTGTCTAGCACTATCAAATTTATTGTAGGCGTATGTGATTGTATTTCCTATAGTTGCTATCAGATTTCCCATTTTTGCCACCATATTCCGTATAGTTGCTACTGGATTTTTTGTAAGCTATTACAAAATATTGCTGATCCAGATGTAACTATGAATAATAAAACCCACTAAAAGTAATCAAAACATGACAAATCATTAGGTATAATAATTACTTGACTCATTAAGCTCTTAGGATGTGGGAGTCAGTAACATGTGGTAAAATGAGTGATAAACGGGTGGAAATGAATGATAGATGAAGTGGCGGTAGGGTTAAATAGTCATTGTAAACCTATCAGAGTTGGGTCATAATGGTCCTTTGTAGTTTTTTATCCCCTACATGATATGATTACTTTCTGTTCCCCTGCATGATATGATTACTTTCTTCCTTTTCTTATTCTTCTCTCTCTCTCTCTCTCCCCCTCTGTTTTCTTTCTTTAACAAGGCAAGAATGATCTACATTCTAACCACATTAGATGTATTTCCAGTATGTAACAGGGATCTTGAAATAATGCATCTGCTACAAAATTAAGCATGTGTTGATATGTTGCAATATTTTGAATAGAAGAGGTATACCTTGCCCTTAGGCTTCTTTAAAGTTTAATACAGTCAAAGTAAAGGGGCAATGATGGCGTACAAAAAGTAATAAAATGGAAGGGAATAAAGAGTAAGATATAAAGGGATGAAGGAAAAGAGATTAATAGCTCATTCTGCATAAATTCTCAAGTTAGATGACTACATAAAAATAGAGATTGCTTACTTAATTACCTTTGATGTTGTAAGATAACATAAAGAACACAAACACTGAGATTTTGGTTTCACAACTCAAAAAATTCTGTTGAAAATTGTCTACAAATTTGCTATAAGAATATTAGATAAATTTCATGGATGGTTGAAAAGGTTGCTTATGCTAAACTTTGAAGAAGAAAGGATGAAAATGTAAAGAAGGAAAATAGAATGTTGTGTGGATGAATAAGCAAGGGCCGCTACCTCAAGCTCTATAATTAGATAGTCCTTTGCAAGGCTAAAAAAATTTCTATCACAACTTTACATTGACTCTCTCATTTTGAAGTGAACTACATTGCCTACTCCAACAATCAATTTTCCCTCTTTATTTGCAAAGAATAAAAATACTACAATTGTTGTACATAAGATGAAACCATGAAGTCTTCAAGCGTTCCAAATCCTATAGTACAATTCTCATCATTGAATAAGTGTGCTAATGTAGAACATGAGAAAATTCATTGGATTACCGACCACTGGTGTAGTGCCGTTAACCAACACGAGATCACTTACTATTGATGTTAGTGAATGTCAAGGTACTATAGTACTATAGTACATTTTTAAAATTGGGTCACCTACATAATATCAAGATCAAGAGATATTGATATATTCCCAATGTCATCATTGACAAATCTTGTTATTTCCAAGGTACTATTGAAAGTGCCTAGCAATACAAAAGATTTGAAGAATAATGTTTTGAAAGGCTGAATCAGTAACATGCTTCAAAAAGAAGCATGAATTCTCCCCCCAAAAATATGGTTTTTGAATAGAAATCATGCGTAGATGTGCCAAAGAATTGGTTTTCACAACTAGGATTATTTTTATCTTGATGTTTTTCATCATTTTAATTATTTATTATTCTTTAAATGGAAAAGAATCAAGAAGAAGAATAAATATGAGTGGGAAGGTTTACCTCCTCATGTATTGTTGAAATTGTAACTATGGTCAGTTTTCATAATGTATATTTGGCCACTTGATTTATTTGTATTTATTATTGTAAAACATATTTTAAATGCCAGAGTCAAAAGAAAATAATATTTTGAGTCAAAGTCCCATTACGGCTTTTAAAAGAAAAAAAATTGAATTTTTAAATTGTAATTTTTGGCTCCAAAAGTTGTCAAGTCGGCCTAGGCAAAAGACATACCCTTTCATCCAAGACAAATCACTATATAAAGACAACTCTACCTTCTCCACAAGGGAAATTCACACCATCTCTCATAAGCATTTTTTGGGAAAGCAAGCAAAGGACAAGAAGGATGAAGAGGAAAGAGAAGAAGTTAAATCAACTCTCTTTCTCTCTCTCCCATGATCACTCATGTGTATAGATTCTCTCTCTTCTGGTTCATCATTTTTCTGTATAGTTCTATTTTAGGGGGCTGGAATTTTGGGTAGTTGTAGGGGATAAAATTTTGGGGTAATTGGTAGTTGCACGAGGGCTAAAATTTTGGGCAAGATTAAACATAGTGAAATTTTGGATTAGATGAGGAGGCTTGACTTGGAGGGGTTGACTAGGTTTGACCATAGGTCTATGTATGTCTCTTGTTGAACATAAGAATTCCTCTATTGAAAAGGTTGCTGGGTTTTCCCAGGGTAAATATTGTCTCCTCTTTGTGCGTTGTGATCTCTATTATTCTACTATTATTGTATGGTTGAATTTCTAAAGTATAATTGCTGAATGATATGTTGGAATAATTTAAAAAGAGATCAACATCAAAAGTAATTATCAGTATTTCAGAAATATTGTGCTCGTCTATATTGCACCTAGAAAATCAACATGGAATCAAAGCTTTGGTGAAGGAAGGAATATTGAGATCACCTTTTAAGAAACCCTAGAATATCACTTTATTGAAGTCTATATTGTTGATTGGCATCCATGGCTTCTTCTATGAAACCCGAGAGCAAGTTGGAAGGAACTTCAAACTCCAAATCTTGGAAACATAGAATGGATATTATTCTTTTCAAGGACAAGGTTTTGGATATTGTTACAGGGAAGGTTGTAGTAAAAACTAATGCTGTAGGGAAATAAAAGTTTAAGGAGGATGACATCACTGCCATGAGTCTTATAGTAGAATCCATTATGGATCATCTAATATCCTACATTGCAAAACATGACACTTCATGAAGATGTATGATGCCCTAACAAGTCACTACACTGTCAAGAATGTTGGTCAATCTATGAGTTTGAAGAATGAGCTTCGATATATAAGGATGACTAATGACGATACTATGGCTTCATATTTCGTCTTAGGATTTCACAAATAAGAGAAGAAATACAAGCAATTGGAGAATATATTCCTAATCAATAACTTGTGACTATAACACTCAATGGTCTTTGTAGATCATATGATGCAGTTGTAGCAGGTATAAGAAGATGGAAGGAAGCTCCTTTATTTGAAAAACTATGGACATCTTATGCTCAAAAACAATCAAGGATTATGTCAAGAGAAAAGAAAGAAGAAGCTTCTCAAGCATTTGCAACTCGATTCAATAATAAAGGAAAGAAGAAGTTTGGATCTCAACATAAGAAGTTTTCCAAAACAAGGAAATTTCAAACATCTAATGTTATGGTTGTCATAAATTTTAACATTTTAAAAAGTATTGTCCTAAAAGAGGCAACAAAAAAAATAGAAATGGAAAACAGCGTGCTTCAACAACTAATGTTGAAGATGAACATTCAAAGAAGGCTAAAGGTGACAAATATTTCTTTTAATTTTCTACTCTAATAGGTTCTATTGCAGATGATGATGATATATGATTGGTAAATAGTGGTGCATCAATACATATGATTGGAGAGTATGGAAATATTTCTAGCATGAAAAAAAAGAGGCTATCCCAAAGGGTTGAACTTGCAGACAATCACAACTATGCAGTCAAAGGAGTTGTAAAGACACCTATACAGATGGAATTTGATAATAATGTGCATCTCAACAATGTTCTATATGTACCATGTTACAAAAATAATCTTGTCTCTATTTCGTTTTTGGAAGATAAAGGAGATAGAGTAGATTTTGTGGCTGGAAAAGAACTTGTATGGTCTAAGGGATTTAGCATAGATGATTCTAGGGTTATCGATATTCATGATGGGAGATTGTTTAGGGTTGTGAGTCAACCAAATCAAGCCCTAGTGCATGATGCAATTAATCCAAGTGAGTTATGGCATATAAGATATGGTCATATTTATTATAGAGCATTGCCTGAATTAAGTCAGATAGTCTTAGGAGTTCGGATATTGTAGGTAGAGAATGATGGTGTATGTAAAGGTTGTGCACTTGGAAAAAACATAAACAAACCATTTCCAAGTACTGGCAATAGATATAAAGAAGTTTTATATTTGATTCATTCTAATTTGTGTGGCCCAGTGCCTATAATATTGCTTGGAGGTTCATTGTACTATGTGACATTTATACATGACTTCTCTCGTAAGATGTGGATCTATCTCTTGAAGACTAAGGATGAAATTTTCAAAAAGTTTCAAGAGTTGAAAATTGAAGTGGAAAATTTGACAAGTAAAAAGATCAAGATTTTGAGATTTGACAATGGAGGAGAATACACCTCAAAATAACTTGTTTCTTTATGCAAGGAAGCTGAGATTAAGAGGGAGCTGATTTTTCCTTATAATCCACAACAAAATGGTGTAGCAAAATGAAAGAACAAGTCCATTTAAGAATATTTCAAATCCATGGTGCATGATCTGGATTTACCACTGTTCTTACGAGGAGAGGCATCATTGGCAATTGTATACATTCAAAATAGAATTCCTCATCGAATTCTAGAAGGTGTGATTCCTGAAGAAGCATTCTTTAGATGAAAGCTAGAGGTTGTGCATATGAGAATATATGGTTTCCCTATATACATTTATGTTCCTAAGAACAAAGGGAACAAATTGGAACCTTCAAGAAAGAAGGCATATTTTTTGGTTATAGTTAATCATCAAAGGCCTATAACATTTATATTCCAAAGAAAATATGGATTGAGGTTAGACAAGATGTCACTTTCGATGGTAAGGTTGCATATTGTAGGTCTAAGGAAGTTTCCATGGACTGATGTGAAGTAAAAGATGAGGTTTCAAAAGGTGAAAGTTTGAGTTCTACAGAATGTACGAAGGAGCGAGAAGGGCCTTGTGAAACAATAGAACTATTTATTGTTACTGAGTTCAGGGAGAGACCAACATGGTTTAGATCTACATTGGAAGAAGCATAAGGAAATGTAGCTCCTGATGGCACATCCAGCGAAGTCAAGAAAACTAATAGGTTTTCTAGCTATGAAGCTCTCATGACTAATCTTATTGATGCAAATATTTCCACTTCTGAAGAAGTAGCTAGCCAACAAGTGTGGAAGGAGGCCATGAATGAAGAATATCAAACGACCATGAAGAATGATGTCAGAGAGATTTTGCCAAGGTCGGAAGGGATTTAGTCAATAGTGACTTCCAAGTGGATATACAAGATCAAGCATGTTGCAGTTGGAAGCATCGATAAATATAAGACACAATTCATGGATATAGGGTTCTCCTAAAAGGAGGGATAATATTATGATGATACATTTGCTCCAGTTTCCAGGTACAACTCCATTAGATCCATCATTTCTCTTGTTGCTTCATTGGGATGGAACTTGCATCAAATGGATGTGAATATTGACTTCCTCAATGGTGTGATTGAGAAAGAGGTGTGCATAGAACAACCTTAAGGTTTTTAGGTGCATGGAAATAAATCTCATGTCTGCAGGTTAAAGAAGGCCTTATATGGACTCAGACAAGTTCCAAGAGCTTGGTATGCTCGTATTGACAACTCTATGAAAATATTGGGATTTATCTAGAGTGATGCTGACCCAAACCTTTATTTTAAATTTTTAAAGAATGAACTTGTGATTCTATTTCTATATGGAGATGACTTGTTTTTGACATGTACCAAGTCTCAAATCATTCATTTTAAGAAGTGGTTGGCTTCTGAGTTCGATATGAAGGATGTTGGGTTGATGCACTATTGGGAATAGAAGTATGGTAGAAGCTTGGAGAGGTTTTCCTTAGTCAAGGAAAGTGTGTTATAGAGATCCTTCAGAGATTTGGCATGATGGATTGTAAATTCATGGCTATTCCAATGGTGACTAATTTGAGGAAGTTGAGAGGATTCAAATCCATCTTGGTAGATCCATCTATGTATGGAAAATTTATTGGTTCATTGATGTATCTGGTTAACACCAATACAAACATATGCTTTGTAGTGAACACTCTGATCCAATTCCAGGTGGAAATTAGACACAAGCATTTGATTGCAACAAAGCACATTTTGAGATATCTACTTGGTACTCTGAACTATGGCCTGAGATATGTTGCAAACAAAGATGTCTAACTTTTAGGATATATGGATGTTGAATGGGCAGGAAGTGTTGATGATAGGAAGAGCACCTTGGGGGTATGATTTAGTATGGGATCCAATATGATATATTGGATGAGAAGGAAGCAGAGGTCAATTTCACTCAACACTGCTGATGGCACAGGTCAGAATGAAAGTCGAAACTAGGCTCTATTGCAGTGCAGAAAAAAATGCTATAGGTGCTAAAAAATATTTTCGCAATGCTCTTTTAAAAAACATGTAGGCATTGCAAAATATTTTTGTAGCGCTTCTAGAAACTTTTTTTTCTTCAGGATTTGGGGAGGAAAAGTGACTCGGTCCTCTGCTCAATCATTTTTTCCACTGTCTTGGGTCATCTCCTAACTCAAGGAATGATCCTCCTCATCTTCCCTTACCAAGGATTATGCTCATGCTCCAAACTGATAATCTAAATCCCCAAAAAAAGGCATGACAATGTTCTAACTAGTGGATGTGTTTCAATGCTCAAAATCACTCAGAATTCCTTACGTTCCCACTCCTGAATGTCGTGGCACATTCATATGTAGATGGGGTGACCATTTTGACAAGAATACGCAAAATATGAACAAGCACAACGATTAAAGTTTCCAAGCACAACAATTAGAGATTCAAACGTAGATCATTGATGTAATTTGATGGAATAAATACCGTTTTCTAATGGTAAACAACACACAAGAACAAAACTATTATCAACTGCAATTCATAGCAAGCAACAATTTGATTCAACCTCTAGATTTCGATTAAATTCAAATTATATCACTTACAGTCCCATTGCTATACAACTATGCCATTCACACAAGAACCAAATTTTCTTTGTTTGCACAAAAGGAAGTACATAAAAATACAACAACATGGCTACAATTTCATAAAGAATCACGAGCACTTTCTTCTCCTTCCTCCCTTACCTTTCCTCTGGGAACTCGTTCTCTTTAAAAAAACAATCATGGGACAAATAAGGGTCACCAATGATGAATCGTTTCATATTCTCTACAAGGCTCCCTTATTTCTTCCCCACCTCCTATTTTTGCTTCTTGTAAGTCCCCTAGTCATCATGCCTTAGACTCCCCTCGTTCTCCACCTGACCATCAAATTTGGAGTGTCACTCTCTCTCCCGCAAAGGGGGTTGATATTAGGTTTATCACTCCTTTTGTAGGTGTTCATGGTAGCCCTCATTCTGTCGATCCCTTGGGTGTATCCTCCCTCCATAGTTTGGTGGGAAGTGATATTGACATTGAAGAGTATCCCTAGATTTGGTCCCTGTTACCATCCACAAGGCTGTCGATCTAGCTCAAGTTCCATCCATTAGTCCTAGCTCAACTATGAACATAATTGTTCGAAGGAAGCATATCTGAGTAGTATACACTTTAATGGGAATTTGGCATCTAAATATTTGTCTTTTGGAAAGGATAATGATCTTAGAGACATCCCTATCATCTCCACTGACGATTCTCGGGCCCTTAGAGCTGATGTGCCCGATCCTGGGATGCCCTTATGAAAATTCTCTCTAATCTTTGAGGGTTGAGGGATGCCTTGAAAACACTTTCCCTCTAACATCTCATTGTCTCTATCAAACCTTTTATTGTTTTCATTCAGGAATCTATGTCCTTGGTGGATAGAGTCAAGTCATACTTTTTTTCCTATTTGTTCAAATTGACGATCAACTCTTGTCGTTTATCTAGGGGATTGGTATCTTTATGGGACACTCATTGAGCGAAATTAAAAGTTTTTAAATTCTTTGCAAGAATATTGTTAACTAGTTTTATCAGGGGATTGCCTTTTCAAATTCATTTTTTCAATCTCTCTCTCTCTCTCTCTCTCTCTCTCTCTCTCTATATATATATATATATATATATATATGCTCTGTTTGAGGTCTTCTAGATTTTTGGCATTGGATGGGTTATAGTGGCCTCCTTAAAATTGGATCAATGATTTTAGCAAGGGAATTTAATGCGAAATTATTTGGAGGGGAATTTTTGGGGCTCAGTAGTTGCTCTGACCATCTGGGAAATTTCATTTGGGATTTATTGGTTGAAAATCATGTTGTGGACGCTTGATCCTCTCCCTAGTTCCAACTTGGAATAAAGGCCGCTTGGGTTCAACGTACGTTGGAAAGAGATTAGATATATTTTTGATTCATGAGAATGTTACGGAGATGATGGGTTCTTCTTGTTCGTGTGTTTTTCAGGTGAAAATATCAAACGAAAATCTAATCATTCTTTAGTGGCGAGGGGAGATGGCTTGGAAAGGTATTCCTTTCAAATTTAACAGGACCTGGATTCTCGAGGAAGATTTCAATAAAGTCATTCAGGATGCATGGGTGGATATGGGATCACTTGGTGCGAATTCATCGTTGAGTAGGATTTCATTGAAGATAAAGCATTTAAAACATGTTGTTCATGCATGGGAGAACAAGTGAAACACAAAATGAAGGAGGATTTGATCCAGATTGATTTAGAGATGAATATAATTATGGGGCTTATGGATCCTATTTCTCCATCCTCTTCGCATATGGCTCATCTTCAGGAGTAGGAAGGGGAAAAATACACATTCTAAAATTGTAGGAGGCTACTTGGAGGTTAAAGAGTCGGTCCATTTGGCTCAAGGAGGGAGATCGAAACACCCACTTCTTCCATCATTTTTCCACACAAAGGAAGAACAAGAACTCCATCTAGGAAATGGAATCAGAGTCGGGAGGAAAGGTTTTTAGTCAAAAGATACATACAAAAGGAAGTTGTCATATATTTTGAGGGTTTGTTCTTGGCCAGAACAAAATTGGACATCCTTGACTAGCTTTGGAGTGTGGAGGCTTTTCCCAATATGTTTACACCGTAATTAAATGATGAATTGGGTAAACCAATGACTATTGATGAGGTTCATAGGACTCTAATTTTTTTTGCAAGAGATAAGAGTCCTAGTCCAGATAGGTGGACAATGGAACTCTTTATCCATTTATTTGATATAATGGGTGGGGATCTCTTGGACATGGTTTAGGAGTTTAGGATTTCAGGTTGGGTATTTGGGGAGATAAACTCTACTTTCTTCACCCTCATCCCATACTCTTCTCATCCATCATCTTTTACATATTTTCGATCGATATCCCTATGTTATACCATACATAAATTGATATCAAGGATTATTTCCATTAGAATGAAAAGAATTATGTCGGAGCATATTTCCATGGAACAATTCGGTTTTCTCTCTAAGAGATAGATACAGGATGTTGTTGGTATTTCTTAGGAAGCCATAAATTCTATTCACACGAGAAACGAGAGGCATTGGTCATGAAGCTGGATTTGCACAAGGCTTATGATAGTGTTGATTGGTATTTTTTGAGGCTGATTCTAACAAGGATTGGTCTCTCAGTGGTAAATGTTGCTTGGATCATGGCTTGTGTTACATTAATAAATTTTGTTGTGTTAATTAATGGGGCCCCTTCGACCTTTTTTCGGGCTGGTAGAGGTCTTTAACAGGGTTGTTCCTTATCCCCATATTTATTCATCTTGGTAATGGATGGACTAAGTAAAAATATCAGGGAAACTCATTCTTAATGTTTACTCCACAACATTTAGGTACCTCAAAATGTCTCCATGTATCATTTACTCTTTGTTGACGATGTTCTCACATTTGGACAAGTTTCTTGGGATCAATGGGAGGTTTTGCATTCCATTATCACTAGATATGCAGTTGCTTCAGGTCTGCAACCAAGCGGCCACAAATCAATTTTGTTTCATTCCTTGGGTGATGAGCAAGTGATTGCCAATATTTCCACCCTTTTCAGCATTGATGTTTCAGATATTGTAGAAGGAATATCTTATTTGGGTTTTAGATTGAAACCAAATAACTACAAGAATGCGTAGTGGATGCTTGAAAAAATACAAAATTTGTTATCATTATGGTCTCATCGTTGGATTTCATTAGGAGGTAGATATACCCTTATTCAATCGATCCTTCAACAAATGCCAGTGTATTGGATGCACCTCTATCTGATTCCCATGGGGATTATTTGGTGCATCAAAGCCATCTTGGCACATTTTCTCTGGTCGAGGGCCAAGGGGAGTCATAAATTTCACTTGGTACATTTAGATTTAATATTTATTCACAAGCAATTTGGAGGATGGGGCGTGCTGGATTTGAAGTTGTTCAGATGGGCATTGTTAACAAAAATCTTATGGAGGGCACTTTATGGAAAGGTGATTTGGCAGGAGATTATTCTTGATAAGTATCTTAGGCACATGTCCCTTGAGGAATGGTATATATGTGGTGGTATTATTTCAAAAAGGGGTTCTCAAATTTGGCATAGCCTGCTACATGTTAGAAAGTGGTTGGTTGAAAATCTACTTTGGTCATTTGGCAGAGGAGATAGAATCCTGATTGGGATTGACCAGATTCTAGGGATGAATAATTCAAATCATCTACCCAGTAGTGTCCTGGATGCATTACATTTGTGAGGTATTTTCTTTCTGAATCATGCATATCGACATATTCACAACTCCCTCTCCTCAATGTCTTGGATGGATGCTTCTGACTTGGGTATGTCTGGTGTAAACGCCATGTTTTGGGACCAATATATCTCTGACCTCAGGATGGATGGTCTGGTTCACATGAATTGTGGGGATATTATTTCTTGGAATGGTTCTCTACGTTGTGGGAATGTGGTGGTATATGAGATATATAGCTATATTTCAAGAGTGACTCATCACTTGTCTGGTAAATGTTGGTTTGTGAAGGCATGGAATTGGAATGTTCCATTGAAAATTACTTTGTTTGCTTGAATGACATGGAAGAACTAAATTCTCACCTGGGATAATTTATGTAAAAGGGGATATCAGGGTCCAGGATGGTGCTCTTTCTGTAGGGAGGTGTTGGAAGATGTCCCTCATCTATTCCTTCAGTGTCCATTTGTTGTTGCAGTGTGGATGAAGATCTTGGATTCATTTTAGATTCCCTCGTCCTAGTATTTCCCATCCATTGAGGAGTGTTCTCGAATGGTGGAACCGACTCGGGGGCGTGACAGGGTCCCAACCGCAAAGTTAATGATTGACTTTGAGGTTGAGCTGTTCCCTAACCATAATCTACCATATCATCACGATGAGCACTTTCTTGAATTAGGTTGCTATTTGAACGATTATACAAGATTTTCAAACATTCCTTTTTGCCACGACATATTACAGTGGAATTAGTTTGTGATTTGTGAAGTTGGAATTATTATGACAAATACTCATTATGAGTTTAACTATAGGAATTATTTCTACTCATCTGAATTAAATCTAATTAACTGTTTTTTTTTTTTCAGACAAAACAAACTGAACTTTCATTCAAATATTGAGAATTTTTTACATGTTCTTGTGTCTATTGCAGATTAGACTACCTCACAAAATATAGTCTTTGATGTCACTACTACTGCATGCAAGGTCGGAATTGAATCTAATTAACCTATATATTTTTTTCAACAAAATAAATACATTTTAAATTAAATAAAGGTATTGTCTAAACATATTAGGTTTTGGAATTTTGATTAAAATATGATGATTTTTTTTTGGTCAAATCTTATATTTTGTTATTGGATTTTGATTACATATCTATATATGGATTTAGCATCTTAAATGGATTTAGGACCCTAAACAATTCTTAGGTATTAGGATTGCGAAAAGTTTACAACTCAAACTTATTCCAAAAAATCCCTACCTAATTCTAAACGATTTAAACCTAATTCAAATAGAGCACATTTTTTTTGGGTGATATTAAAAAATATTATATTAGTATTAAAAAATCATTTAAAATGAGAAATAATGTTGGTAAATTGATTAATACTTGAACACCACCAAAACCAAGAAATCAAACCTTCGGCTTTGATGGAATTTGAGAGGAAGATAGCTGGAGTATACCAGCACACATGAACGTTGATTGTGCGTTGAGTGACAAAGTAAACCATGCGATTGGGTGTAGGATGTAACGAGTAAACCATCTGGTGGTTTTTGGGCCTTGGTCAAGTGGTTTCGGTGAGATTCCAAAAAGCTTGGGGCGAATGCAGACATGCCACGTCCATGCAGGGTGGTCTGTGGTTTTCGGAGCCTCAGCAGGAATTAACTCCATCCCACTCCAAATGGCCAGACACATTACGATCCAGCGTCGATATCTCACAGCCGTTGGATCATAGAATCATGGGGTGCGTTTTACAGGGTATGTGTACTTACGTCGTTTCATGGCTAATATCTACTTATTATAGAGTTTTATATATTACAATAAATGTAACTCTTTTGGAAAAAAAAATAACAAGCCTAAAATATAGGTATTAATATAAATTAATTGTGATATTAATAAATTAAATCGTTATTTTTATGGTATTGTTTTTAGTTAATTTTAATTAAAATTATGCGGTGGTTTTTAAAAATTTTGGTTAAGTTATTTAATATGTAAAATTTGAGTATTTCATGGTTTTTTTTTAAGGCGTTTGAATCTATTTAAACATCGCAATTTTAGTTGAAATTGTATATGATTCCAGTGAAAAAATGTCATTTCTTCTTTAAATTAAACTACGTTTAAATTAACAATTTTGAAGTGGATGATAGAAATTTAACCTCTATAAAATATTCTAGAATTTTTTTAGTAGTAATCATAAATCAAAGATTGAGATTTTTCCCATAAGTATATATATATATATTTTCCCATAAGTATATATATATATATATATATATATATATATATATATATTAAATTGATTAATTAAAAAATGACTTTTGTGCATGTGGTATTGATAGACTATGAGATAGGTCCATGATATTGTAAACTTATTTTACATGTTAAAAATATTCTATAAATATTCCATAAAAGTTAAATCCCTATCATACACCTATTGATTATTAATAATTAAATTAAAATTTTAAAATTTTATTCTAAAATAAACAAACATATTCACTCAATAAAATTAAATAATAGATTAGATATTATCATAAATCTCTTCGCATAAATAAATGAAATAAATTTAATAATATCCATTGGACAGAAATCTCCTCGCATAAATAAATGAAATAAATTTAATAGAATCCATTGGATGACATCGCTCGGTTAGTGGGCCCATTCACTGGGTGTTTATTATGGGATATTATGTGGATCTAGGGTGTTATGTCTCATGTCAAGTGTTAGCAGGGTGAGGTATGGAAACCTCAAGGGACCCTTACCTGGTGTCTAATGTAGGGCTCACAAAAGGAATTGATTTCAAATTCTAGAAAATGTCTTGACGATAATAAGGCGATGGTGATTTTGTGATTAATGTTTGATTTTAGTAAAAGAAGTAAAACATTTTATGACCTCAAATTTTTTAGGGTAACTTACGAGGTTGAGTGTGTTAAATTCTGATTATGTTATTGTCACAAAACCTATTTAATTTATATGGCTAACTAGTTTTATAATGTTTTATTAATTAAATAAAAAATAAAAAAGGGCATAACAATCTTTGAGATAAATCTCAACCCTCTATCTTGCTAGTACTAAAAATATTCTATGATATTTCATAAAGGTTATATCCCTACCATACACCTATTGATTATTAATAATTAAATTAAAATTCTAGAAGCCTATTCCAAAATAGACATGCATATCTGCTTAATAATTTAAATAATGGATTAATTATTATCATAAATCCCATCACATAAATAAATGAAAGAAATTTAATAAAATCCATTGGATGGCATGGTTGGGTTGAGGGGCGTTGACATTCACTAGGTGTTTATTTTGCGATATTATGTGGATCTAGGGTGTTACATCCCATGTCAAGTGTTAGCAGTGTGAGGTATGGAAACCTCAAGGAACTCTAACCTGGTGTCCAAGGCTCAAAAAAGGAATTGATTTTAAATTGTAGAAAATGTCTTGACGAGCATAAGATGATGGTGACCTCAGGATTAAGGGTTGATTGGAGTAAAATAAGTGAAATTTTTTATGACTTCAACTTCCTTGAGGTAACTTATGAAGTTGGGTGTGCTACACTCTGGAAAACTTTGATTCGTAAACAAATTTGATAAGACAATTGTCAACTTAATGATAGTGACAACAATTTCTTGGATGGTGTGGTATGTAGTGGATGAAGACACTGCTTATGTGTTTTAAGGTACTTGATTGCCACTAGCATATGGTAATAGCATGTGTTATCACCCAAAAATGGCCACATAGCCATTTCTTACTAGGTTTATCAAAATACACCACGTAGGATGAGTTTTTCCATGGTAAACCCCACTTTCACCATAGGAAATAATTTATTGAACCATTTTCCTAAATGATTTCGCATTAAAATCCAGAAAACCTCATGAGAATAATTAAATAAATTATTATTTATTTATTATTCTCTAGAAATAATTATTAAATCATTATTTAATGATTATTTCTAATAATTTTTGTTTGTAATCTTGGTGGTACCTTTCTATCAATTTTCAGAAATAAAGCAGGTTACATCCATGTGTCTAAGAGTTACGTGGCCTCAACTTGCCCAGTGGGAAACCAAGTTTGTTGGCCACCTAACTGTAAAATATGCCATCCATAAGCAAAAAAACATAAGTTTATCCAGCCATGCTATATATACCTGAGAATCTTTATGCTTCCTATTCTCTAAATAACTATAAACATAACCGATAATAAGTCTAAAACAATATGAACAAAGCATTCAAATGGAAAACCATGGATGCATTGTCATTATTCATCATCAGCAGAATCCACCAGAGCGAAGTCCTTCACAGTAGAACCAGACAACTTTGAGTGAGGTATGCAAGGGATGTGTTGCTCGATTCGGCCTTGTTGACCACTTTGTTATTGCAGTTGGAACTAAATTTTTTACAGTTCTTTGGTGAAATTTGAATTCACCGATTGCTTTCAAGGGGTTGCATGCATGTTAAGAGGAAACTGTTCTAGAGCTTCCACCAGAATGCTCTTCGTCATCTAGAATAGGCGCACAATCTACTTGTACTCCGTTACTCTTCCACGAGTATGGTTTGGATTTGGGGCCACTGCTTGCCACTCATCCATGTCCAAATCAAAGTCTTCTACTGCCTGCCAGATTTCTTGTTCCCACTTTGTGATCAGTTTCCTAACCGGGTTAGAGCTGCTGGAATGGTAGGCTTGGGTTGCTTCATCAATGATACGCGAGGTTGGTTTACGCCCTTGTCCCGTCCCAACCACCCCACTTGAGGAGCTAGGTTGGCTTCCCGGTGATGGGGTTGCCTTTCTCTGCCTCCCCCGTCCTCGATTTCCACATCCATTGTTCTTTGTTCCATTTGCTTGATCCATTTGGTTTCCATTTCTAGTCAAATGCTCTTCTTTTTCCTTCACTCTCAGCTTTTCAGCTGCCCAAGGCTGTAGGTTGGGTGCTTGACGCTGCTAGCGGTCGTGCCCCCAATGCAGACCAGGATTCGTTACCAAATTCTGAGGATGTCGGCTGCCTCTATCTGTCTCGAATTCGCCTCACACCTGTTCCACAGGCTCGAAAGCACCCACATTTCTCTCCTTAATCATCCAAACAATGTTTTACCCTCTCCAACTATCCTTAACATGCTGATTCCCCCATGCATTAACCCTCACATGCTTGCTGCCACTGCTCCAAGTTCTGGTTGCATCCGGAGGATGGCCGTGATGCTCTTAATGAGCCTCACTATTCCCTGGGTCCATACAAGCCCACTAGGGCTGGCTTGCACCCCGATCAGGGATGGTGATTCTTGCTCACCTCGTTGTTGATTATATTTGTTATCTTTCTCTAGGATACCTTGGAGTGGAGTCAGCTCGCTCTCCAGAGGGTTTTGTGGCCATGCCATTTCTATCGTACTTCTTGGATGGGCACAACTCCAGTTAGCCAGGAAATCAACGACTCTATTCCCTTCACATCTGACATGAGAGGTGATTAGGTAGTCAAACGTGGGCATGATTTCTCCAACCTCCTGCACTAAATGAGCTATGTGCCAACTGTGACTTAGTTTTTCCCAATGGGAGCCTTGAATTAGCTTCTTAATTGTGTCCACTACCAATCGTGAATCCCCTTCTATCACCAACCTTTTGAACCCTATTTTCTGAGCTAAAAGCAAGCCTTGTTTGACTATAGTGAACTCTGCCTCATTGTTACTGGCATACCCACAGTCTGCAGCGAAGATCAATCTGGTTTTCATTTTATAATCCCAAAATAGGCCACCAAAACCAACATTTCCAGGATTTCCTTTCGAAGCCTCGTCAAAGCTTAGTTTAATAAAACCTTGTGGGGGCCTCATGAAATGGATTGGTGATGATGAGGGGGAATTCAAGACTTTCCATGAATTTGGAGCTATCATGCTTGCTGATAAATTCAATAGTTTCAAGATTCTTGCTTCTGTTGTGGTGACTTGCCAGTCATCCGGGTGTCATTTCTCCGATAGGATAGTCTCTCTTATATTCTGTGTGATCCCTTCCCATATTATCTCTTGAGAGTTCTATCTATCTTTGAAAATTCTACTGTTTCTTTCCTTCCATATGGCCCATACTATAAATCCTAAGGCTAAATTCCATGCTCTATTTACGATGGGGCTCGAGAAGATCCCTTTACGCCATTGGATTATAGTTTCTTTGATGCTTAGGGGATCTCTATCTAAATGGCCAAAAACATTCCTGAGTTGGTTCCATTTTTGAATTGCAAAGGGGAAAGTGTTCAATAGATGTTCCAGATTTTCATTGTGCTGGCCACAAAGAATGCACTAGGAGGGGCCCTGCTGGCCTTGTTTATGAAGTTGGTCCCATGTGAGGATTCTCCCATGACAAACTAGCCATAAGAACTATACAATTTTTGGCCAGAATTTTCTCGTCCAAATCTTCTTCCATAGAGGGCACTGGTGGTTTTGGTGTTCCTCCATTCTAAGCTTATAATCCTCCTTAATGTTGAAGGTGCCTTTAGTCGTGTATCCCCATCGTAGAATGTCTTCCCCCTCTTGATACATTATTTTCCTTGATTGGAGTTCCTGATCCATAGTTTTCCATTACTTTGAGGGTGGGGGGTTTGGCCAGTCCCCTACCTCCTTCCATTTATGCCATCCTGCACTTTGGGGGTTGTTTTTCCAGAACTGGTCCACCGTATAGTAATTCCTGCTAGTTGTATATAAGAAAATCTCTCATGTTGACTAAATAGTTTTTCTCTTTGCTGCCAAGAGTCCTGCCAAAAGAAGGTTGTGCGACCATTTATAAATATCAACCATGGAAGAACATGAGGTTTTAGGGGCCGCCATACCAAAGAGTTGGTAGATCGGGATAGATTAAAGGACAACATTTAGTAGCACATTTCTACTTGCTAAGTTGAGAGCATGGAATGCCCATCCACTCAACTTCGCTTGGATTTTAACAAGGAGGTCTTGCCAGTAGGAGGTTTTGAGGGAATTGAACGCTAGAGGCATACCCAGATATTTCATAGGCATTGTCCCTATGCTAAACCCCATCAAGCGGGCCAGAAAAACTTGAGTAGCTCTAGGGGTATTGAAAAAGAAAATGTTTGATTTCTCATTGTTAATCAGCGTGCCTGAGGCCATCATAAACTCCTGCAGAATTTCCTTGATCTTTCGGGCTTCCCTTAAAGAGACCTAGCAGAAAATCATGATGTTATCCACAAATTGTTGATGGGTGATGGGTAAATCAGAGCCCCAAGGCCTAAGACCCTTTAGGTGAGAGGAGATGACCACTGCTTTCAAGAATTGTCCCAATCCCTCGGTCGCTAGAATAAAAAGGAATACAGAGAACGGGTCCCCTTGCCGAAGGCCCCGGGTAGGATTAAAGGTTCTGGATGGGGAACCATTGAGCATAATGGAACACACCTAGGTTGACACTAGAGATAATATCTAGTTTACCTAATCTTCACTACACTTAAGTGACATCGACGGTGGAATAATAATGTTGTTATTGAACTCATGGAGCTAGGGTTTGCGGCAGGAGATTAGAGTTGGGTACCATGGAGAGGCGATATGGGGGGAGTTCCACTCCCTCCTACAGTCAGGTAGTCTCTAATCGATTCAAGAAACCACTGGGAGCTGAAACTGGGGGGTTAGAGAAAGGGAAACAGGAAAGAAAAAGCGCAAAGGGTCAGGAAGATACGTAGGAAGGAGTAAGACGAGACAAGCGAATAGAAGGAGATAATCTGAATGTTGATAACGGAGAGCGGGCTGGACCTTGTAAGCCTAAGGAAACCATCACACCTTGAGTGGTGTTAAGTGATCCAGCGCTACAGGCGCATAGGGAACATATGGCGACTTATGCAATTATTTGTAAATTCACGGGGTTATGGCCAATGGAGAAGGCCTTAAATGCATGGATAAAGCATCACTGGAATCCTAAGGGAGATATAGAGCTGCGCCTTGGATCCAAGGGTTTCTTTACTGTAGTCTTCACAAACATTGAGGATAAAGATAGGGTGTTTGAAGGAGGGCCTTACTTCTATGCTGCTGCAGGCCTGTATATGCGGCCTTGGGTGATGAATTTCGTATCGGAGCATGAGACTTTCACTTTGGTCTCGGTGTGGGTAAGGCTCTATTCAATACCTCTCGATTATTGGTAGCTAGAATCATTAAAGGCCATAGGAAATAAATTAAGTCATTTTTAAAAAATATCAGAGGCCACAATGTGAGGAAAATAAACCTCCTTTGCCCGTATATGCGTAGAGATGGACCTTTTAGGAGCTCTATCAGATGAAATAATTCTAGAGGTTTTTGATGAAGACTGGGTGCAAGTGATGGATTATGAGCATGTTCCTTTCAGATGTCGCAAATGCCATGAACACGAGCATCTATTCAGAGACTGCCCCTTAAACAAAATGGAAAGCAGAACTAAAGCAAACTTAGGGAAAGAAACTGAAAGCTTTAACAAAGTGGGGAGCAGAGGTAATGGGGGGAGAAGGAACCAGAAGAAAGTCAGTGAGGAAAAGTAGTTTAGTCAGAATAGGTTCAAGATTTTAGAAGAAGAAGAGAAGCACAATAAAATGAACTAGATACTGGAGGACAACACTGCAGAGAAGGAAAAGGAAGATAACATGGAGGATTTACCCGAAAACAACCAACAAATGAAGGATCTGCTGAATACAACGGAACTTGGTAAAGACCAAGAAATGACCCCGATCGAGGTGGGAACAGATGATCATGAACTGCAGGAGATCCTAGATAGGGAGCATCTAGATCTGGAAAAGTTCATGGAGCAGGGAACTACCAAAGGAATGGATTCGCTACCTCAAGAGGAGTTTAATAGGGTGGAACAACTATTCCTATGGAGAAATCAGGAAAACGGTATAGGGGTCAAAAGAAACCATGACAGTCAGGACAATGAAGGGGTCAAAACAATGAAGGCAACATCGGGACTAGCTCCTAGGAACCCATGCATAAAAAGGGGTAGGAAAAAACAAAATGAGCTGCTGATAGCGTGTGGAAAACTCATGATCAATTCAGGTAAGATGAAAGACCTAACTAGTTACTCATTTACAAATATTTCTTAATGAAGCTCACAACATGAAATATTAGGGGTCTAGGAAGTAAAAGGAAACAAAGAAATATTAGCAATAGAATGAAAGAAGAAAAACCAGACATTATTTTCATCCAGGAAACAAAATGTTTAGTAGACAAAATAAGAGAGACACACAACAAGTGGCTTATCAAATATGAATATCTAGAAGTTAAAGTAGACAAAGAAGCTGGAGGAATTCTCACACTTTGGAACCCTAAGAAACTTAGTATCCTAGATGCTAAAGCATCTAGGAACTATTTATCAGTGGTCATCCAACCTTTGGGAGACAAGGAAGTTTATTTACTCACAAATATGTATGGTCCACAAAAGTCGGAAGAAAAACTCAGAGTTCTAACCTCATTGGAGGAGTTAAGAGGAAGATATCCGGTCATCCCATTGATTATGAGAGGAGACTTCAATATGATCAGGTCTCTATCAGAAAAAAAAGGGGGGACCAGATCACTAGGCAGAGATTCTATAGCATTTTAGAATTTCATAAACAACATGAAGCTTGTAGATACAGAGACAAGTAGTGGTATCTTTACCTGGAATAATAAGAGGGGAGGAGAGTCTCAAGTGGCCTCTAAACTTGATAGATTCATTATCTCGGAGGACCTTATCCTCACAGGCCATAACTTGGTAGCAATGATACTTCCTTTTGGAGGCTCAGACCACTGGCCTATTCAACTTGAAGCATCCTTTATAGGAACTCCAAGAAATAGACCTTTCAGGTTTGAAAACATTTGGCTTAGCCATCCTGACTTCATCAGCAACATTGAAAGATGGTGGACAAAAGATACGCAAGCTCAGGGCACTAAAATGTTCCTTCTGCATCAGAGATTGAAACATGTCAAACAAAGGCTTAAAGTTTGGAACAAGAATGAATTTGGCAATATATTCGAAGCCAAAAAAGTAGCAGAACAGAAACTACAAGAAATTAACCAAACCCTCATTTCAGAGGGCTTCACCGAGGAGAGTAAGGAACAAGCGGATTATGTTCAACAAGAATGGGAAGACTTATGCAAGCAAGAGGAGATTTTCTGGAAACAAAAATGGAGGGTTTAATGGCTAAAAGAAGGAGAACGGAATACAAGGATTTTTCACAAATCTACCATGGATCATAGGTCGCATAACAAGATTATAAAGTCAAAGATACTCAAGGAAACCAGTTCACTACACATCAAGAAATAGAAATTGTTCTGGTTCAGCATTTTCAAGGCATAGCCGAGGAGCCTCTCATAGACAGATCTCAATTCATCAAGGAATTCACAAAACACATTCCCAAGCTAGTGACAAGAGAAGACAACTATAATCTTAACAGGCCAGTGAATGAAGAGGAAATCAGCGAAGTCATCAAAGAAATGCAAAATGGGAAAGCTCCAGGCCCAGATGGTTTCAACGTTGACTTCTTCAAAGCACGCTAGGAAATAGTCAAGCAAGATATCCTTAATGTGGTGGAGGACTCAAGGAAAAACAAAATTGTTCTAAAGGCGCTCAACACCTCTTTCATAGCCCTGATTCCAAAGCAGGAGAATGCCATCACACCAGACAGATTTAGACCCATAGCATTATGCAACATGGTGTATAAAATTATTTCAAAAGTGATTGCGAACAGGCTTAAGCCCCTGCTCCCAACTCTAGTATCTAAGGAGAAAACTGGATATGTGGAAGGCAGGCAAATTCTTAATAACATCATTCAAGCTCACGAGGTGGTTCACTCTCTTAAGAGCAATAAGCAGGCAGGTATGATCGTTCAACTTGACCTAGAAAAAACTTATGATAAGCTAAGTTGGGCTTACATCAAGAAAGTACTGATAGCATATGGCTTTGACCATAACTAGATTAGATGGGTAATGGCCCTTGTAACCACCCCAAGTTTTTCAATCCTGCTAAATGGCTCACCATCCAAGACATTTAAGCCCTCGAGAGGACTCAGGCAAGGAGATCCACTCTCACCCTTCCTCTTTATTCTCATGATGGAAGGGCTAGGCAATGTGATTAAATATGCGAAAGAAGAAGGCAAAATCCAGGGTCTCAAACTCACTTTAAATGGGGATGCCTTGTCCCATCAACAATTTGTGGATGATACCATGTTGCAGGGTACACCCACAGTCAAGGAAGCGCAAGCCTTCAAGAAAATCTTGAACGAATTTGCTAAGGCTGCGGGGACAGAGGTAAGCCTAAGCAAATCAAAAATTTTCTTTTTTTAATACTAATATTGCTACTCAAAGAAACCTCAATAGAATTCTAGGCTTCGAAAGGGATATGCTACCCTCCAAATATTTGGGAGTACCTTTGATAGACAAACCTTTGAGCAAGGCAGTGTGGGAGCTAGTTATTAATAAACTTCAAGACAAAATCCAGAAATGGACAAGCAGGTCTTTGAATTTAGCAGGAAGGCTAGTGCTTACAAAAGCTATCCTTAAAATTGTCCCCATCTTCATGCTTTCAGCCCTTCCAGCTCCTAAAGAAGTAACACAAAGCATCAGAAACATCCAAAGGGACTTTCTTTGGGGAAAGGGGGAAGAGAGAAAGAAATAACACATATTTCATTAAATTTGGAATTAAATAGTGGATATAGAATTTCATAATAACTAAAAAACTCAATTCTAATGATGTATTTGTAATAAAAAGATTCCAAATTTAATGAAATATTTGTTAAATGGGTTTTGGTAGCCTGGGATAAGATATGTAAACCAAAGATACACGGAGGTTTGGGACTGGATGACCCCGAAACAATAAAAAAGTCTTGGGGGAATTTTTTTTGTGGAGATGGCTAAAAGAATCAGTTTCCCCTTGGGCCAAAGTATGGAAACAGAAATATGCAAACAACTGGCAAGAAAGGGACTACATCAGGATGTTTGGACTCATCAAAGGCTCCCACATTTGGAACAAATCTTGGGAGAATAGGGCCTTGGTTCAGGAACACATTTTTTGGGAGATCAGAGATGGAGACCTTGCTTGGTTATGGGAAGATAATTGGCAATAGGAACCTAAACTATTAAAAGAAGAATTCACCAACCTTAAGTATGATACTGATGACAAAGGGTTACTCAAAGTAAAGGAATTTTAGGATCCAAACAGAAGTGATGGAAAATGGAGAATATGGAAGAGCCTTGTATACAATGATGATTCTTCGTTGAAAGCCCAGGTAGAAGCTCTTACAGTTATCTTAAAACAGAGAAAGATTCTGAAATCAACATCTTCAGACCAATTAAGATGGGGTAAAAATAATGAAGGCAACTTTAACCTCAAAGAGGCCAAACGAATAGCACTGGGGCTTGACTTCCCAAACCTGGATAAGGTATGGAAGGACCTATGGTAGAACCAAAACTAGATGAAAATCAAACTGTTTATGTGGTTAGTGCAGCATAAAAAGATTCTGAATTGGGAAAACCTTAGGAAAAGAGGTGTAGCCAGTCCATCTAGATGCCAGCTATGTGAATCACAAGAAGAAACTATCGAACACCTTCTCAACCTCTGCCCATTCACCTCCATCTTCTGGAATTGGATGGCTTCAATATTTAAACAAATAGACAGGGACATGGGAAGCATCACTAGTACTTTGAGGAATTGGAGGAAAAATTTCTCTGCAAATGAAATAATCAACAAAGCATGGGCTTTGGTTCCAGGCTTTATAATCTGGGATGTATGGAAAGAACGCAACAATAGAATCTTCAAGAACAAGTTTGGATCACCCCAGAGCATCATGGCTCAGATTATAAGTCAGATCAAAGAGACTATAGGAGCCCTCATAAAACCTCCCCTGAAAACCAGCCTCAAGTTCAGGATGAGCAGATTCTTCTTAATTTGGGACTGCAAGGGCTTTGCCCCCAGGGCATAAACAAGACTGTTAGTCATATTACAGCTGATAAGGAATTTTGGCAACCTCCACCATAGGGTTTTATGAAATGTAATATTGATGGAGCCTCAAAAGGAAACCCTGGTATGGCTGGATATGAAGGAGTCATTAGAGATGAAAAGGGTTTCATACAATCCATCTTTCACAGTCACTTGCGGAGGGTCACCAATAATATGGTAGAGCTCATGGCCATGGAGCATTGCCTAGAAATGTTGAGGGACTAAAATTTACACAACATCATTATTGAAGCTGATTTCGAATTGATAATTAATTCAGTCATGAGGATTGGCAATGGCTCAGTACCAGAGAAAGTGTCGAGGCACTGGAGGTTACTGCAAGTTTATCAACGTATTCAATCACACTTGCAGACCATGAGAACCCTTAGTTTTATCCATGTGCGAAGAACAACTAACAGACTGGCGGATATTTTGGCAAACGAAGGTGTGCTCTGTTCCAAAAGCAACATAAGATATGACTGGATGAGGACTCCCCAAGGACGTTTGCGGGAAGAATGCTCCAAACATGCGGCCTTAGACAGAGAGTTCTATCAAAACAAGGAAAATAGGCAGGATGAAGACTGATGGATACAAAGGAATTTTGGTACACAGGGGAATATTTTATATGACAAAGTGCGAGCATGAGGTCAAATACAGTCTGCATATGGTTTTCAGGTGGGAAAATGCTCCCGGAACTATACACAATCATGGTTCTTGGGCGGGAAATTATAAACAGGCATAGTATTTGCATGGACCCTCATAACATTAAGAAGGGTCTTTTAAGTTTTTGGGCCATGGACTATTTTAAAATGGTGGCAAGTTGGCGCAATCGCAACAATCTCATGGATTTCGCGAGGACAACATAAAGAACTTTAACAATTAACTTGGACTTGAAATTACTTAGGCCGAATTTTTATCAAGTTTCAAGTCCGATAAGAAGGTTAAGTTATGTGCTTATTACTTGTTAGAAAATTATATATTACGGAGCAATGGAACACATAAAATATTGCAGAAATATAAACACAGAAAACACATAAAACAAGAGAGACACAGATATACGTGGTTCACCTAGTTTGGGCTACGTCCACCCCGAACAACCAGTCCTTCCTTTCTATTATCCAGCGAAATGAAGAGACACAACCTACAATAGATCCGCTGTAATATGCTCTATTTTCCCTCACAGTCTCACCTCTCTGCTTCTCGCTCGGAGAATACACATATATTACACAGACTCAATACAATGCCCTCATACAAAGAGAGGGGTTGCTTTCTAGGGCAAAAAACCCTAAACTAAACATAAGTTCTACTGTCAGATCATCTGCCTAATGAACAACCCAGATTGACTAGAAATTACTATACTTTTACAAGGAAATTATACATCTGTTTTTAGCTTCGGGGGCGCTGGCCCCAAACCCCCGCCGGGGGACCACTGGCCCCCGGACCCCCCAGCTGGGGGACCACTGGCCCCCGGACCCCCCAGCTGGGGGACCACTGGCCCCCAGACCCCCGCGGGGGGGACAAGTCCCCCCCGCAACCCCCTGCGTGGAGGGGTGTACAAACTTCCCGGGGTATACATCTGACTGAAACAAAGACCTCTAAACAATCATGCTCCATACTCAACATTGCTCTGTCATCCTGGAATCATGAGCTTATGGTGGATTTCGGGCAGATAAGGTGCTCGGGGGTTAACTCCCCAAACAGACCCGAAATGACTTTTAAATGTGGTTCAATGGTCTTATCGGGTCCGATTTATTGGTTAAAGGGTGTGCATGTTGGCCACCCGAAATGCTTTATAATCGTTGGATCTATGGAGCATGATCTCTCGGTCTTCGGAAAAGATATAGTATTGTTTTGTGGGCCCTCGGCCCAGGATATGTAATGTTGGCTCGGTAACAAAGGTTGGTGTTGGTTTGTCAGTTTGGTGGGCCACACCGCCTTTGTTCTTTATGTACATATATGTAACTTTCAATTAATTGAATAGAAGGTACCACTCTCGATTAAGCAAAAAATAGCTAATATCCAGTTTACCCATCGATGCTTGAAACCAAAGGACATCAAAACCCTTGTTAGGTAGGACCAACTTAGATGGTCATAAGCTTTGGAAAGGTCAAGCTTAATCATCATACCAGGAGATTTGAGGTGCTTGAGAGAGTGAACCATTTCTTGAGAGGTGATGATACCATCCAATATTTGGTAGCCTTCCACAAAACCCAATTGCTCCGGAGAAATCAAATTTGACAAGAGAGGTTTCAAGCATTTGACAATGACAATAGAGATGATTTTATAGATGACATTACATAACACAATCGGTCTGAACCCCTAAGGGTATTTTGATTTAGCTGATTTAGGAATTAAAGCAATGAACGTAGAATTGAGACTCAGACATACCTTATGATTTCTCCATGATTCCTCTACCACTTCTAGGATATCCTTACTAATAAATTTCCATGCAGCTTGGTATAATTCTGCCATGAACCCGTCTGGTCTTGGATCTTTATTATTCACCATTACTTTGACAACCTCTTCGACTTCCACCAGCATCACTGTCCACATTAGGGCCATGTTCTGTTCCTATGAGACTAACTGAGGGATGTGTTGTGTGAGTCTCACAATGGCATTCACTCTATCCTGGTCTGGTTCTGAGAGAAAGTTCTTGAAATGATTGACCACCAATTCTTCCATCTCTTCATGATGTACCAGTCGATTCCCCTCCTCGTCCTTGAGTGAGAATATACGGTTGTGTTGTCTATGCTGGATCATTGCCTTGTGAAAAAACTGTGTATTACACTCTCCTTCCCAAAGCCATTGGATGTGGGATTTCTGTTTCCATAGGATCTCTTCTTGCTTCCTTCTTTCTTCTAGCTGATTCAGTAATTGTCCTTCAGTCTCTACCATACTTTTTGATCTACCTTCTGATATGATTCTTTGTTGCACATCTTTCATGCTCTCTTCTAGTTTCTTCTCATCTTTCTGAATGTTCCCAAACTCTTCCTGGTTCCATTTCTTGATTTGGATTTTGAGGTCTTTTATCTTGAGTTGAAAGGTGTGCATGTGGTTTCACCCCTACACCTCACTTCCATTCCACCAACCCTCCACTTTTTTCATAAATAGTGGGTCTCGTAGCCAGAAGGTTTCAAAGCGAAAGGGTCTATTCTTTGGGCCTACTTTTAGATCTAGCTCTATCCTGATCGACCAATGATTTGATCCCATGCTTAGAAGGATAGAGGCTTCTAAAAATATGTCATGAATTATGACCTTTTCAGACACCAGGAACTGGTCCAGTCTTGATGCTACCTGTTGTGCTCCTCCCCTCCTGTTGTTCCAAGTAAATACGTCATTGATTGTGGGTATGTCAACTAGATGTAGTCACTCTATTGTGTCCTTGAACACCTCCATATATGCATCCATCCTTCAGAGTCCGCCCTTCTTTTCCTTGAGCGAAGTGATAACGTTAAAATCCCCTCCCAGAATCCATAAATCCTCCTCATATAATCTTTTTAGTTTTCCTAGATTTTGAAGGAAAACCCCTTTTTCCCTTGGAATGTGAGGCCCATCTCTGGATCCATTGTGTCAAAATTTACTAATAATATCCTTGTAAAGCTTGCCCATTCATCAAATATCACCTCCATCGGGTTCCAAAGGATAGCCAATCCACCCGCGCTCCCACTGGAGTCCTGTGCCACCACTTCGTATTGTAGTTTCATACTTTTTACAATTTCTTTTAGTTTACTTTCTGAAATTTTTGTCTCTTGAATGATCATTATACTCGGGTGATCCTTGCGAATCCTATATTTCAAGTACCTTTTCTTGCCCCTACTATTGAGGCCTCAAACATTCCAGGATGTAATAATCATTGGGAAGGTTTGTTGAGGTGGTGGAAAACCACTGATAGCAGTACCACTCTTCTAGAATTTACCAACATATCTCCCACCATCTATATAGATTCTTGTAAGTTTTTGTGACCTCATTTCTTCCCGCCTTTCTCTATTATGGTTGGTTTCATCCCCTGCTCTAGTTGTGAACCTAGATGATCTGGTGGACTTGAAGTTAGAGGGCCTTTCTTGGCTTTAAAATGCTAGAAGGTTTCTCAATATAGTTGTTTATGCTCTTTAGGAATGAATCTCTCGTCTAAATGCTTCCATTCATTCAATAACCTTCTCATCACTTGTTCCTTTGTACTCAATTCTTCTTTTGTTCCATCTATTTCCATATTTTCTTGCTCCTCTTGCATTGCTGGGGCTTCTTTCTCTTGGGGTTCCTCTTCCGCTTTCCTTTTAGGTTTCTGTCTACCTTTTGACTATTTCTGAGAGTTATCCGGGTTTACTGGGCCCCTGGATTCATTAACACTCTCCTCTTCCTCCTCTACCAAGACCTCAAACCGATTGATTTGGCTCGATCCTTTCTTTGGCTATTGTTGAGTTGAGGTTATTGGGGTTTTCACATTCCTTTTCTTCTTTTGGACCTCTTGAAATCCTTCCTTATCCTCCTTCCCTTTCCCATTATCTTTAACTTCTAGTGAATCTTCTGCTTCACTTTGGTTTATAGGTAATTCTTTGTATTGGTGTCCATACTGGTGACATCATATGCATCGAAAGGTAACATGTTCATAATCTGGGGTTTGCTGCCATACCTCGTCTTGATATTCTAGCTTTATAAACTCTAAAAATGGTTTCGTTATATTCATGTATACACAGATTCATGCATAGGAGGTGTATCTTCCTCTCTTGGTTGAATCCGCCACTTTCACAAAACTCCCTATTGAGTTTCCTATACCTTCTAGTATCTCTGGATCCCAAAAATCCATCGGAAGTCCAATAGTCTGACCCACACAGGGGTGGCCGTTAAATTTTCTTGATCGGGGTTATAGAATTCCTCCCAGTGGCACATAAAGAGTCTGACATTGTAATATAAGTATGGGTTGTTCTCAAAGATTTGTTCCTTGTCTTCGAGGCTAGTGAATATCACTGTAAAAAACCCTCTAGCCCCCAACTTCAGATCTATGTGTCCTTTCAGTTGCCATTTTTTCTGTATCCATTTCACAAGTTCCTTCTCTAAAGGCCATGCCCCAATGAACTTATAGATTAAGGTGTGGTCCTTCATATACTTCTGGTATGTTTCTAGTTTTTTATTTGGGATTACAAATATAGGTTCCTTAACGACTTTGGGCATGCATTGTCCTTTGAATTCGTTATGCCATTAAGCCCCCAGTACTGACATTCCATTGACTCCACAATTTCCACTGCTTCTCACTGTTGTTGCACCTTGTGCTCTTGTTTCACATGTTGTAACTTTTTTGTAGGAGGGGACCTCTCCCCCCCTTGTGAGCACTCATCCCCGTTGTTAGGGCCTATAGGGGTTGCGTCGACTCTACAAAAATCAGAGGGTACTTGAAATGGTTACAGAGTTTGCAGAAACCCTAGCTGTGCACATTCTGTTCTCGATTATTTCTAAGAATTTTTTACTTAATCATCTTGGAATAATTAAAAAAATCATTATTTATTTATTATTCCATCTTTATCCATTATTTTCCTCATGCGATAATTGTGAAATCATTATTTAATGATTATTTCAAATCCATATTTGACTTAATCCTCATAAAGTAATTAATAAACCATCTTCTATTCATTAATTACTTTAACCATTTTCTAAATAAATATATTTGACCATTTTGAATATCTTTTCCCTCTAAAAAATTTATTGTAAAATATTCATAATATCTAGATTTTGATTTAGCCAATAATATTTATTATTTTCTAATTCTTAATCTATCTCAATATTTTGTTATAAATAGAGGGTTTTCTCCTCATTCTTTACCATGATCATTCTCATCGTCCCCATTATCATCTCATGACATTAGAGCTCCCACTTTAGTTCAAGCACCCATTTTTTTATTTTGCCCATAACATACCACATATTTAGGGAGAGAGTAGAAAATTGCTGAAGCACAAGGTCAAGAAGGACCTATCCCACAAAGGGGGATCTGTAGACCAATTTTATAAATTCTTCTCACATGTGTTATATTTTTATTATAAATAAAATAAATTCATTCTTCTTTTCCATTGGGTTCTTATAATGTAATTTGTTGTTATATGTTTTTCTATATTTGTAGGTTATCTACTTCAGGGTTTTCATTATTTGTTTTGCAGGTTTAGCAACCATATTTTTGTTGTTAGGATTTCATGTTACCAACAATTTAAGTGAAACATTTTTTGTACACTTGCTAAGAATTTTCATACTAGCAAATGGCAACTCCATTGGTGTAGAAATTCAAAACCTCGGTGTCTCTTGTTTCAACAATTTTCAATGTTTGTTCTAGATTTATTTCTTCTCTCAATTCTCATTTCCATTTTTAGATTTCTACCATTTGCTGGAAATTTCTTGATTTTGTTGGGTTTTCATCTCTTTTTGGAAGGTCACAAGTACCAGCCGCATAGGAGATGACACAATCTGCAACAAATTTGTTGAGTGGAATAGTTGGGAACAATATGCACTTTTTGGCCCAAAACCTGCACTCCCCATTGCATCCTTGCGCACTTAATAGGTCAAAACCTATGCCCTATCTTTTTTCCATATTTTTTTTTTTTAATTTTTTCATATTTTTCCAAGAGTTTTGTTGGTATGCCAAGAAATGTTTATGTACTTTTCTTGGTCACCCATAGGACTATATTATCTTAACATTTCTCTCATCTTGAGGAAGAAAAAAATCCCCTTAGGGTTTAGAGTACACCTCTTCAATTTAGGAGAAATTTTGCTAAGTTGAGGAGTCTAGTGTGCAAAACTTTCAACCACTATTTTCCAACATTTTGTTCATAATTTTCCAGCCCTTTTTAAGTCATTTTTTCAACATTTTGTTTCCCTTTGAGACATGTATTTTGTTTCTTCTCTATGATCCCCTTGAGCATCCTTCTTTTGCAGATTTTTTCTGCAATTTTCCAGCACTTTTCTTTCTGTTTTCACTGGTTTTTTTGCACTATTTCAACAGGTTTTTGCCTTAAGACCCCAATCCCTTTATACATTATATCTTTTGGTCATTTTATGTCTTTAATTTACTTTTTTTTTTCCATCACTTTTCTTGCTACTTCATAGCCTTTTTGGGTGGTGAATTTTGTGTTTGAGCTTGTTGTTTATTTTACTGTTCATTTTTAGTATTATTTACAGTTTATGCACTTTATTTTTAGCAGCATTGGCATCCTAAAAACATGCTCAATTAACTCATATAATTGACACATTTTTCACACACGCAAGACCTAAAGTGAACATGAACTTGGTTACAACCGCCAAGCCAATAATTGAAACAAGCCACCGTAATCATAACTTAACTCACATAGATTAAGCCCACTTGGGCACCAGGGCCAAACAATATTTGTAATTAGGCTTAGGATCAATGTGATATGATTACAAAAACACCCATTTATCACTTACATTGATACATAGAAAGTTTATATTCTAGGGAGCTTAAAATCCCTCACAATCCCATGGTCAATATCGGTGCACACTAGAGAACCGTTTGAGAGGGGGTTAGGCTTAGGTCTCAGTGTGCATGAATCTCCATGAGGCTAACCCAACTAATTGGTATAGAGTTCCACATTTTTCATTGACTATTAAGAAGCCCAAAACTCGACTCCCCCATGGGACAAAGGTAACCTTAATGGCCAATCCTAGGAAAAAACCCTATAGGGTTGGTTGTGGGAAAAGCAGTCGCTCCTCTACCCTATCTTCCCCTATAAAATTCTTCGTGCAGAGATCAAGCCTCATCAAGTAAGAAGTATTTTGGAAGGCCATTTGACACAATAGAACTAAGACTTGTTTGAGGATTTAGACCACCTTTAGGCTAGAGGTCATTTTCATTTTGATGGGACGTTTTTTCCTGGATTAGAGTATCATATCATTATAATTACTTTACACTTGGAACCATTGCACTAGGTGTTTGTTTTATCTTTGTTACTCTCTTCCTTCATCATTACCCTTTAGCTTTTAGTGTCATCATTTTTTCTTGACACCATTCTGCTGCCTAGGCGTCTGTCATGGAGACTTCATGACCTTCGCCCCCAGTTTCATTTAGGACATCCTCTCACTCTTGCTCGTCGAGTTAGGATCCATCCTCCTATTTCTCCAATGAGTCCACATACAAACTCTAGTTCTTTTGATTCTTCTATATCTTCCCCTGATTCCACATCCTCCCAACCCCACACCACTACCATGTCAAGAGCTAATGTGGGCGGTGGAAACCCAGGTGGTGACACTGGTACTAACCAGGGTAACCCTACAAGCGGTAAATTTAGAACCTCTTCAAGTATGGACAATAATCCACCCTTATTTCCCAACATGGCTGGTTTGAGCTTCCCTCACTTAAGCCATCTCATCAACGATCACCTTCTCTATGATCAAAATTGGCCTCCCATGCCCACCAAAATTCCCTAAAACATTCCCAATTTTGAAGGTAATCCTGGAGAAGACTGTACCAATCACATTCTCTCTTCCATATGTGGTGTTAATCAAATTCCATCACTGAGGACTTCATTCATCTTCATCTTTTCCAATGCACTCTAACTCGAGTTGCTGCCAAGTGGTATGTCGATCAACCACACGCCTCTCATTCCACCTTTGTGACTCTTTCCAACACATTTATTTCATATTTTCAATTACCTCTTCGAAATGACATCAATATCGAACTATTGAACTCTTTTCATCAAACTTATGCCACTCACCTTTTTGACCATATATAAGAATGGCGTAAAAGGAGGAGCCCTTGTAAAGCTCCCTAGTTTGAAGATTTTGTTTATATGGATTAGTTTTTGAGAAATATTTTCGTCCCCATAGGTAAATATGTCACTTGACACTTCTCCTAGTCTGGGGAAGAATCTCTCCATATAACATTGAAATATGATATGATCTATGTACATTCAGGTTACATTTATACTGTCCTTCCCGATCTTCCTAGGCCTAGTGCTACTTCTGTGTCGGGTGCATATAATGCTGCTGACGATATCATTGGATCCCTTTCCCACCCTCATTCATTATTATATTCTCAACCTCCTATGATTTATGGCCAACCCCATGGGGGACCAGTTCCACTGACACCTATCCCCCTTCTGATCCTTCATGTGTCAACTCTTACCAAGGTGATACCACGTCATATGAATTTTCCCATTCATATCAACCGATGCCAGGGCAAGATGTTGCTCAACCTGGTTTCCAAAATGTTTTCGTGAACCCTTATTATCCCTTTGCACCACCTAGCACTCCATCCCCAATGACACTAGCACGTCAACCTTCCATGCCTCCACCACCTCTTTTGCAACAACCATTACATCCTTAGAGTCAAGTGTATGCTCAGCAAAGTTCTGCCATTCCCCCCAACCCAAGAGAAGGAATAAGGGGAAAGGTAACTAGAACCAACAACCTAAGGGTAATTAAGATAACCAAGGTATACAACCTAATGCCAGTAAGGATGACTAGTCCAATCCTTTAGGAATTTGACTTGGAATTTGTAGCACCTAATAGTGAGAAAGGATTAACCCTTGCTGAATTCATGTTTGAATTTCCTACTGGTATGAAAGGTTTTCCAGTAAATGATGACCTTACAGATGAACATTTTTTCGTTATATACTTTGACAACCCATGGTATGGCGACATCCTCACTTGTCTGCGAAGCCAAAAATTCCCGCCCATATCACTCATGATGATCGACAATGCATTCGACATCAAGCAGCTCGCTACCTTCTTATAGGTGATGATATCTATCATCATGGTTTAGGAACTGTCTTTTGTCATTACATACCCATGCTGAAGCTGAGCAAGTGCTCAATGCTTGTCATAGTGGCACTTGTGGTGGTCACTTGTCTAGAATGGCCATTTCCTAGAAAATCATGTGCACTGTGGTCAGCAGACAGATGAGTAGACAGATTTATGTATCTTGGCTGACCTGGACTCCTTATATCATGCTTATAGACTGCAGATTGATCTTCTTTTTGGGCAGCCTTATAAGGCACATCATTTTGGTCAAACAGTCTTTCTAGAGGATTTAGACCCTTAGGAATATGATTGCTGGGAAGTTGGACAATGCTATTTTTTCCAATTTTGTTTCTAAGCTGGGACTGGGGGTCTTCTTCTAAAGCTTCATTATCTTGGTCAATTTGCATTTCAGAAAATTCACCAATGACTTGCAGGAACCTATTCACTTCATCATCATCTTCAAAAACTTTCCAATGTTGGACATTATTAGGCAAGGGTGGTCTATATTTCATATAAACTTCATAAAATAGTCTGGGAGGCATGGGAGGGATAAACATGCTAGCAGACACAGCAAGGGAATCAACAAGCTGATTTTTGGCTCTAGGGATGAATGAGATATAGAAATTATCAAAAGAGTCTTTGAGTCTCCATACCTCATCTCTCTATGCTTTCAGCCTTGGGTGCTTTGCTTGAAAGGTTCTGTTCACTTGCTGAATGATCAGATCGGCATCTCCAAACACCTTTATGTTTCTGATTCCTCTATTTTTTTGCTGCGTTCAAGCCCAATATCAGAGCCTCATACTCTGCTATATTGTTGGTGACTTGGAAGGCCAGCTTAAAAGACAGATGTGTGCTTTCTTGTTTTGGAGATATTAGCACCACCCCTGCTCCTGCAGTCTCCCTGGAACATGCTCCATCAAAGAACATCTCCCAAACTTGACTTCCTTGCTCCTCCTCGGCCTGATTTGCTGGTTTCTTGATCTGGGTTGAGACCTTCTGAGATTCTTCTATTTGGAGTATACATGCTCCAAAATCAGTGTCCACAATATATATAGGATGATTAGAAGGATTCTTCTCATCACTAATGATGTATGCCAGCTGTGCTTCTCTGTACAATCTCTCGCTTTCTCCTCCAAAAGCTGGGACAATGTCATAAGATAAATCATTCTGTAAAGTCCCACCTAGTCTCTTAATCCATTCTCTGGACAACAACATGCCGAATTTGGGAGGGACATCTGCTACCACAATATCCATCATTATACTCTTCATGGGTAGCTGAGTTAGGGTAATGGCTAGATCTTTAATCAACCCTAGACATTTCACTTTTCTTCAATCAAATGAGAATAGATCATGGTACGATATGGTGATATCAAGGCCTAACTCTTCCATGACAGCTTTGGGCATTAGATTGTGGCTAGCTCCCGTGTCTAGCAGGCAATTGTGGAGGATTTTATCATGAATGGTCAAGGAGACATAAAAATATGGAGAATTATCATCAACAGGCTCGATCATTGGGCTAAGCACAACTGCAGGCCTATCATCTTGCAAATTGATAGAGTCAGTGGAGGTTTGTGTGGCTTTCAGCTCAAGAGCTTCAAGGATTGGCTTTCTGAACAATTCACTCTTTACAAGTTCTAACAGAGGCACATATATTTTTAACTTCTGGAATTTTGCTTCAAAGTTGAAAGGGGAAGGTGACTTGTCAGGACCTCTTACCTCTTGAGCTGGTGCTTTGAGGATGACTGGATCAGCTGCTAGTTTCTTCTGTCTGGTATTTTGTGACTCTGTTTGGACAACAACTCTTTGGGCAGGATTCTCCTTGACATTATTTTCATGTGACCTCAGATTATACCTTTGTTGTTCGCCAGTATGCAGAACAACCCCTCTGTCCCACTCTTGACTGGTCTGGTCCAGCAGCAATGATTCTTCGTATGCAGCCAATGTCAAAAAGGCAGCACTGCCTTTATCTTCCATGCAATGTATTTCATCCTCTTCTTCAATTTGTTCCTCCTCCATGACTACATTTTGAAAAGGAGCTTTAACCTTTTGATCTTCATTAGCTTCTTTACCCCTCTGAATGATTTGCAACTGTTCATTTTCTCTTCTAAATGGATTTGGGTTTCTTGGTGCAAATGTGCCTTGAGTTCTTGCCTTCCCTGAGTTCTACTCAACCTTCAGCTTAGATATCTCTGCAACCAATGACTTTATCATTCTAGTCATTTTATCTATTTAGGCTTTAAAGATGAGGCAAAGGAAGAAGAAGCCTCACCTCTCTGCCTTCTTCTGTCAGCTTGACTTTTGAGCTTTCCTGCAGCCATAATATTAGATTCTACTTCTAGGGCTGCATCTTGCATATCAGCCAGAGTGGCACATCTTCTTTCTCTTAATAGCAAGCAGAAATCAGAGTCAAAAGCATTGGCATAGGTGAGTTTGGCAGAAGTGGGGGTAGGCTTTACCTCAGCTGGTATCTTACTATACATACGGTTAAATCTTTTATTAAAATTAGATAATGATTCCCCATTTTCCCTCTTCAGGTTACCAAACTCAGTATGATAATATAGCAAGTATTTTTTTATCTCCCCAGTGCTTTAAAAATGAATCATCTAAGGCTTCAATGTACGCAATAGATCTAGGTGCCAGTTCTCTGAACCATTTTCTAGCCTCCCCATCGAGACTCTGAACAAAAACTCTCATCCACACATCATCTTCACTAATATCCAGGTTATCAGCATAACTATAAAAAGCTTCAAGGTGTTCTTCAGCTGTTACTCCCACTGTGCCAGTGAACTTGGGCATATACTTCTGATATTCTCTTGCAGGCATGGCATTCAAAGGGACAGGCAAGACTAAGGGCCCATACCTGGCAGCTATAATTCTTTCCATATTTGTAGGAGCTTGCTGGCCTGCCATGACTGGGATATGTGGAAGGATACTGGTAGATTGAATGGTAGGAAACAATGGAACAAATGACAAAGACACAGGAATATGATGGACTGTAGAGGGAGCTTTCTTTGGACTAAGGTCCAAAGGGGAACTAAATGAATAAGGAGCTGTATGAATCTCTGCAGTTGATTCTTCACTAGCAGTACTAGGTTCTAGATCTTCAAACTGTATATTTTCAACTATAACCTTCTCTTACAGAGATACATAAGATTCTTGGGCTTACCTGATCCTAATGCTCCTTTCTGTGAAGTTCTCTTCGGCTTTACAATCTTCTCAGGGCCAGGCACTGGGTCAGCTGGTGTTTTCTGAGGATTTCTTCGAGTGTGCCTCACAAATTGAGCCAGAACTGCAATGTGGAGTCGCCAAAGGTTGGTCCTCCAGTAGAGTCGCCAGATAGATGATTACAACCATAAATGTGTCCAGACCTTTTCTATCATCAAAGTTTGGAACTATGTCGTCTCCCAGGGAAGCTGAGCTTCAATCTCCTCTTCCCGGCAACGGCTCCAATTAATGTTATCACCCCAAGAAACTCTCCTAGGTTGTATCTCGAAGATGCTCGGGAACATTACAAACTCAACATGATGTTGGAATGGATGAATGGAAGGAATGATGCTTGTTCAAGCCAGATAACCACTTCTACTATGCTTAACTCTAGACATGGGTGAACACCCCAAGACTACAAGGATTTAGACCACCAATTACTCACAATTTAAGGAATAGGTGAATATGGAGAATACTGGCCACACCAGCAGATGCACAAGACCCTGTGATGGTCAGCTGCAACCAGTAAAGAGGTCTGCAAATTTGTTCCCTAATGCACAGACAAGATGACAACTCTCTGTCACTAAGTAAACAGAAACCTGAAACAACACATTCATTGATACATGCAAGATTCTAGCACAGAGGTGGGATGACAGCCCCTCTAATGCTAAATATCAAGAGTTCATGAAAAATGCATAACAGGCACAGCCTAGAACAGAATAGAAGTGGAAAGTGAGCAATTAACAACAAAAGAAGCTTGCATTAGTTGAAAATGAAGACCAGACACTACAAGTATCAAAGTAGTTACAGTCTCCAGAAGTTGAACCTTACATCAAAACAACAACCATCAACCCTGATTACATTGTTTTTTTTTGGTATATATAGAGTTTGTTTAAAAAAATATCTTGCTATTCTATCCGTGGAGGGGTCATAATTGACCACCAACTGCTTTAACTGTCTGCTGGAGTCCTTGGTACAATCTACCTACTTTAGTAAATGAATTTTATCTTCTCGGATTCTCTGCTATCCTTCCCGAGTAGGTGGAGTGTTATATGAATGAATTTCCATAACTGCTGAATGCGTTTAACTGCTCGAGACTTGTCCTTTCTCTCTTGGCCATACTTCCTGTTGAATGAAGTTGTTGAGGAGTAACTGCGCATAGTACTGGACATTGGCCACCTTCGTCCTTTTTGGAGTATGGAAGGGTTATGGATGTGGATAGTCGGGACGGACAGAGGAAGAAAATCGGTCGTTGGATCAAATGAATGAACGGTGGAGATATCTCGGTGGGAGGCGTCGGGAGGAAACAGAGGCACAAATGATTGTGAGCCGTCAGATCTTGCAGATGGACGACGGAGATCAGTTTATAGGAGATGCCGGGAGATACGAGAGCGGGGTGATCACAGGCCGTTGGATCTCGAGCGGGCAGATCCAACGATCACCGGGCGCGGAATATGCATAGATTTTACCAGGTGAGGAGAGAGGGGTTAAGCGGTAAGCGGTAATGCTCGCACTGCTTTCAAAGGTCGGGCGGTAATCGTACACAGGAGCGCGATCACAATCAGCGGGTGATGCGTGGTAGATGTGATAGGAAGAAGACTGCTTTTCCCGTGACTTAATGCGCGGGTGGTTCGTGGGATTGGGAGGAGCAAATGCCGTCCGATCGTGGCAGAGGTGATCGGACGACGGGGAAAAAGTAAGCAGGTTATTGGGCTGATGTGACTAGGGAACGTCGGATTTGGGGTGACAGGTCAACGATCGCGATTATGGCGGAGGGTCGTATGGGCGCAGGTTCATGGGTTAAGCGCCCGTGGCTTGTATAAACAAAGTTTATTACAGGTTTTGGAAGGAAGAACGGAGGTAGTGGGGGTTATGAGAATGTGAACAGAATGAAGGAGCAGGAGAAAAGTGACTGATGTAAGCCCTTTATAAGCATAACCAACACAGCTAGACCTATATTTGACCCATCAAATGCTGAAGTATGTAGCAGAGGTAACAGGGACTGCCCAATAATCTATATGAGGACAAATCTAAAATGACCCCAATAAATATCTAAATTTTCCAGCAAACCACCAGAAAAATATGCTTCATCAAGAACCCAAGCTACCCTTTTGTCCAAGAACTCTAGAGAGCCCTCATCCACATAGTAATACTTGGCAATCTTATTTGAAACTTCCACAATAACTTGTTTTGGATCAAAGATCCAATGGGAGCCTGAGTAGTTTTACCCATAGAAATTTTTGTTTAAGGACTTCCTTGATTGGATCAAAGCCCATGCTCCATTTTTCTAGTGAGAGGAAACCATGATATTGCACCCAAGGAGAAGAAATAAACTTTTCAATGACGTCGTCCTTTAGAAAATGAAAACGAAACCAACCATTAAGGAGGACACTCACCTTCGGCTTGTATTGAAGAATTGGTGCCCAGTTCATTTCTGTTAGACAACTAATCCTCAGGATTAAGGTTGGGTTAAGTTTGTGTTTTGGTGAGTAGTTATTAGAGTCTAAGAAGACCTGAAAACTGAATCAACGGTTTCATTATGTATTTATACGTAAACATTATACATCATTCATTGAGATCAATCATTAATATACAATTCATTTGGTTTCCAATTGTGTTGTCTTACAGTGGTACCATAGCAGAGGTTAATCTGCTCTATCAAATAGAATGAGCCACTAGTTTTTTGTGGCCATAAAGAGCATTGGGCAGGAGAAGAAATTAACGTAGAAATTGTACTTAGCATAAGCTATAGAGCGAAGTGACTCACGTGTGGTTCACTGATGCAGAAAGGAGTGCCTTGACATGGTTTGACCGACGCAGAGAGGTTTGCAAATATTTTTGCCGAAAAACTGTGTTTTTACCATATGAGATAGAGGTATCAGAAAGTGAAGGTGAAGACAACATGAAAAATTTGAAGGACAATTTGTTGGTAACACTACAATACAAATGTCTTGTCATGAGAAATAAACATCGTGCCCTTCGCCATTTTTTTTAAAATTAGATCTATTTGAGCTCTCTCACACACAAATTTGCTGAAATTTTCCTCGAAAAGAATCATAATTTGATTTGCAAGTTGGGGTTGAGACCAACAATTTCGATGCTTCGACAGAGAAAAAAAAAGTCTGGGAAGAAGAGGACTTTTGTAGCAGTGGTTGGAATATGTGATCACACTTCGTTCTGATGTGCCTCTGACAAATTTGAAATGGTTCTAGTGAAGGTCTTCCTTGCTTGCCTCGACTTTCGAACTAGACAAGTACTAGTAAAATTTGGTTCTACCACAGAGAATAACATAAATTAAATAAAGGAGAATGAAATTTGACTCTCAAGGGAACATTTTTTATGAATGGCATTAAGCATGAGGGTTCTTTAGTGGTGTGGTTGTGCGGATGCTCAATGTGTAGACACATAAGTGGATTTCTTCTTGTCATATTAACCACAGAAATAAAATTTTGTTCGATGTGGTTGGTTAGGGATTCCATTTTTAGTAGCATAATGATTGATCTGAAGTCTGATTGTAAAAGCATTGAGAAATTTCTAGTGTGTCTCTCATTGGATGATGATTTGTGGAGTTCCTATTTTACATGCACCAAGATTTTGCTTTTTCATGTGGATCACTGGCTGATGTAGCATTGTCGTGGGATGCCCTGGTTCCAGTTTGAGATATTTAGTGTTTGTAGAGAAACATCCTTGGCATAACCCTTATTTTTAACAAAAAACCAGTTTTGCTAGAGAGCAACACATTCAAATGTCATTTAATGTTAGAATATAGATGACTACAAAGAGAAAAAATAAAGGTACATAACCTTTTAAAATTCTTGTCGTGAGTTGAAAGAGTCAAAGAGTGGAAAAGCGCTTTCAAGAAAGAAACTTTTATTTTAATATATTGTGGATATTGGAAATTAAACGAATATTTTGAAGTAAGATGATATTTAAAGATATTTGGCATGCTAGAATTGGTATGGCAAGGTTAGAGATCAAGATAATATTTGTGACTAAGAAACATTAAAGTTAAAAGCACCAAGGTAAATGTAAGTGTGTCAGAGTAACTCTCAAGGTTGGCACAAACATTAATGGATATATAAGATTGAGTATTAGTAAAGTTTTTGAAGCATTTTTGTGAAGTGAATAACATTGAGAGTTAGTTTTTTAGAAGTAAATTATTTTATTTTGGTGGCATATTTTATATTTGGTTACATATTCAAATGAGCCAGTTTTGCGTTGTAAGTGGAGGTCAACACCCTTTTCAAAGATGATTGGTTGTTTTCTGATAGTGAGTTGGATAAAATGGTGAGAATTAATTATTCGATATAGTTATTAAATACTCTAATGATTTCTAATGTTCATAATACAATCGAAGTCAGCAAAGACACCCTGTCTGACATTAGAAATTGTTTGCAAAATTCACAAGAGAAGATCGAGTTTCTACAACTCGAATCTCAATTCCAACGAGATGAACTATATGAATTACAAAAAAAAATATGAACCTGTTCTTTTCTAGAACAACAGTTTGTTTGAGCCTGATCATCATTCAGATCAAAGTAATGAAGTGATTTCAAAAGAAAATTTGGATGCATCAGAAAGTAATGTCCAAGCAAGGGTATGCAAGAGTCGTTTACATACAATTATGAAATCTACAGTTTCCAAAACCTTTATAAGACCGTGGGAAGAAATTACACATAACTGGTTTGGGATATAATAAGGATGTCTTGGATGTATCTTTTCATATTCCTAATTTTTCAAAACCTATAGAATTTCATAGTGTTGAATTTCTAGATGGTGTTGTTCCAGAACAAATTGATTGATTCAAACATTGTAATGGAGTTGGAAATGTGAAATATCAATGTTTTGATCTTCACCCGTGTCGGCATTGTGGAAAGATAAATCACCATTCAAACAAATGTTCCAAAAATAAGACTATTGCAAGAGAGAAACTAAACACTGGATGGGTTTCTTCTTGGGATTGGTCTAAAGAAACCAAGAAGATTTACAGGTCATACCGTAGGATACGTTTGAGAGTATGATCAGCCTTGCAATGATGAAAAATACTTCATCTTTTGCAACAAAGGGGGAATTGTTGATGGTCTACTACAAGTTCAAATATTTGTCAATTGAACCCAAGTCAATGATCGACAAGTAAGCCTAAGCCACAACCTATACCAGTTAGAGCCAGAGTTGTAGCCAAAAAGACTTAAGTTTTTTTTTGAATGAGTTGTTTGTGAACTAGCACTTCTAGATTCAGAATCTTTCAAATGAACTATATTGATAGTTCTAGAGTTAGTAGTCACCATAAAACTACATTTTTGGTTGTTCTAAGAACTATTATGAAGGTTCCAGGGTTGGTGTTGGGTGAGTCCTTGAGTTCTCCCACATTAGTTTGTGGTCATCCTTAAAAAGCATTTCTAAGAGACATTCAACTCTTGGCTGAGATGCATTTTTTTCATTTTGAGCTCTCCTTCTTGGACTATGATACATCCCTTCAAATTTAGGAGGGAATGTTAGACAACTAATGCTTGGGATTAAGGTTGGGTTAGGTTTGTGTTTTGGTGAGTAGTTATTAGAGTCCAAGAAGACCTGGAAACTAAATCAATGATTTCATTATGTATTTATATGTACATATTGTACATCATTTATCGAGATCAATCATTAATATACAATTCATTTGGTTTCCAATTATGTTGTCTTACAATTTTGATCTCGCCTTTCATTCATTTGAGGTCCCGTCATTTTGGTCAATGCCAAACATCCAACCAAAACCAAAACGCTCTACTTGAGTTTCACCACACTGTTCTAATAAACATCCACCCTAGAATCAAGATTTTAATACCCTCATCCAATTTGATTGGATTTTCCACATATTTATGGTCTTCTTCTTAGTAGATAGAGATTTGACTATTGTTTCCAGCCCAACTTCTAGGATCGCCTCCCCAAAAGATTGTCTGCCTTTCGCATAATCGAGCAAAGACAAAATAGTTCATCTCCTCTATCTCCTACTCACGACATTCTCCTTAGTAATGGTTACATTGATCAACTCTTCCAAGTATTATATGTGGTAAAGAAATGGAGGTTGACTAGACATAACTCCAGAAGACATAATGCCACCTCGGAAATCTCAAAATATTTTGAAATTTCCTTTAGGATGCTCGAAACCACTTTTACCACAAGAAACCACTGTGTGGAGTTGAGAACAACTAACCAATGGTAAAAACACCAATCCCAACTAACGATAATGACACACCCCTCAAGAAACTTCCAACGGACTGAATGATAATGATTAGGACCTGACACGAAAACTGTGGCCTGACAAAAAATATCCCATTGGATAGAAAACAAAGGAGGATGATTTATGAAAATAAACAGGCCCACAGTCACAACCACACCCAACCCATCTCATCCTGTGAGGAAATGACAGTGCCTGAGAGGAGAAATATTTTCCGGATGATGATATCCAACCCCAGTATGTTTTCCACTTAAATCCTCATCAAATCACTTCCATAGCATCCATTAATGGAAGGAGGATGAAATTACAAAAAAAACAAGTGTAATATGCAACATTGTTGCTTGATACTTGCCTCTTACGTAAAAAGTAATCGATAGTTCAAGAGAATATTTAAGGATGATTAAAGATATTCAGATAAGGGGATGATATATAAATAAGAAAAGTAAAGAGACGTGATTAAATTTGAAAGTAATGACATAAATACATCATAATAAGATGGAAATTAGTGGAGCTAGATAAACCCAAAGATGAAATAAAAAGATAAAATAAATAGATCAATTATTAATTTAAGGGTTAAGATTTCCAAGGTTGACTAAATTTATATATTTATGATTAAAGTTATTAGGATGTTTTTCTTTTTATAAGGTTTCTCTAACAATATAGGTCAAATAATGAGGAGCATACATCATGGCTTTGGTGTAATGAAGACAAATACGATGTTTAGTGTTGTTAGAGTGTTCAATAATCACATATTTGTTGAGACGATTATGATGGGTGTAAATAATATGTTCTTTAAGAATGGTTGGATGGAATGATTGATTTGCTCAATGTAAGATTTGCCATAAGAGCAGGAAAGTTGGTAAATGCCTTGATAGTGGAATGGGTTTTTCTTATGTTTGAGACATTTGAAAAGTTGTTTAAGTGTCTCATGAGACTTAAAAATAATATTGACATTCTTCTTGAATATAAATTTTAAAAATGCATTTTAAATAACAGAAAACCAAAATTTTATTGTCAAATTAAAAAGAAAAAATCCAATAAAATAATTAAACTAAGAACAATTAGGTATATTAATCTTGTTGTTTTGACGATGTTGGTTATAATCCTAAGAACAATTAGGTATTCTAATGTCAAATGATAACCTAAATTATTAGCTTGCTCCTTCGCTCTCTTATAATGACTTTAAGCCATGAGTTAATATTCTTCTCCCACATTAATCCACATAACTTATTTGATAGAGAGTTTTGTTTTTGTTTTTTCCAAGTGGAAAATATCTTTATATTCCATAAGAGGAATATACATGGAACTATTCATTTTCAACAACAAAGCTCAAATCCATTACAAAAAAGTTCATCATGTCACTGGCCAAATTGAACTTGGGTGGGGTGGATCTCAAGCATTCTTCTCAACCACATGAAATAAATCTAATTGACATTATCTAAAAGAGAGCTTATCATAATTTCCTTACAACTTCGAATGAATCTTTTACTGTTTTAAAAATAGAAACAATAAGTCATTTCTTCCAAAACTTAGGAAATCCTTCACTAACTACTAGGTGAATGTGAAGAATACAAACAAATTTTCCAATATTTAAAATGTGAAGTTTAAGGAGCTTGGCTCAAGTGGTATGGTTCATGATTTGTGTCTCAAGTAGCATGGGCTCAAGTCTTTGGAGACATGTTGGCCCTTGTGGCATTTATAAAATATTGGTTTTATGAAGTTTCTAATTATAGTAGAAATATTTTTCTTATGAAATATTACAAAGGCATCTGATATAAACGGAGAAGTTAAAAGAACTTCTTAAAACTGGTTTCATTTACCACATTCCATTGACAGATTGGGTTTCAAACATTGTCCCTGTGACTAAAAAACATGGGACTATTCGCGTTTGTGTTGATTACCGTGACATCAATCGGGCATGTCCGAAAGATAATTATCCAACTCCTTTTATAGACCTGATCATTGATGAATGTGCGGGGAGTGGGATTTTTTCTTTTATGGACGTTTTTTCTGGCTACAACCAGATTAACATTCTTCCCACAGATTAGCATAAAACTGCTTTTCTCTGTCCATGGGGAACCTTTTCCTACAAAAATCTCCCATTTAGTTTGAAAAATGCTGGCACTACCTTCCAACGAGTGATGTATTATGGTTTCCATGACATTAAACACATCGTTCAACCATATATTGACGACTTACCTGGCCATTCTGCTAAGCGTCATGATCATCCTAACCACCTTCGAGCAATTTTTCTTCATTGTAGACACTACAATATTCATTTAAATCTGCATAAGTGTGTCTTTTGCGTCGAATCTGGTAATCTCCTAGGGTTTTTTGTATCTAAAGAAGGCATCCGTATTGATCCCCTCAAAGTTGTTGCCATTGTAAATTTACCCCACCCATCATCTTTACACCAGTTGCAGAGCTTGCAAGGGAAAGCTAATTTCCTTCGTCGTTTTGTGCCCAATTACGCTGAGCTTGCCAAGGGATTTACTCATTTGCTGAAAAGAGGATCTGATTTATTTGGGATGAAATCGCTCAAAAATATTTCAATGAATTAAAGAACACCCTCATTAGTGCCCCTTTACTGCATCCCCCCAATTATCATCGCGATTACTTCTTGTACTTGGCTGTAGCTGACCGTACTACTTCCATGGTACTGGTGCAAGACAATGATGATGGAAATGAACACGTGGTTTACTACTTAATTCAAAATATTATTGATATTGATACTCGATCTACCCATGTCGAGAAGCTAGCTTTAGCAGTTGTTCACGTTGTTCAACCCTTTCAACGCTATATTCTCATGCGGAAAACCACTGTGATTTCTAACTGCAACCCCATGACCGACATTCTGACTCGTTAGTTGCTAGGGGGTAAGTATTCCAAGTGGATTTTTATCCTTCAGGAGTTTGAATTGGAATTTGCTACAACCAAATCAAAGAAATCACTGGTTTTCACTGAGTTAATTTGTGACCTTCCCTCCGCAACCATATCTATGGCTTTTGATGAGTTCATTCTCGACGAAACTCTCTTTCTCATCAACACTCTTGACCCATGGTATAGGGACATTATTGTTTATCTCCAAACCCAAACTTTTCGATCATAGTTGTTCAGTTCTGAACATCATCACATTCGACATCAACTCCAACCTTATCAAATCATTGGAGATACTTTGTACCGTGTTGGTGTTGATTCTATCCTTCGTACATGTTTGACACTTGAACAAGCTGAGAGAGTTTTAAATTACTACCACTCTAGGGCTTGTGGGGGTCACATGTCAGGGTATGCTACTGCTCAGAAAATCCCTCGTGTTGGTTATTTCTGGCCTTCGATCTTTAAAGATTGCATTTTAGCAGTCCAAAAATGTCACACCTGCTAGATTTACAACCGTAAACTGCGCGCCCCACCTGCACCCCTACACCTAGTTGTTACCGTCGGCCCCTTTTCTAAATGGGATATTGATTTCATGACATGTAAGCCTCGCTTGGCTGAGGGGCATGGTTATATCATCATTGTCATTGATTATTTCACTCAATGAGCGAGGCAATGCCCACATGTGATGCTGAGGGTAAAAATGCTACTCAATTTCTTTTCCAAAATTACATGATGGTAGAGCTCACTGCTCAGTTGGGTTTGCATCATGACAACTCAACTCTTTATTATCCACAGGCCAATGGCCAGGTTGAGGCAGTCAACAAAGTCTTGGTTACCATGCTTCAACGTACCATTGGGATGCATAAATCAAATTTGCATCTCATGCTATTTTCAGCTCTTTGGGCTTATCGAACCGCAACTAAGACTACCACTAGATTCACACCCTTTCAGCTGGTGTATGGTCTAGAGGAAACTCTTCCAATTGAGTGTGAAATTCCTTCACTAAAACTAGTTGTCGAATTACTCCCTGATACCTCACCTAAGGAGGAACATTTACTTTACCTCGAAAGGCTTGATGAAACTCACCGTATTGCAGTGTTAGTAATTGAAGCCCAAAAGAAATGAGTTAAGGCTCAATACGATAGAACTGTTTCTCCCCGGTTTTTCACTAAGGGTGACTTGGTCTTGCTATGTGATCAATCCAATGACAAATTGGGAGTTCAGAAATTCAAACCAATGTGGCATGGGCCTTACGTTGTTAAACGAGTTTTACAAAAGGTGCCTATGAGTTAGTAGATTATGAAGGAAATTATTTGGCTGAGCCTCGAAGTGGGCTTTACCTAAAGAAGTATTATGCGTAATTTCTCGTGTAAATACTTTTGTACATTAGTGTGTTTTCATTAGTGTGCAGTGTGGTTTTGGTGTGTTAGTTTGCTTTTGCAAACAAATTTTCCTCTGCTTACCTCGTGCTCTACTTGGTTTGCAAATGTCTTCCAACCGTTACGTCAGTTTTGTTGATGGTGCTTGTCATAGTACACATAATCTATCTTCCGCTGCATGGGAAATCTATGACCCTAATGGTGAATTAGTGAACTTACAAGGTATATGTTTAGGTTGTCAACTAATAACATTACTGAATATAGTGCGGTCATTGAGATTTTGTCAGAAGCCATCGCTCTAGGCATTAGAGAGTTAATCGTAAAACTTGATTCACAACTCATTGTACTACAACTTAATGGACAATATTTAGTTAGAAACCCTTAGATTTTAAGAATGTATTTGTGAGTCCATCTCTTGGAACAAGACTTTGATTTCATTACTTATCATCACATTCCAAGAAGCATGAACACCTTAACATATGCATTGGCTAACGATGTGTTAGATAGACATTTGTGAAACATGTAAATCATAAAGCATCACATAACAGACATGGTAATATATATATATATATATATATATATATATATATATTGTTTGCAAAAGAGTTTGCTACATCAAAATGACAAAATCTATGTTCTAAGGCACATGGCTTTATAAGCCTACATCAGTGCAGAAAGTAAACTAGAGATGGCTATTCTCCCACATGGTGCTCATGATAGCACTAAATAGCCCTAATGACTTGGCCCAACATTTGACACAGTCTGGCAGAAACCCTTACAGTGTGTCTCTGGTACCGCAATGGCACCTCATCTATCAAGGCATACTTTGGAGACCTACTCATTAGGCTAGAGGGATCACCCATATCTCGAAGTTCCAAAACATTTACAACTATGCATCATATCCATCATGATACACAGACCAAAACCTCCCTAAAGAACTAAAGGAAAACAACCCTGAGTCAATTCTAAAGAAGGTTAGTTTGTTTAGTTTGTTTCTAGACCCACTCATTGGGCTAGAGTGATTGCCTCTGTCTACGGAGGGGATTTACCTTCACAACACTGACTGACTCTGGATAACACTTAGCCAATTTTTAAGCCCTACAAGCTCCTATTTTCTTGCGCTATTCCTTGAGGAATTAGGCCCCTATTAATTAGGAAATTCCTCAATTGGAATTGTGCTATCCATCTAGGCTCATCCTCTAACTGAATCCACCACCTCTACACTTCGAAATAGTCTACAACTGATAGTACACTACCTTGGAATCTCCATCTCAATTGGGTAACTCGAATTCTCTCCATTCATCATCTATGTTGGTTTTACTGATTAGTTAACTAGTTGATCACTAAGTCAGCTGAAGTTATAGTTCCATACTTGGACCTTCCACTAGTTCCTCTAATAGTTTGAACTAGTTGAACTGACCATAACTCAATTTAACTGAAATACATTGCTAGAAATTAGCAATCAATCATACTGAATTGAACACAAGCTTCCCCAACTCGAATTAGGTAAGTCAACTAAGTGACAAGTTGTATGTCACCTCAGTTAACTACCTTCAAGATTTTAGTTGAAATAGAAATTCAAATTTTAATCTAGTTTGACCAAGGTAAAGTCAAATTGATATTTTCTTGCTGCATTTTCAACACTCCCTCTCAGCAAGAAAGGGATTATCAGATACCCTGATCCTTCCTCTATGGAACTCGAATTTTCCTCTTGAAAAATCCTTTGTCAAAATATCTGCATCTTGTTCCTTTGTATGAATGTATTCCAACAACGTAATCTGCATCTGCACACAATCCCGTAGATGGTGATACCAGATATAGATATGCTTGGATCGATCATGAAATAATGGATTTTCAGAGAGTTTGATACAACTCTGATTATCACAGTAGATCATAGTTGGATCCATCATTTGACCAAATAATCCAACATGAATCTTTCTCATCCAGATCGCCTCACATGTTGCTTGACTGGCAGCCATGTACTCTGCTTCTACTGAACTGAGTGCAACAAATCTCTGCTTCTTGTTGTACCAAGAAAACGCTATACCCAACACTAAAAATTCCTCCTAATGTAATTTTTTGGTTTGATGGACTCCTCGCCCAATCTACATTTGTGAAGCCTTTAAGCTTCACTCCCTCTATCTGTCTATTCCATAGTCCAAATTGGGTGGTGCCTTTGAGGTATCACAACACATTCTTTGCTTCCTTCCAATACAGTTTGGTTGGCCTAACCATAGCTTGACTAAGTTGGTTGATTGCATATCACATATCTAGTCATGTGTTCACCAAATACATTAGTGAACCCACAAATTGCTGATAGATGGTAGCCTCCACTACTTAACTTGGAGTATCATCCTCTTTCCTCCAATTCCCTGCTAGAGGAGTCTCCATGGGTTTGCTATTCTCCATTTGGAACTTCTTCAGTATCTCATTGGCATACTTTCCTTGAGAGACAAATAGTTCCCCCTCTCCTTGCCATACTTCCAAACCGAGGAAATAATACATGAGTCCCATGTCCTTTATTTCAAATTGTCTTGCAAGGTCCTCCTTGCAAGGTTTGACCAACTTCTCATCACCGATTAAAATTAAATCATTGGCATATAACACAATAATCAATAATTTACCTTAAACCACAATATGATAAAGGTTTGCATTTGCTTCAATTTTGGTGAAGCCCAGCCCATTGAGATAGTTTTCGATCTTGGTGTAAAAAGCATTGGGTGTTTGCTTCAATCCATACAATGCTCGCTTGAGTCTGCACACATGTGACTCTCTGTCAAAGGTATCAAAACCTTCTGGTTGCTCGATGTACACCTCCTCCTCAATAACTCCATTGAGGAATGTTGTATTCACATCCATTTGGTGGATCTTCCACCCCATCTGTGCAACCAGTGTTATAATTGATCTGATGGATGAGTACCTTGCTATTGGAGAAAAGGTATCCTCATAGTCAATTCCCTCAACTTGAGAGAATTCCTTGGCCACAAATCTGGCCTTGTATTTGTATATGCTTCCGTTTACTGCATGCTTCCTTGAATATCCATCTTGAACCCACCACTGATTTATCTTCTGGTCTTGGAACTACTTACAAAACACTGTTTCTGACAATGGAATCATATTCCTCTACCATAGCATCAACCCATACATCTTTCTCTATTGCTTCCTTGAAATAGGATGGCTCAGTCTCTACTAGCTCAGTCATTAGAACCATGTAGCCAATGTACCGTTTCGATGACCTTCTTTGCCTGTGCTATGAAGTGGTTGCTCCCACATTATCTCTAGCATCATGCAATAATTTTTTAGTTTCCCTGGTTCGTTTCCTTCCTTCTCTAGATGTCTCTGCTTCTGTGGTTGTATCCACTCTTTGCTCCTATGCTTGTGGTTTCTCCACAACTTCCTGAGGTTCTTCATTTGGAGCCAAAATCTCCTTATATGAATGTGTTAGGTCCCTATAATACTAATGTATCCCCCTTATTGTTATTTTTATGCCCATGTAGCCCCATATTGTTATTGTTGTTCCCCATAGAAGCCCACTATTGTTATGTTGTGCCCTTACATTATTATTATTATGTAGGCTCTAATTATATTGTGACCCCTTACACTCCTATATATACAAAGGAGGTATTGTAATTTGTATCATCCAATAATTGTTCATTTATGTAATGTAAAGAAGGTTTCCCCCTCGAAGAGGATAATTTTTAAGTCATTGATGTATATTTTTTGTGAGCTGGTTGCATAACATTTGGTATCAAAGCTTTGGATTATAGGCTTTTGCTTCTTCAAACAGGTCATATTTGCATTTTCGCTATAACGTGTTTTCTACGAGGCTTTAGAAGCTAAAAATTTTCCCACATGGAGCTAAAATATTGGTGAACATTGTGTAAATATTTCAAAGCTTGGTTCGCTATATTTTTGGAGATATGATCTAAGGAAGTTACGGTTTTTGCAGGCTCCAAAATTCAATCTCAAATAGGAGACCTAGGGAAAATAATCATAACTTTCATTTCAGGCATCAGATTTGAATTCTGTAAAAAGTGGTTGAAATTAAAAAAAAAATCAGTTTTTTTGTGTATCACTTTCAAAGCCTAAGGTTGAAACAGTGATATGTGGCATCCCTTACAACTTCGATATATTGAACTAGTTCATAATCAGGTCACCGTGGGAGATTTGGCATAACTCTTTCTTGAAGAATCCAATCTTGATCACACTTGTGGGGTTGGAAAGAAGACTCAGAGAGATGCCAGAAGAAATAATTTCAAAAGTTTCAGATCCACGATTACAGAGTTACAACTATTTCAAGATCGAGCTCCTAAAATCAAGAAAAAAGTGTGTATTTTTTAAAAATTGTATAACGTTTGTTTGAAAAATTAGTTTGAAGTGATTCTAAGGGCATACTGAAGCATAGATATCAATAATGTCATATAAAATTCATCCTAAGAAAAATAATTCTACACCCAATAAGGGCTCAAAAAGATCTACTATGGCGTAGGAAGAGGAAGAATTGCAGCATGATATATCAAAATTATGGGACCAAGTGCAACAAATTTCACTGTCACAAAGAGAAACCAAAGATGAACTAAAAGGCATCATGGATGGTTTAAAAGTAGACATGGAAGGTTTTAAGGATGGCATGGAAGCAAAGATGGATGGTTTGAAAGTAGAAATAGAAGGTTTGAACGAAGGTTTGACAAAATTGTTGCAAGAAAGGCTTCCGAGTGGTAACAAGGTAATCCATGAAAATCATGATGAGGACAAAAAAGAATATGAATTATGATTTTAGAGAGTCCAATGTGGGGTTTACGAACCACCACATTCTAAAGATATATATAAGGAATTTTGATGGCAAGGATCTGGTAACATGGATACTACAGATGGAGCAATATTTTTATGTACATGATGTGCAACACTCACAAAAGATATGTAGTGCATCTTTATATTTAGAACCCAATCAGTTTGTATGGTATAGATGGATTTTTTTCTTGTAAACCACTTGTCACCTAGTCAAATTTTATGTAGGAAATGATAGCACATTATGAAGATACAAATAGAAACACCTTCTTTAGCCAATTGATAAATCTCAAACAAAAGGGTTCAATGGCCGAGCACATTGAAGAATTCCATAAATTGAACATTCTCGTAAACCACTTGTTACCTGGTCAATTTTTACGTAGGAAATGATAGCACATTATGAAGATACAAAGAGAAACACCTTCTTTAGCCAATTGATAAATCTCAAACAAAAGGGTTCAATGGCAGAGCACATTGAAGACTTCCAAAAATTGAATATTAGGGTAATTGATATTCCAAAGGAGAATAGGATTGATGTCTTCATAGGGACTTTAAAAGATAACATCCAGCATGAGGTTCGCCTTTGGGAACATGATTCATTGGAGAAGGCATTCAAGGTGGAAAGAAAAGTTGAAAGAAAAATTATGGCAACAAGGAAGCCTACCACTCACAACTATAAAGATGGAAGTGTTGTTGTTCCTAGCCTTCCACAACTCACAAGGTTGACACCACAAAAATTGGAGGAAAAAAGAGTAAAATGCCTTTGTTACAACTGTGATAGAAAATACACTAAAGGTCATAAGTGTGCTAAGAAGAAATTATTCTACATAGACTGTAAATAGGAGGAAGAAAAGGAACAAGAAACATAAAAAGCAGAGGATATACACTGCGAACCAACCCTAGAGAAAGAAGAAATGAATCCGACCATATCTTGTAATGCATTGACAGGAATTACCACTCCTCAAACTCTCAAGATAGAAGGATATATAGGGAAGAAAAAAGTAATAGTGTTGATTGATTCGAGTAGTACCCATAATTTTATTCATTTTAAGATACCCAAGGAATTGAATTGCTTCTTATATCCAGCACTAGAGTGTCAAGTGATGGTTGCAAATGGAGGATCTATAAATTTCTCTGGAAAGTGCCATAATATAAAGATAACCATGGGGGTATATGTATTGAATACTCCAATGCTTTCCATTCCAATGGGTGGTGTTGATGTTGTACTAGGAGTCTAATGGTTACAATCTTTGGGGACGATAACCTTCAAGTTTAAAAAACTTTTCTTGATTTTTTTTTGAGAAGGGAAGGAAGTTGAATTAAGGGGTACTGCTGGGAAACCAAGAAAAATAATCAGATCTAATGGCATGAAAAAGCTTCTGAAGAAAGAACAATGGGGTGTACCTGTACAATTATGCTCACTAGGGGTTCAAACATTGAAATCATCTATTTCTCCAAATCTACAAAAAGTCTTGGACAATCATTCCAAGGTGTTTAAGACTCCCAAAAGCCTCCCACCTATCCGTGATCATGATGATGTGGTTCACTTGATTCCAGGAAGTGTTCCTTCAAACATTAGGCCTTACAGATATCCTTATGCCCAAAGGTGTGAAATTTATCGTATGGTTGCAGAAATGCTAGAGGTTGGTATAATTCAACCTAGACAAAGTTCTTTCTCTACTCCAGTTGTATTGGTGCACAAGAAGGATGGATCTTGGCATATGTGTCTAGATTATAGGGAGCTCACTATTTAAGATAAATTTCCCATTCCTATCATTGATGAATTGTTGGATGAATGAAATGGATCAATTTACTTCACCAAGATGGATCTTTGTTCAGGATATTATCAAATTAGAATGAATAATGAAGACATTCAAAAACAACATTTAAAACTCATGAGTATCATTATGAATTTTTGGTCATGCCTTTTGGACTTACTAATGCACCTTCCACATTTCAAAGTCTGATGAATTCCATTTTCAAACCCTTCCTTAGAAAATTTGTGTTAGTATTTTTTGATGATATATTAATCTACAACAAGTCTTGGAAGGATCATGTTCAACATGTTGACAGGGTGCTCAAATTATTGGAGGAGAAACAATTATATGCAAAAACCTCCAAATGTTTATTTGGAGTACAAGAGGTGGAGTATTTGGGTCATTTTGTATCTCATGAGGATGTTAAGATAGACCCTAAAAAAATTAAAGCCATTAAGAAATGGAAAATCCCCACAACCATAAAGCATCTTCAAGGATTTCTCTGCTTGACAGGGTATTATTGCAAGTTTGTTTAGAATTATGGGAGACACTTATAACATCATTACTGAAGAAAGATGCTTTTTCTTGGACTCCAGAAGAAACAAGGCCTTTGAACATCTTAAAGAGGCAATGTGCCAAGCACTGGTCTTAGCTACACTAGACTTCACAATTTTTTTTATTGTGGAATGTGATGCTTCAGGAAATGCAGTTTTAATGCAAGAATGAAGACTCGTTGCTTTTGAAAGTTATTCAATCAAAGGAAAGTATTTACATAAACCTAATTATGAGAAGGAAATGTTGGCAATACTACATGCACTAAATCAATGACAACCTTACCTAATGGGAAGACACTTCAAGATAGAAACAAATCATGATAGTCTTAAATACTTTTTGGAACAAAGATTATCTTTAGAAGAACAACAAAAATGGGTGACAAAGATGTTGGGTTATGACTTTGAAATCATCTACAAAAAAGGGAAGAAAAATGTTGTTGCAGATGCACTCTCAAAAAAGGATGAAGATCTGGAATCATTACTTTGTGCCATTTCTATTATCCAATTTGAGTGGATAACCAAAGCAAGGGATGAATGGAAGAATGATGAAGAGGTGTGGTCACTCATTCAAAATTTGTAGCAAGATCCTGGTACATCTAATAGATTTAGCTGGAAAAATGATACATTATGGTACAAAGATTGCTTATATATTTGTAAGAATTCCTAACTCAAACAAAAGATTCTTTAGGAATTACACACCCTCCCTTAGGAGGGCACTCATGATTTTTAAAAACTTACCATAGAGTCAAGAAGAATTTTTTTTGGGATGACCTTAAATCTGATATTCAGAATTTTCTGGCAGAATGTTTGGTTTTCCAACAAAATAAAGTTGAGACAATGAAGACCCTGGGTCTATTACGACCTTTATCCATTCCAAGTCAGCGTTGGGAGTGTTGAAAAATGTAACCAGGTTCGATCTTCATAAAATGTATTTGTAAAAGGAATTTTTATTATTGTTACAATGACTTATTAAAGCATGGGTTTCATGCTTGGGTCATCATTTTATTAGTCAAATTCCCCATTGTGGACTCCTAGGATTAATAAAGAGTCAATATAGTCATTGTATATTTTATGAGACCCTTCTTGGGCTTTCGAACGATGTAAAAAGAATTATTTTTGAGTCAAAAATAAATTATGTAACCTCCACACCAAGTCGGCCTCAAGGAAGGAAATTCGGCCTCATGGAAGGCTATATATACAAGGCAGTTCAACTTCATTTGAGCATCTCAATCTCTCAAGCATAGTTCGATCTTTGGAAATTGGAATATGGAAGCTGGGAAGAAGTGTGAAGCTGAAGGAAGGGTCCAAAAGGAGTGTGAGTTTGGTCTAGGTGAAGGAGAAGAAGAAAATATAAATTTTGGTGCCTCTCTCTCTCTCTCTCTCTCTCTCTCTCTCGTGTGGGTTGGTTTAAGAGATCAAAGTCTCCTTGTCTAGGTCAAAGTTGTTGTTGTTGCCAGAAGCTGCTAAGTTGAAGTTCTAGGGTCGAAGTGTTGTTGCTGCTAGGTTGAAGGATGGATCGAAGAAGGAGAGGTTGGCTTGGTGTGGAGGAGGTGTTTGTCTAGGTAGAAGGGTCTCAAGGAAAACTATTGAAGGAAGAGATTTTTGACTGGGTTTTCCCCTAGATAGGGGTTTTGCCCTGGCATAGTGCCTATATATCATGTCTTGTGTATTTGTGATCTTCATGCACACATAATTTGGTAATTGCTTGATGAAAGATAATATAACAAACAAGTAAAATAAGGCAACATAATTCACAAGTAATTATCAAGAAAGAGAAATCTAACCCTAATCCCAATAGCATTGATTTCTCAACATGGTATCAGAGCTAAGGTCGAAGAAGATTGAAGATCACCTCATTGGCTTAAAGGAAATTATTTCTCCCTCTATGATAAGAATTGGATTCACCTCTATAAGAGGATGGATCAAGAAGATTGTCTACTACTTATTCATCAATGTCATAAGTCAAGGGTTCTTAGTTGCACTTACGGGATCCCTCAAAGATGATAATGCATGGAGCAATTTGATAATATCTTTTTATTCCACCTAGAGAAGACCATATCTTCTACTTTATCCTTGAGAAAGAAGTGGATTCTAAAACATATTTCTACATATTCAATATTTTATTTAAATCTTTTTTTTATTTTTATTTATTTTTTATTTATTTTTTTTAATTTAAATACATTTTTGTTATCAAAATAATGAAAATACAATACTTTTCAAAATTTGATAGATTATTTATTTTAGCTTAATGTAATTGTTTTATGTGTTTTTCCTTAGCGTAATTGTTTTATGTTTTTGTCCTTAGCAAAGATTTATTGAAATTACAAATTTAAGTTATATAATGTGTACAAGTCAAGTGGCTTAAAATGTTTCAAAATTATAATCTCACCAAAAATTAAATAGATTAATTTTCATAAAAAAATCTAGAACAATTAAACTGCTTATTTCTCATTTGAATATATCAAATTTAATTTTAATTAAACTAAACATAATTACTTAATTAATGATATAATCTTACAATCATATTTTATAATGTAAACTTACAATCATATGACATTTTATATTAATAAAAACATGTTATTTATAAAACTAAAGTTACAAACCTTATTATTTATAAAACTAAAATTACAAGCCTTAAAAATGATTAGTAATTAATTATTTATTTCATTAACAACGTGACATTTAGGCAACTTATTAAATTATTATGTTGAATTTATAATTTAAAACATTTTTCCAAGCTGTATGACTTTGACCCATCTTACACATTTATAACTTCGACACATCTTGATTAAGAATAATGTTATGTTGAGAGGAATATAAAATTGTCTATACATTGGATTTACAAGTGAGAAGGGCAACATATGTTAAATGGTAAGTGACTAACATAAGTATCATACTTACAACATATTTCATACACGTTACGCAATGAGTGACTACCATCTAGGATGTTCTATAAATTTGTTACGCAATGATTGACTACCATCTAGGATGTTCTATAAATTTTTTACCAAGTGATATATGTGGGAGGCTGGGTTGTTTGGAGCTATTTTTGGAGGATGAGGAGGACAAAAGGAGCTTTGAACATGCTTTTCGAAGTGGGCCATCCAAGCCTCTAGCTTCTCTACTTTCTCAAATAGCATATTTTGGCCTCGCCAAACCACCACTACGCGCTCCCGGACATGGCATTAGAAGTAGTACATTTTGTTCAAAGTGGCAATGAGCTCTGCATGCTCCTCTTGCCTCACCCGTTCAGAGGTTTCCAAGCGTTCAAGTGCTGACTTAATCAAATCCAGGCAGTGCTCTAAACAACAATCTTGTCTCTGATTACATCCCAAATTACAAGCCTTCCCCCATCGCCCCAAACCGCCGCGGAGAATCGTCCCACCCCGTTGTTGGCTTCGTGGAGTGTGACTCCCATGACCAACCACCATGACCGCAACCACCACAGGCCTCAGAAACCACCCAACTAGAATGACTTGCCCTACTGCCACCGCGACCACCATAGACCACCCATCCCAAGCGACCTCCATTAATATTGCTCCGCCCACAGCTAGTTGTCACCATTTCCATTTGCGAGGGAGACGCAACACCCCCCTGGGTTTCTCGAATTGGGCTTAAGTTGCGAAGAGGAACGAGCCAAATAGGGAGTCAGACACATTATGACTGACCCTACACCGTTGGGATGAGCTGAAGCTGACCAGTGGGTGACTTCACAAACATCAAATGTCACCGAGAAGAAACACCCCATCCTTGTCGGCGGGACCACAACCAACCAACCCAGGATGAACACAAAGAACCATAATTCCAAACCAGTAACGAGGACTTGGATTTGCAATTCATAGTCCCTCTCCCTGAATAGGACCCCCGCTAACCAAACCACCCAAAATCCATCACACACGCTCCACAAACATTGCCTGACCTTGCAGAACCCCAAGAGGGGACCATGTAAGGCAGCGAGCAAAATTTCTCTCTAGCCCGCAGGGGATGCCACCAGACCCCAACAGGACTAGCAAAACAAAACCAGAGCCAAAAGGTTGAATCCTTCCCTACGTGTGATGACCATAAATCGAATATCAAGCTAGCAATTAACAAGAATGCACACCTGTAAGCGGAGGAGGGGATGCCGACGGTGAAGACATCACCTCTCCTAGACAGGTTGTCGTCGGAAACAATGGCTCCCTTGCTCAAAGCTCAACTGCATTTACCATAACAAGACCAAACCCAGAATGTCTGATAGCAAACCTTGCCACCCTCCATAAATCATCGACGAATGCCACCTCCCACGAGTTTCAAGACTGATTGAGGTCTCACACAAGTTACATTACCATCTCCCGTACACAAGGTGCATTGAGAGGACGGGGAGGTTGGTCCTCGCGCCTTCGGCCATGTGGTATTCATGAATACCCACGTGTTACCTTGGTATCATCGTTGGCTTGGTTAATCACCCCCATCAGGGAAAATAATTAATATTGTTATTATTAAAGAGGAGGTTGAATTCTAATTTAATATAAAATCCTTTTCATTGAATAACTTATGTAAATATATGTTTTAAGTTATGAAAATACATAGGTATGTGATCCGAATCAAGTTTGTGATTTTTAAAAATATAAAAATTAATAATTAATAACATAGTCAACTATACTATAATGAAGAGGATGGAAGCAAGTCATAAGTAATTAGTGTCATACCAAGTTTTCAATTAAATCTTCAAATATTTTCTTGTAAGTGTAAATTTCATCAAACTACTCATTTAACCACATATGGTTAAAGTTAGAGATAGTACTTATGATTTATTTGTATTTTTTACAATAAAGTTTCCTAAAAACATTATTGCATACATTTGAAAGAATTTATTTTATCTATTTTTTTAATTACTATTTATCTAATTTTTTATGTTTGAAACACATAAAATATATAATTTAAAAACATACAATTTTGTCTCAATCAAATGCACAATTTGAAAATTATTTTTTAAAGAAAAAGCTCTTCACTAAACCTAATAAATGCTTTAAGTAACATTTTTGATAAATGTGTTAGGAAAACGAATTAAGCTAACCCATTGAATTAGTTTAAACATGTTCATTTATTCAAAACGATCTATTTATTTCTTCAATAAAAAAAATATTTTTTATTTCATTATTGAATGAATATCACATTTTTCATGTGCTTAAACAAACAACTACATAAAAGAATCCCCCATCTTTTCCCCTTTCCCTTGGTTTTTTGAACTTTTGTCATGAATGTATTAATTTGATGATATCTTTTTATTCCATGTAAGACCACATCCTCTACTCTATCTTTGAGAAAGAGGTGGATTATGTTTCTAAATATTCAATATCTAATTTAGATCTTGTTTTTATTAAATACATTTTTATTATTAAAAAAATGAAAATATAATTTTTTTTAGATTATTTATTTTAGTTTAACCTAATTTTTTTTTTATGTTTTTGTATTTGAATAAATATATTTTTATTTGATTTTGTTCAAAATTCAGCAAAAAATTATTGAAATTGCAATGCTAAGGCTAAGTTGTATAGTATACACAATTCAAATACTTAAATGAATATCACATTTTTCATGAGTAATTATTAAATGAATATCACATTCTTCATGTGCTCAAACTTAAAACAATTACATAAAAGAATCCCCCATCTTTTCCCCTTCTCCTTACTTTTTTGAAGGTTTCCCATGCTTTGAATGTATTAATTTGATGATATCTTTTTATTCCATGTAAGACCACATCCTCTACTCTATCTTTGAGAAAGGTGGATTATGTTTCTAAATATTCAAGGTGGATTATGTTTCTAAATATTCAATATTTTATTTAGATCTTGTTTTTATTAAATACATTTTTATAATTAAAATAATGAAAATACAACATTTTTTAGATTATTTATTTTAGTTTTTTTTTTTAAATTTTAGATTATTTATTTTAGTTTAATTTAATTTTTTATGTTTTGTATTTTAATAAATATATTGTTAATTGATTTTGTTTAAAATTTAGCAAAAATTTATTGAAATTGCAAAATTAAATTATATAGTATACACAATTCAAATACTTCTAATTTTTCAAAAAAGTTAAATCTATTTATATATTCAAAAATAAAACTTAGATAACAAAAAAATTACCTATCTCAACAAAAATTATATAAACTAATTTCCATGAAAAAAATATAAAACCATTACAATGCATACTAAAAATATATCAAACTTAATTTTACTTAAAATAGATAAATAATTGCATATGAAATCGTGTATTAATAAAAACTTATCATTTATATAAAAAAAAATAAAGTTCGAAGTCCTAAAAATAATCAATAATTAATGATTTCTTTCATTCACAACGTGACTTCTACGCATCTTGTTAAATTATTATGTTGAATGTATAATATATGACTTTGCCCCATCTTAATTAAAAAATTATAGCTTCGACATATCTTCATTAAAAGCTTTATTTCTCCATAGAAATATCAAATTGTCTATATATTGGAATTACAAGTCAAGAGGGCAACATATGTTAAATGGTGAGTGACTAAATAAGATTTAATATAAATATTATATTTACAAGATATTCCATACAAGTTACACAATGAGGGACTACAATCCATTCCAGATACCATATCTAAGATTACCAACTATCTTTAAATTTACCATCAAGTGACGTCTTCATGGTGGGTTCATCCCATTCAATTGCATCCCACCATTCTCTCTTGCCTCTTATTTCCTCCAGACACTTCAACTTATCCCATCCCCCACGCAATCTCTTCAATTTCGGACATCACCATACTTTGAGAGACTTGAGCATGGGGGGTAATGGTCCCAACCCTCCACTTCCACTTGCTGCCCCCACGGGCCCCACACACTCCAACGACTCTAAAAACCATGAAGAATCAACTCCTGTAGCTTTGGAAAACCCATCCCCAACTCCAACGCCTCCAATTTAGAACATCCATCTATCCCTAGCGTTCTCAGACATGGCAACTCCGCGGGGAGCTCTTTCAGCTGGTGACATACATTTAGACAAAGGTATGCGAGCTTTCGGAATTGAGTAACCCAACCAGGCAGCCGCTCCACATCGCATCTGACAAGGATGAAACTTTCCAGATGTTTCATCACCTGCATATCCTGGGGAAGGTAATCTTGACCAACTCCTTCCTCAAAGGACAGAGTCAAACTTCTCATCTTTGACCAATTCCCATAACCCCCTCCTTAAGTGCCGATTTTATTCCGACTTGCAAAACCCTGAGACTGCTCAAACTTCGGAGATCCTTTATACAAACATTCTTTCTTTCTGCATCCAATGCCTCCTCCTCCTCCTCGAAATCCAATGCAATCCCCTCCAACTGCAATCTCTCCAGTGAAACCAATTCCGATATCCCACGCGGAAGATGCTTTAATCTGGGGCAACTGCTTATGTGGAGGGCCCTCAAACTTTTCAGTTCACTTATCCTCTCCGGAAGCCAACTTAATTGCCGACATTTACTAACATTCAAGAATTGGAGCTCCTTCAGATCGCCAATGCTTTCCGGCAATTCACTGATGCCCGGGCATCCTTGTAGTTGGAGGGAGGAAAGATGTTTCAGATTTCCGATAGTGGGCGGAAGAGACTTTATTCCTGTCCTACTAAGATCGAGCACCCTCAATGAGGGCAACTCGTTCAGGAAGCTTCCAGGAATTTCTTCAATACCAGGATTCTCCCTTAACAGCAGAACTGAGAGGGACGAGCATCCGAAGGTTGTGGGCAGGGAGTGTAGAGCATTCCTCATCAACGACATTCTTGCACAGCCGTCGGTGTCTGTCTCAGAGGGAAATTGACTCACGCCCTGCCCTGCTTTAAAAAAACACCTGTGCTCCTTCTGGGCAATGAGAATCGCCAGATCACGAATGACATCGTGTATTTTAACAGACTCAACCCTTCCCACCTCATCATTCCTCACCACCTCAATCAAACAACGATCTCGGAGGAAGTCGATAAAACTGTGCGCAGTATCAGGCAAATAGCTCTCTCCACTGCTCTTCACCAGGTCATCTGCGATCCACGTGTCTATGACCTTTTCACAGTTGATTACTCTGTCTTCGGGATAAGCTGCAAAATACACAAAACACGTCTTCAAATAATCTGGCAGAACATCGTAACTCCATTTCAAATGTCGGAAGACTTTCTCGTCCATTTCTTCGTGCAGCTCATAAAACGTCTTATCAACGTTTTGCATCTGGAGTAGAGCATGTTCCCACTCATGTGGATAAACTTTATCTGCCATCGCAGCGGCAACTACATTTATAGCGAGAGGCAAACCTTTGCATTCCCCTGCTATTTGCCTTGCAATGCCTTCTATTTCCTGTGGAGCATTTGCTCGCCTAGAAAACAGCCGCCAGCCCTCCTCTTCCGACAGAGGTACCACTTTTATTGGATCTTTGGCTCCCATACTGGTACATACTCGTTTATTTCGAGTAGTCAAAACAACTTTAGAACCAGTGTCATTCATTGACACTCCTAGGCTTTGCAAATCAAGAGTCTTCCACAGGTCATCTAGGAGAAGAAGAAATCTTTTATTCTTTAAATAAGACCACAACCTATGCTTTCGCCCTTCCAAATCAGATTTGTCAGGGAAGTTTTGCTGTAAGTTTAATCTACTGGCTATGCAATCTTGCAGCTTTGAGATATCATAATCTTTGGAAACTGTTACCCAAATGATGGGATCAAAAGAACTCCGTACCTTGAGGCTGTTGTTGATGGTCTGAAGCAGCGAAGTCTTACCGACACCCCCCATGCCGTACACACCAATAATTCGGGTGTTGCTATCTTCTGTCAACCTCTCCTCAACCTCCGACTGTAAAAATTTTATTGCATTTCCTTCAAAACCAGCTTCGGGGGTCAAAATCGGCAACTGGGCGGGCGGATTAGAATCCCCGTATTCCCCGGTTGGAGGAAAATCAGAATCCTTCTCTGAGTGGAGCTGAGCAACAGTTGCTTTCCAATCTCTGATATCTTTGCTGATTCTGTAGAGGCCTAAGCAGTTAGGACACCAACTTAGGCACCTTCTGTGTTGCTCGTAATCCCTGCGAATAGATTCTGAACTTGCTATGGCCTCGCCTGCCTTATCCAGCCAAGCTTTCACTACTCTTTTAGGGTTCATTTGTACTCGAGCGAGCTCCACATTTATATCATGCCTTAGATTGTTCAGACGCTCAACTTCATGCTCCATGTTGCGGAAAGATTGAGGCAAAGAGATGACAGATTTCAGCTCTTGAACAACCTTTTTCAAGAGGCTGGACAAAACATTGGCTAAAGCCCCAGTCCCAATATCTGAGCAGCAGGCCATTGCGTTCACCAGAGTGAGAAAGCGCAAGGTCTTCCAAATGAGAGGCGCTCAAGATTTCTCTTCCCACCGCAAAAGCACTAACAATATTCAGATCTTTCTGCTCTCAAATTGCAGTGAATGCATCCATGAAGTAGCAGGCAAGCATGAGTATTTATTTATTTTCTCCCGTCCATTCCTACTCAACAGCTGGGAAGCAGCAACTCAACTTGACTTTAGGTAGGTGGAAGCAAGGCATTTGTCCCCTCCAAAATGGCCCCACCTTGTTCTTCTTTTCACTATTTACAGTGGCCCTACTTAAGAGGAGTAGGTTTGGATACCCTCAATCTCTATAGTACCAATTTCTATTGCGATTCCAACGTATTTCTGATGGGAATCAATTCCAGGCTTTATTACAGAACTTCGTATTACAGAGATGGGAGGAACCTTTACAGATGGCTTCCATATCGTGGGCCCTCCTAACACAATCATACAGACTGGAAAGCTAATGCTTTTACGAAAGTATTCCAATTTCCACTATAGAAAGCACTATGCAATGCAATTTTTTCCAACCCCTGCTGGTATATCCACCAACACGAGATTCCCTAATCATTTCAAGGAGCACTGAAATAAAATAATGACTCCATGAAAAGAAATATGGAATATTTAATCCCATGCAATTTTAAACAATGAATGTCATTTATTCTTCCCATAATTTTATTAAACCCTTTATACTTTAATATTTACACTCAAGGTTTTTTTATTCTTCCCATAATTTCATTAAACCCTTATACTTTAATATTTACACTTCGGGTTTTTTTATTCTTATGGGTGTTCTTACAATTCTTTATTTTATATTAATAAAAATTTAATAGTATCACTTTTTTAAAATAATGTGTAAACAAAGATTATTGGTTATTTTCAATTCTATGGATCAAATTTAATCTCTAATCAAATATAATACTACGTTTTAATATTTAATTAAAACGTTGTGAAAAATAAATTCTAATTCTATTTTTAGATGTTATATATTCTTTTCTCAGAAGGAATTTTAGATGTATATATTCTTTTTTTTCATCTTTCTTAGAAGATCTTAGATGTTATATATATATTTTTTCATCATTCTAAGAAGATCCAAATAAATTTATTATTTTTATTTTTATTTTTATTTTTATTTTTTCAACTTATCTCCCTAAGTTTTTACTCAAATTTTGAGTGGCAGTACTCGTTGGATGTAAAATTTAATTCCTCATCCAAGTAGTACCCATGTTTCATACTTTCGATGGACCCTGCTACACGAAAAATGAGAAAATGTGATCACAATTCACGTTTTTTTATGTATTTCTCATTTTTCGTGTAGCAGAATCCATCAAAAGTATGTAACATGGGCACTCCTTGGATGAGGGATCAAATTATGCATCCAAAGTGTGTTGTCGCTCGAAATTTGAGTAAACCCATAGGGAGATAAGTTGAAAATACGAGTTGAAAAAATAGTTTTTTATTTTTTCCCTCTAAAATTTGATGATGTAATCTAGTCTTATTTTATTATTTCCACTATTATTTTATAATTTCCTTAGGATGCCCATTTTAGACATCAATATTCCCCTAATGCAACTATAAGATATGGACAAGTGTAAGGCTAGAAGAGAGAATGTGCCATGTACTTTATGTAGAATAGTATGTCACCATAGAAATGAATATCTAGTGTTGACTAATTAAATTTTCATTGGTGCATCAAATCCTTTCTGAACAAGAACAAAGTGAAATTTGTATGAAATACGCAAGTTGTGGGACACAAGCCACCTCAATGCCCCATGCTATAGAAATACTAGATTAATGTGAACACAACATTTTACGATTTTTGCAAATCTATGTGGAATGATGTAAATAATTTTAAGTCACTACAAGAAGGAGCATATCATTGATACACATAGGGTTCATGGGTCAAATGATAGCATTACCAAGGGAATAGCAGGATACTAAGAACAAGGATGAAGACGATATGGTGAACTATTTACTTTCTTTAATTATGGAAAATTAGTGAAAATTGCACATTATTGTACTTAACCCCACATAGTGTGTGGACATTGCCATGGTATTGGACACAATATTGAATAATGTTCTAAATTGATAGAGAAGTTGGAAGAAAAATGAAGGAGGGTCAACATGGTAAGTTGAAAGCCACAAAGGGAAGAAGATAGTTAAGTAGTTACAATCATTGTATTGACAAGAGGAAGATCAAGGAGTACTAACCTAGATGCAGAAAAAATATTATCAAGTAAGATAATTTATAATAATTTATCCATCACCATCAAAATTTGATCTACCCAAATCAAAGAAATTACTACGTAATGAAATGGAGACCTCATAGAATGCACCAATGTTAGAGAGGGATGCACAAACCATAAGAACGAATATATTGAACTAGAGAGGAAAGTAAATTATTTTCTCAAATGGAAATTACTTAATGGTTGGAATGCATCTAGGAAGTTGACAAAGATTCTAATAAGGTGGAAAGTTATGTTAGAGGATGACACTCCTATCTTGGATCCTTTTCCAAAACAACATTATTAAGAACAAGATAAGGACATGTAAGGAATCTAAAATGAAAATAGAGTTAGTAGGTTATGAGATGGAGTATGTTATAATGGATCTACAATCTAACATGAACATTCTTTCACAAAAGTCTTGGGAGTTTATGGGGAGACCAAAGCTAGTTTGGTCACCTATTCAACTATGATTAGCAAATCTGTATAGGATTTATCCCATCAAGGGGCAGAGGATGTAGAGGTTGACATTGATGGGGAAAAGACACTGGTTTATTTTGAAATGAATGAAATAATGGATGGAAAGGATCCTTACCCAAATGTTTTGGGAATATATTGGACATTTGATGACAATGCAATTATGAATTTAAAGAAGAAGAAGATGTCTTTGAAATAGATGCACTAAGGGTTGTTGCACCTTTGGATCCCATTAAAGGTGAAAGATTCATGTACTCAAACAATGATGAAGTTCAAACTTTAGTTTTGGGAATATATGCAATATTATATCAATAAGAAATGACTACATAAATTCAATTGCAAATGGAGAGTTGAGTTGGAGGATAATATATTCTTTTGATACAAATTATGAAGATGCAATGAATAGATGGTAGGAAAGAGGATATGAGATGTCCAATAGAAGATGCACATTAGTTGAGAAATATGTGCACTAGATTGGAGATGTGTTGCATGGCCCCTTTAGATTTCATGGTATTTGAGGAGTTCATACTAGAAGAAAAAATAATACAATCTTCAGACATGATTGTGTAAGGTACCCTCGCACACTAGTGGGATACACATATAGCTAATTTGGAAAGTTGGGCACATTGACAAATAGAATGCCATTGCGATTTTCAGTTATCTATGATAAATAGAGTTAATGAGTAGATACAAGGACATGGAGGAATGATATGAACATATATGGTTTTGTCAAAAGAGCAGTGTCGAAAATAAAATTTCAAGGAGAAATGAACTCATTTTTTTTTATCATACATTCAATGTTGTACTAAGGAGTTGGTAGATAGAGAAGGATATTCCAAGAGAAACCAAGGAGTCAAAGGGATTGAATAAATATTTCTACATGATGTTTAAATTATAGCAAAAAACCATGTCTTACCTAATTTGAGGAAAAGGGAAGAAGTCATGCTAGGTAGTAGCAATAACATAGTGGGAGGGGGCGAAAGAGAGGATGTGCTTGATGAGTGTAAGGAGGAAAGAGAGACACTAGATGAATATGTTGAGATAAATTATCTCGAATAAGAGAAAAAGATGACAAATCTGAATGAAAGGTTATAAATGAGAATAATTCATAGAAACATGCAATTGATGCTTTATATAGTGAGTATAGCCCAAGTGAAGTTGAGGACAAATACTTCAATAATTACAAAACTGTCGATGAAAATGAGGATTTCAAAAATTCTATAGAGCCATTAAAGAAGCTAGAAAAAATGAATTTGAGTAAACCCCTTTCAAACCATGCAATACATGCAATCTACCAAAAGAGAATGAAAATTTAATAGATATAAAAGCTAGAAATTTAATTCAATGAAGACTAGTAATAATTATAAACAAAAGTATGAAAATAGTAAGAAATTTAATTCTTCTAATAAAAATAAATTCAAAACTCCAACCATCATTTTTGATCCAATCATTCACATTGCTTGCTTTTTTAATCTAATTATAACCACACTCCATTATACCAGAACCATCCTTAATTATATGCCAAATAGTAGATTTTGGCTTATTTTTCCACTTCCACTTCAAACGCTTAGAAATATAATAAAAAACCCAGATATTCAACCCTACTGCTCTCAAATTGGACTGAATGCATCCATGAAGTGGTAGGCAACCATTAGTATTTTTTTTTTTCTCCAGTCCATTCGAACTGAGTAGCTGGGAAGCAGCAACTTGACTTGACTTGAGGTGGGTGGAAGCAAGGTATTTGTCGCAGGTCAGTTTTATTCCAAAAACGTGAACCCTCCTCACACAACCATACAGACTGGAAAGTTAACGCTTTAGGAAAAATATTCCAATGCTCCACTATGCAATGCCATTTTTTCCAACCCCTGCCGTATATCCTGCGACACGAGGTTACCTAGTCATTTCAAGGAGCACTGAAATAAAATAATGACTTCAATAAATTACATTTAATTACATGCAATTTTAAACCCGGTCAAGATTGTCATTTATTCTTCATCAACCACTTATGCTTTAATATCTTTTTCCTATGGACGCTTCAGTGTTTTTATTCTTCCCGTTCTTTATTTTAAATTAATAAAAATTAATAGAATCACTTTTTGAAAACACTGTGTAAAGGAAGATTATTTGTTCTTCTTAGATCAAGTTGAATATCTAATCAAAATTTATGTTAAATTATGATTATTTTACATTTGTCGATTTTTATTTACATTATTATGAAGAAGGAGTTTTAATTTTAATTTTAAATGTTTTGAAAAAGTGAAGCTGAATTTATAAAAATTGATCACACTTTAAATTAATCAAATAATATTACATATAAATGTATGTAGTGTTGTCTCAAGAGAAGTAGATTATATTGGACACACAATTACTAGGTTGAGAGAATATCCCAACCACACATCAATCTAGGAAACATCTAGATCTTAACAACTCCTAAGAAATAAGAACATACTCTCTTATACAGAAAGAATCACAACTGAGACAAGTAGGAATGATATGTTTTAAGTCGCGCCTTTAACAACTACTTGTCGTGATCTCAATCTACAAAGTCTAGTTACGGTCCAAGTGTTTACAAACATGATAAGAAAGAATATGCCAACGTCCATATAAAGGAATAACCATCTACCAGAATGCATGAGTACCAATCACCAGTCAACTGGGATGTCTTTCGTGTACATGGTTCAATCAACCAATATCTCCATATTTGTGTACATGGTTCATTCAACCAACACCTCCATACATGTACCTGTAATTACAAATCCCCCTCCATCATTGTCATCATGGGTTTCTCGAATTACCCATAACCATGCCCTGGGTTTTATCGACTTACCCTAAACCATGCCTAGGGTTTTGTCGGCTGACCCTAAACCATGCACAGGGTTTTATCGATTGACCTTAAACCATGGCTACAAGAATCTCTGTCCACTTCACCCCCACATGTGGTTTTTGGCTTACCATAAACCTACAATGCAAAGTGGTTTATGGCTTACCAAAAACCTACACTTACATAGTGGTTTTAAGATTACCACGAACTTTATGGGGGTACACATGCCTCATCAGGGTTACATTACACACTCCAACTCATGGAGTTACAAGGGATATACTTTACAAAGACCACTACAAAACATCCTAGACTTGCTTACTAATAAATGTATATGACACATAATACATCATCATCATTAGTCTATTCCACAAACTCACACAAACTTTAACTTGGTTGTCTATCATCTTTTAATGGCTATTGCTGCTCCTTTACCTCATCTTTTGAAATTATTCACGTCTTGAGCATATTTGTCATTTTCATTGTCAATTAAGTCTTGGAATTCCATGCTTAACTTGTCATTCGTTAGAGTCGAGAATTCTAACAAAATAACTTTACCTATATTGAGTTAGCTAGGCTCAATAAGGCTCAATATTTTTATTCATGATTCCAAGATAAAAAATAAAATTTCATATTAACAAAACATTAAAATTCTCTATCTCTGCGCACAAATGACTTTAAACCACTATTTGAAAAACAATCACACCATAGTTGGAGTGTATCAACATTTCCACTGATCCAAAACATAGGAGAGATTGTTCCACACGACAAACAATCGCTCCTGCTTCCTCTCTTAGATTACCATCATAAAACATGTCCCAAAAAACACATTTTCCTGTGGTGAGAAGACAGAGGCATGAGTTGTTGGAACACCAGGGGAGTCCATCGCTTCACTACACAACAATTCTCGAATGCTACTACGAAGAACTGCAAGGCCATTAAGAAAACGACTATCTAGAGTTTTACCAGCACCCTTTACCTGAACATTATGTCAATGCCACTTTTCAAAACCCTGATTGAAGCTATAGATTGCTTCCTTATGTACGCTTTACACAGTCAAAGCGAGAAAAATATTTTATGTCGATTCTCCAATACACACCGAGAAATACAACTAATTTTTCTATCAGATAGCTTGCTAGATCACCAAATTACAACCTCTAATCTATTTTTTCCAAAGAATCTATCTCACAAAACCCTCCAAGGCAATGCAGATCTAATTTTTGCACTAAACCCGCAATTTAAATCTAAAAACAAGTGATCAGATGAACAATAATTTGCATTGTTTCACCTTCGATCTCTCCATCATTGGGGTTCAATATAAATAGTGATTCCTTCACTATGAAATGCCGAGAAAAAACATATATTCGATTGAATGGTAATTACCCTTCTAACGATGTAACCATTGTTGTCCAAATGTTCAAACTCAATTTCTCAGCGCATGGTACCGTGCCCAAGAAATTCAGTTGTGTTTTTGTCGAAGGAGCTAGTGTAGTATGTCTGCACCCATGATGGGTTCCCAACATTGCAGAGAGAAATGAGATAGAGCAATAACATGAGCGATTTCGCCATGAAAATATGGTACCAATGTCAGAATCGTTAAATTGTCTAAATGAAAAGGGAGCGAAACGACTCTCCCCACCTGTGTTATGCTTAGTCATCTGTACTGGCCACCAAATCGCTCATAGAGCATTTTTAATGGCAGGAATCAAATGCCAAGTCTCCACACTGTGTTCGGCCATAAGCCACACACACTTATTCTCAAGGCTGTAAGTCACAGACAATGCTACTTGCAGTCACCACTAACATGTCACTTCTTTATGTAATAGATGGACAAACACACATTTCCACAGTTAATCAACAACCACACTCAATCACTCACATGGTCACATTATTCTCCTATTTCCCTTGGCTCCTAGAAGGGCCAAGGTCCAGGCTCATATGAGCTCTGATACCAATTTAGAAAAGCTAATCACACCTTAAATTAATCAAATAATGTTACATATAAATACATGTAGTGTTGTCTCAAGATAGGTATACTATCTTGGACACACAATCACTTGGTCGAGAGAATATCTCAACCACACACCAATCTAGGAAACATCTAGATCTAAACAATTTTTAAGAAATAGGAACAAACTCCTTTACATAGAAAGAATCACAACTGAGACAAGTAGGAATTATATTTTTCAAGTGTGGACTATACAAGTAAATAATAAGAAAGTTAGTTGTGGTTAATACTTGGGATATGACCTTAGATAAAAGAGTTTTTCTATGCAAATAATGCAAACCAAATTGATATCTCATATGTTTGCCTACAAAGGTTGTTTTATTTTTCATAATCCTTTATCATTGTATTTTTTTATTTTATTTTTGTTAAGGCAACCATGGTTCACGGTCACTTAGTGGCCGCTACATCCGTGGGCAGTAATCCACATAGATCCACCAAAGTGGCCTAATATATCAGGTCTAACCCCAAGGGCATCAAGGAGATTTGACCTCATGACCTCCCAATAGGCGAGGTACTTAGCAACGAGGGCTCGACCAATACAACTATCCTTTGAGGCAAACATTTATCATTTTAATTATTCATTTGATATCAATTTTAAATCTATCGAACTTTAAAAAAATTGTGAAGGAATTAATATATTTTCTTTGACATTTTATTCTATGTTGTAAACAAATTGCAAAGAAGTTTTCGTAAATCTCCATAGTTTAGCAAGGTTGGTATTGTTACAAATATAGTTTTAAAATTAAGATTTGATGTGAGCATATGAAAGACATTTTAGGAGAGTGTTTTTCATCCTTCACCGTCTTAGTATCACAAAGATGACAAATTATTTCATCTGTAGATATCTTAGAAATTGTCCAACTCTTTGTTTCGCCAAGGACCTTATGAGAATCCATTCTTATTTTAGCAATACTGGTTTTCCTCTTTAACATAGCTATAACAAAAATATAATTTGATCTTCTATATTTGTATTAATGGCCTCTTTACAATGTTTTAAAAATTTTATTTCCCTCTATTTATTTATCACACCACAAATTAATTGTCCTTAAATTAAGATGTGATGGTATTTACTACCGTATCAATCTTCCAAAAATTGAGATCCTTGTTTCTCTAAAAGATTAGAATCTTTATGTCACCCCCACATAATTTGTAAGTGACTTTCATTGGAATTTGAAGTAATCTTAGGAAGTCTCTTGTCTTCCGTGTTGTCTTGAAATTAAGATGTGATGGTATTTTCAACCGTATCAATGTTCCAAAAGTTGAGATCCTTGTTTCTCCAAAATATTAGAATCTTTATGTCACCCCCACATAATTTGTATGTGACTTTCATTGGCATTTGAAGCGATCTTAGGAAGTCTCTTGTCTTCCGTGTTTGTTATCTTGTGCTTATACATTACGTGCCTGGTAATACTCTAAATGGGGGAAAGGCTATATTACTTGAGGAGGAGAAGATATGGTGTATTTATTTTAATTTTAGGTTCTAAATTATAAAAAGCCTCTAAAATTTGGCACCCTATTTTCATGCAAAGTCCATGTCAACACATCCTTAGACCAATGATGGTTGTAACTAAGTGGAATTGTAATGTAACAAATTCATGGAATATTTGAAGGAGATGAAGAGCATTAGGACTAAGTATATGTTAAGGTTGGCTATTGTATGTTAAGATTTTGTATGGAAGAAGAAGAAATCAAAGCTTGAAGCCCCCTATAGTTAATGTTAGAGACATAAGGAGATTGTATGACTTATTTTATGGATTTGTTGATGGTGTTGGACCCGCCAACATGCTAGGGGATATCCCCGGTAAGAATTCCTAACTACACCTCCGACTGTTTAGAGTACGAGTCCCAACAGTGGGTAGTAAAGCAATGCCTTGATTGTGATAGTGCACAAAGGTAAGCAATATATCCTTGTCGGAAGCAAGTGTGTGAACTTGCAGCGAGTCAAGAGAGATGCATGGGAAGGTTCTAACACATGAAGGGGAAAAGGAAATGTGTCCCTTAGAAGCCTATAATAGTACGCAACCTGAAAGGAACACACGAGCATAATGACATCATGGGTTGGAAGCAGAATAGTCCATAATCCAGGGTGACGGGTTAAACCAACAACACAATTCCAACAAAATTCATACAATCACATATAAAGTAGTTCATACATGAATGCGTAAGTTAAATAACATACGTTGCTAAAGCAACTAGAATAGTCCAACTACAATAACAACATATGCATGAAAATGTGTTGCCTTTGTTATATTATATATAAAGTGAGAGTTCCATCCATACATACAACCATGACAACCACTAGCCCTAATAGTGGAACGTTACAGTCAACACTGCTTGCTTCTCCAAAGAGATGTACTTGCTCTACACTGTGGAGAAGCCAAGGCTCGTCACAATACTCTCCAATCCCTCTCTAAGCAATTCCTAGCAAAATCTTGGCTCCCAAAAGCCCTTTCTAAGAGTTTGAGGTTCTATATATAGAAAAGAGTGGTGTGACCCTTGACATTCCCCTTTGTGACTCTTGGACTACCCTCATGACTCTTCACATTACATATGACTATTTTCATTCCACTTATGACACTTGGAATTTCACTTTACATCATGTTTACAATAATAGTAAATGGGCCACGTATACCCATGTGAGACAAAAATAGGCTTGAGTCAACCAGAAAATACAACACTAAGACTCAGACGGTTGTGGAAAGACTAACTCGTCAACATTCTCTCCATGATCTGTGGTGACGAACTGGTGCCATGCTTGGTAGTGCGCAATGGTGTCCATGTACAGTTTGGTGATTTCTTTATGGAATGAACCCTTACCTCCATCGCTTCAAGGTATACTGATCTGGAGCCTTTGTCCAACTTGTCTAGTAACATGCACAGTTTGGTCTTGAGCATAGCCGGACTGACGACATATCTCCACATGTTATCTACGCCAATCTCCAAATCTACGCTAGTGGCCATGAGAATCAATTGATCAAAGTATGTGTCCAGCTCCAGTCAGATTTGGTTCTTCTCTTTGGCCTCGGTGAGTGTTCCAATTCATGGGATGTCATACTTTCTCACCAACATATCCAAGCTCCTTAAAAACCATGTGTATGAAGCCTCAACATTGGTGATGAGCAGCGGGAGTTCCTCATAGTTACAGATCTGTCTCCGGATGCATGCCTTTTCTATCTCCTATTTTGGATTCATCATCTTGGGCAAGTCGAGCGGGGCTCCCTTGTACCTCATTGTCCATGTCTATACATGATCATCAACGATATGTATGTCTGTGAGCGTGCACACAATCTTGACACAGTGTTGTTGATGACCATGTAGGTGGATAACTACCTTGTGCACAGTGATGAACCTATCATACGGTTTTTGCATAATTGTCTCAAGAGCCACTACTTCAGAGAGTATGGATTTCTTCATCTCTGCTCTGGTGGATCATGCTAATTATTCTTCCCTTTTCCTGACTTCTTGCAAGTCCTTAGCCATGTGATCATCCTCTGCTATCAGCAACATACTTTGCTTCTGTTGTTGAGAGTGCAACAACACTTTGCAGTTTTGAAACCAACTGACAGTTGTTCCACCTACAGTAAACACATACCCTGTTGTGCTCCTCCTGTTATCACTATCACCTGCCATATTTGCATCAACATATCCCCGTAGAGCAATGTTTGAACCACCAAAGCATAATTCTTGATTTGTGGTACCTCTCAAATACCTGAGAATCCACTTCACGACCATCCAATGTTCTTTTCCTGGATTGTTCATGTACCTGCTTACAACTCCCACTGCATGTGCAATATCAGGCCTTGTGCAGACCATTGTATACATTAAGCTTCCAACTGCTGATGCATATGGAACTTTAGACATATGAGCCATTTCTTCCTGAGTCTTGGGACACTCCTCCTTACTTAATTTGAAATGGCTAGCTAAAGGTATACTAACTGGTTTTGCATTCTTCATATTAAACCTTTTCAACACCTTTTCTATGTACTCACTTTGAGACAATGTTAATTTGCGATTCTTCCTGTCTCTAGTTATTCTCATACCAAGGATTTGTTTTGCAACACCCAAATCCTTCATTGCAAATGAGTTCGCCAATTTTATTTTGAGCACATTTATTTCCTGCATGTTAGAACCTGCGACAAGCATGTCATCTACATACAATAATAATATAATATAGTTGGCATCATTTTGCCTTTTGAGATAAACACAATGATCAGAATGACATCTAGTATAACCTTGTTCAGACATAAACCTGTCAAATTTTAGATACCACTGCCTTGGAGCCTGTTTTAAGCCATAAAAGCTCTTCTTCAACCCACACACTAGTTTCTCCTTCCCTTTTACCTCATATCCTTGTGGCTGCTACATATATATCTCTTCCTCCAAATCTCCATGGACAGAGGTTGTCTTTACATCTAACTGCTCAAGATGCAAATATTCAACTGCTACTAGACTTAAAATAGTTCTCATTGAAGTATTTTAACAACGTGAAAAATATATCATCAAAGTCTATACCCTTTTTCTGTGCAAGCCCTTTCACCACAAGTCTAGCTTTATACCTTTTTCTACCCCCATCTTCTTTCTTCAACTTGTAAACCCATTTATTCTGCAATGTTTTTTTTCCTGCAGGCAACTTGACTAAGTCCCAAGTCTGGTTATGTGCTAAGGAGTCCATATATTCTTTCATGGCTTGCTCCCACTTCTTCCTGGTTTCTACCTGTACTGCTTCTTCATAACATTCTAGTTCACCAGAGTCAGTCAACAATACATAATATAATGAAGGAGAGTATCATTCAAGGGGTCTACTTATCTTGGTAGATCTTCTAACACCACTTTTAGGTGTTTGAGGTGCTTGTTGCTGTTGTGGTTGTTGTTCTGGATGTTGATCATTACGATTTTCAAGCACCATCACTTTTTATGTGATCTCGTCAAGCACTATGTATTCTTTGTTTCTTTTTCCTGTTTCTTTTCTTGCAGTTGATCCTTATATAGAACCTTTTCATTGAATATGACATCTCTGCTCCTAATGATTTTGTGTTTTTCATAATCATAAAAGCGATAACAAAAATCATTAACACCATATCCAATAAAGGTACATTTCTTTGATTTTTCCTCAAGCTTTGTTCTATTTTCTTTATTAATGTGGACAAAGGCTTCACAACCAAAAGTCTTTAAGAAAGAGTAGTTTACCTTTTTACCTGTCCATGCCTCCTCTAGAATACCACCGTCTAAAGAACTTGAAGGCCCTCTGTTTATTAGATAAATAGCAGTATCTACAACATCTGCCCAAAATTGTAAAGGAAATCCTGCATGCAATCTCATGCACCTTGCATGCTCCATGATTGTCATGTTCATTCTTTCTGACACACCATTTTCTTGTGGTGTTCCTGGAACTATCTTTTCTCTGCGAATTCCATTCTCTAAACAGTACCTATCAAACTCTTTGCTACAATATTCACCTCCATTGTCTGATCTGAGACACTTCAACCTTTTTCCTGTCTCATTTTCAACCAAATATTTCCATTTCTTGAAAGTATCAAATACAATAGATTTATTTCGAATACAATAAATCCAGGTTTTTCTGGTTGCATCATCAATAAAAGTAACATAATAACGAGAGCCACCAAGAGATGATACCTAAGCAAGTCCCCATACATCTGTATGCACAAGCTTTAATTTTTTTCTCTTCTTTTCTTTCTCGACTCTGAGGAATCTGACTCTCTTCTGTTTTCCATAAGCACAATTCTCACAGAAATTTAAATCAACATGCTTCAAACTTGGAAACAAATTTCTTGAGTGAAGAATTTGCATCCCCTTCTCACTCATGTGCCCGAGCCATGATGCCACAATGCCGTATCTTCTCATGTAGAGGTTAAAGCATTAACAGAATTAGAAATACCATTGAACTAATACAATGTACCAACCTTTTCTCCTTTTGCTATTACCAGAGATCCTTTAGTGACCTTACAGGTTTTATCTGTAAAAGTAGTCACACAACCTTCACCTCCCAACTGCCCTGTTGAAATAAGATTTTTCTTTAGATTTGGAACATGCCTTACCTCCTTCAATAGCCATTGATTTCCATTCTATTGTTTTATGAATACTGTACCCATTCCAATGATTTTACAAAGTTTATCATCACCCAATCGAACCTGTCCAAAATCTCCTTGAACATAATCATGAAAACGTTTCCTATTAGGTGTGGCATGGAATGAGGCCCCTGAATCTACCACCTAGGCATCAATAATATTTTCTAAAGAAAGAATCAAAGCATCTTACAACACATGACCTTCTACATTCGCTTCATGATTATTTTCTTGTTGTGCATCTCCTTCTTTTCCCTTCCGAGACTTGCAGTTTTCTTTAGGTGTCCTTTCTTCCTACATTTCCAGCACACTATCCCCGATATGGACTTGGATCTGCCTTTTCTTGACCTACTGCGATATCGAGGGCTCTTTCCTCTTTCCATTTTTCTTCCCCTAGTCTTTGCAGTCAAAGCATTACCTGATGTCTCACCGGAGCTTTTCCGTTGCATTTCCTCGCTAAGGATTGCACCGACAACATCATCAAACTTTAAAGTAATAGATCCAGAGATAGAGTTACTAATGGCCATAACTAAACCATTCCAACTTTCTGGCAATGAGCACAGAAATAACAGAGCCCTAACTTCATCATCAAAAGTTACCCCTACAGAACTTAATTGACTGGTAACTATATTAAATTCATTTAAATGATCAACAACTAGGTAAATGCTGAGCTTATATAAAGTTTTGGGCAGATAAACCAAGGAACCCGTTTGGCGTGATGGTAATAATGGCCATTAGTTGAGGAGGGGTCGGGTGGTCAAACCCCACCCCTCCCATTTTAATACATTATTGTTTAAAAAAAAAAGCACACATATTTTTAGGGGGCTTGGGTCTACATTGGGCGGCCTATCCCATAACTCCCGCACTATTGTTGGCGTATTAATCTTTTAATGGAGGCGCATTGGTATTTTGGGTTGTTGGGTGGTACGTATCATATATGGATTCAACGTGGGGCCGCCGCGTGGGTGGGGCCAACCCTCCCGTCGGCCGTGGGTTCAAATCCCACCGGCCCCTTTTAATTATGTTGTGGCATTTATGTAAGGTGTTGGGGTTTTGAGGGTGTGGGTCGGGTCCACCGGAGGTGGCCCGTGCCCACCCCATATTAAAGTTATGTTTATATATGGTGCGGAGGGTTGGAGGGCTCGGTGGGGTGATGGCCGTCGAGCCACTTTTAAATTAATTTTGTTATGGTAAGGTTGGGGGCCCGATGGGGGTCACGACCTATCAGCCCAATTTTTTTTATAAATATAATTTATTTGGGGTCCGACAGTGGTGGCAGGGGTTATGGCCCACCACCATTTTTTTTTATATATTTTTGTAACAAAAAAAAAATCCATGGTCTTTTTTAACAAATTCAAAATTTGCCCAAAGGAGACAAATTAATCAGGCCATAAATTCGCTCGAAATCTGGCCCAGGTTGGCCGAAATTGGTGGCCAGATTGTGTCCAAATTGTGGCCTCCTTAAGTGTGCCTAGTCACCAAATTCAACCAAAACTTTGATTGGATCGTTCTCCCTCATACGAGCTCGGATTGATGAACCATTCACACCGCTGTGACCAGGACGACAAGATCTACGCTCTGGTCCTGGTTTAAAAACATTCTAATCACTTTGATTTTCAAGCTTGCATAAGCCCTCTTTGTCATGTGTGTGTCTCTGGAGCCACCTGGATCAGAAACAGTGATACGTGGCATCCTTTACAACTTCGATCTAATGAACCAGTCCATAATTAGGCCATTGTGTTGGGTGTGGAACCTGATTATCTTCTATATTCAAAGGTATCGCCACATAGGACCCTAGTTCGAAATGGGGGCGACAACGCCGCCTGTAAAATATTCGCTGCAGGGGGGGTCCAGGGGGGCAGCGCCCCCGAAGCTAAAAACAACTGTAAAATTGCCTTGTAAAAGTATAGTAATTTCTAGTCAATCTGGGCCGTTCATTAGGCGGATGATCTGACGGTAGAACTTATGTTTAGTTTAAGGTTTTTTGCCCTAGAAGGCAACCCCTCTCTTTGTATGAGGGTATTGTATTTGAGGCTGTGTGATAGATGTGTATTCTGTGAGCGAGAAACAGAGAGGTGAGACTGTGAGAGAAAACAGAGAGGTGAGACTGTGAGAGAAAACAGAGGATATTACAACGGATTTGCTGTAGGTTGTGTCTCTTCATTTTGCTGGATAATAGAAAGGAAGGACTGGCCGTTCGGGGTGGACGTAGCCCAAACTGGGTGAACCACGTATATCTGTGTCTCTCTTGTTTTGTGCGTTTTTATATTTCTGCAATATTTTATGTGTTCCATTGCTCCGTAATATATAATTTTCTAACACATTGTGGGAGATTTGGCATAAATATTTCTTGAATAATCCAATATCAATCAGACTTGCGGGGTTGGAAAGAAGACTCAGAGAGATACCAAAAGAAGTAATTTCAAAACTTCCAGATCCACAATTACAAAGTTACAACTATTTCAATATCGAGCTCCTAAAATCAAGAAAAAAATGTGTATTTTAAAAAAATTGTATAGTGTTTGTTTGAAAAATCAGTTTGAAGTGATTCTAAGGGCATATTGAAGCATAGATATCAGTAATGGGGTATAAAATGTCTCCTAAGAAAAATAATTCTACACCCAATAAGGCCTCAGAAAAATCTACTATGCCACATGAAGAGGAAGAATTGCAGCATGATATATCAAAATTATGGGACCAAGTACAACAAATTTCACTCTCACAAAGAGAAACCAAAGGTGAACTAAAAGGCGACATGGATGGTTTAAAATCAGACATGGAAGGTTTTAAGGATGGCATGGAAGCTAAGATGGATGGTTTGAAAGAAGAAATAGAAGGTTTGAACGAAGGTTTGAGAAAATTATTGCAAGAAAGGCTTCCCGGTGGTGATAAGGTAATCCATGAAAATCATGATGAGGACAAAAAAGAATATGAATGATGATTTTAGAGACTCCAGTGTGGGGTTTACGAACCACCACATTCTAAATATGGATATGAGGAATTTTGATGGCAATGATCTGGTAACATGGAAACTACATATGGAGAAATATTTTGATGTACATGATGTGCAACCCTCACAAAAGATATGTATTGCATCTTTATATTTAGAACCCAATTAGTTTGTATGGTATAGATGGATTTGTTCTTGTAAAGCACTTGTTACATTGTCAATTTTTACGTAGGAAATGATAGCACATTATGAAGATACAAAGAGCAACACCTTCTTTAGCCAATTGATAGATATAAAACAAAACGGTTCAATGGCCGAGCACATTGAAGACTTCCATAAATTAAATATTCTCATAAACCACTTGTTACCTGGTCAATTTTACATAGGAAATGATAGCACATTATGAAGATACAAATAGAAACACCTTCTTTAGCCAATTGATAAATCTCAAACAAAAGGGTTCAATGGAGGAGCACATTGAAGACTTCCAAAAATTGAATATTAAGGTAACTGATATTTCAGAGGAGAATAGGGTTGATGTCTTCATAGGGACATTAAAAGATAACATTCAACATGAGGTTCGCCTTTGGGAACCTGATTCATTGGAGAAGGCATTCAAGGTGGAAAGAAAAGTTGAAAGCAAAATTATGGAAATAAGGAAGTCTACCACTCACAACTATAAAGATGGAAGTGTTGTTGCTCCTAGTCTTCCACAACCTACAAGGTTGACACCACAACAATTGGAGGAAAAAAGATTAAAATGCCTTTGTTACAATTGTGATATAAAATACACTAAAGGTCATAAGTGTGCTAAGAAGAAATTATTCTACATAGACTGTGAAGAGGATGAAGAAAAGGAACAAGAAAGATCAAAAGAGGAGAGCATACAATACAAACCAACCCTAGAGAAAGAAGAAATGAATCCGACCATATCTTGTAACTCTCAAACTCTCAAGATAGAAGGATATATAGGGAAGAAAAAAGTAATAGTGCTGATTGATTCTGGTAGTACCCATAATTTTATTCATTGTAAGATACTCAAGGAATTGAATTTCTTCCTATATCCAGCACCAAAGTGTCAAATGATGGTTGCAAATGGAGGAACTATAAATTTCTCTGGAAAGTGCCATAATATCAAGCTAAACATGGGGGTATCGGTATTGAATATTCCAATCCTTTCCATTCTAATGGGTGGTGTTGATGTTGTACTAGGAGTCCAATGGTTACAATCTTTGGGGACGATAACCTTCAAGTTTAAAGAACTTTTCTTGATTTTTTTTGGGAATGGAAGGAAGTTGAATTAAGGGGTATCGCAGGGAAACCATGAAAAATAATTAGATCTAATGGAATGACAAAGATTCTGAAGCAAGAAAAATGTGGCGTACCTGTACAATTATGCTCACTAGGGGTTCAAACATCAAAATAATCTATTTCTCCAAATCTCCAAAAAGTCTTGGACAATCATTCCAAGGTGTTTGAGACTCCCAAAAGCCTCCCACCTATTCGTGATCATGATCATGCGATTCACTTGATTCTAAAAAGTGTTCCTTCAAACATTAGGCCTTACAAATATCCTTATCCCAAAAGAGTGAAATTTATCGTATGGTTGCAGAAATGTTAGGGGCTGGTATAATTCAACCTAGACAAAGTTCTTTCTCTGCTCCAGTAGTATTAGTGCACAAGAAGGATGGATCATGGTGTATGTTTCCAGATTATAGGGAGCTCACTATTAGAGATAAATTTCCAATTCCTATCATTGATGAATTGTTGGATGAATTAAATGGAGAAATTTACTTCACCAAGTTGGATCTTCGTTCAGGATATTATCAAATTAGAATGAATACTGAAGACATTCAAAAACAACATTTAAAACTCATGAGGGTCATTATGAATTTTTGGTCATGCCTTTTGGCCTTGTTGTACCTGTTTCCCGTAGGCAGTCCTTGGCTGCAAAAACTACACCAGAAAACCAATTCAACCAGCCTTTAGGTTCAAGCTGGCTCTTGAACCAGAGGGGACTCCCTCATGTGTTACGAGGCTTTGTTTAACATTGTTCACCTGTCACTGAACAACAACCTTTGACGAAAAATGGCCATATTTATGGTTTTAATTGGGGATGGTTGGCGATTAATGACAATCCATATTCATGATTAGAGGCCTCTCTCACTGGGTCCCTTCAGAAAGTGTCAACTTCCAGCCTGACAGAATGACTTAGCTTTCAAGGATTATGATAGAAGAATGTAAGGAGATTCCTAATAATTAAGTAGTCAGACAGACTTCTTAACAACTAGGGAAATTTGGATGCGTGTAGAAGATTTATACAGCCCAAAAAAATATATTCAAAGGCAACTAAAGGCCAAACTGAAACCAATTCTAAGAGGAGCTATTTTGGACAGATAGTCCAATAAGCTAATATCTTTTAATAGCTATCAGAAGGCATAAAGCAAAAACCAATCAGAGAGTAGTTATCTTGGACAAATAGTCCAATACGCTAATCTCTTTCTAAAGGTTATGATTTTATATGGGATTTCAGAGAGATTAAGACTTAATCTACACTTACCCACACCTTCATATAAATTCTTTGAACATGTGTAGAAATAAGATATGAAACACTAGAAAGACATACTAGAAAACACAAAATTCTGTCAAACTGGAGTTGGAAGGCTTTCATTAGAAATACTATAGTAGACGCTATTACGAAGTGAAGAGCCTTGGCATCAAAATCCCACACATATTACTTCAATTGATGAAGTATTTATACAATTTCATCACAAAATATCTTGATAAAAATATCAAGAGCTATTACAAATATCTGAAAATTGTATTACAAAAATAGAACACAAATAAAGGTAACTAAAACTATTTGAAGAGTTCTGGTACTATCTTTGAGGATTTCTATTGATAAAGAAGAGCAATTCGAATTTGATTGCAACTCATATTTGATGAGGTGGCCTCCAAGTCACTAACTGTCTTTGAGCTTTTTCCTCCCAAATTTATGAAAAATAGGGTTTATCCATCCCTTCGAATATCTCAATACGAGCTAGCTGTGTGAAAAATAAGAGAAGGTTTTGTAGTATAGTATCTTAGGAACAAAAAACTCCTCCAGTTTGCAAAGATTCATCTCTTATTATCCACAATATGTTCTACAAAAAGGTGGCTTAAACAAGACATTGCACAATCGGAAAAATAGGCTAAACATGATGAGAGTGTATCTTCCAAACCATAATATTTGTTAGAAAATTGAGAGATTTTTTTTTACATGAGGATGTGGTTAACAAAAACCTCTTTCAGGTTTTAAAAATTCATTTCCACTTGCTCGAAAACTGCATTTGAAAACTCTAACTAAAAACAGGAAAATTCACGAAACTATGGCTGCAAAGCTTCATATGAATATCCCAAACCATAACAACTGTTAGAAATCTGAGAGAGGTTTTTGTACATGAGTATGTTATCAACAAAAACCTCTTTCCATTTTTATTAAATTCGCTCTCATCTGTTTGTAAACCATGTTTGAATTTAATTTATCACATCATTTAATCATGTTTAAATGCATGATTAACAAAATCAACCAGCCAATGAAACTTAAATTTACATTTTGAGGGCGCATTTACTCTTTCAGGCCCATTTATTATTTATAAACTACTAAAACCTAATATATTAGAAAATTTAAATTATCTAAACTAATCATGTTACAACAGGCCTTACTAATGCACCTTCCACATTTCAAAGTTTGATGAATTCCATTTTCAAACCCTTCCTTAGAAAATCCGTGTTAGTATTTTTTGATGATATACTAATCTACCACAAGTGTTGGAAGGATTATGTTCAACATGTTGATAGGGTGCTCAAATTATTGGAGGAGAAACAATTATATGAAAAACCTCCAAATGTTTCTTTGGAGTACAAGAGGTGGAATATTTGGGTCATTTTGTATCTCATGAGGGTGTTAAGATAAACCATAAAAAAATTAAAGCCATTAAGGAATAGAAAATCCCCACAACCATAAAGCATCTTCAAGGATTTCTCTGCTTGACAGGGTATTATTGCAAGTTTGTTTAGAATTATGCGAGACGCTTCTAACATCATTAATGATACTTTTTTTTGGACTCCAGAAGAAACGAAGGCCTTTCAAAATCTTAAAGAGGAAATATGCCAAGCACCGGTCTTAGCTACACCATACTTCATATAAACTTTTATTGTGGAATGCGATGCTTCACGAAATGCGGTTTTAATGCAAGAAGGAAGACCCATTGCTTTTGAAAGTCATCCAATCAAAGGAAAGTATTTACATAAACCTATTTATGAGAAGGAAATGTTGGCAATACTACATGCACTGAATCAATGATGACCTTACCTAATGGGAAGACACTTCAAGATAGAAACAAATCATGATAGTATTAAATACTTTTTGGAACAAATATTATCTTCAGAAGAACAACAAAAATGGGTGACAAAGGTGTTGGGTTATGTATTTGAAATCATCTACAAAAAAAGAAGAAAAATGTTGTTACAGATGCACTCTCAAGAAAGGATGAAGATGTGGAATCATTTCTTTGTGAAATTTCTATTATCCAACTTGAGTGGATAACCGAAGCAAGGGATGAATGAAAGAATGATGAAGAGGTGTGGTCAATCATTCAAAATTTGCAGCAAGATCCTGGTACATCTGAATGATTTCGCTGGAAAAATGATACATTATGGTACAAAGACCTCTTATATATTTGTAATAATTCCTAACTCAAACAAAATATTCTTTAGGAATTGCACACCCCCCCTTAGGAGGGCACTCATGATTTTTAAAAACTTACCATAGAGTCAAGAATATTTTTTTTTGGATGGCCTTAAATCTAATATTTAGAAGTTTGTGGGAGAATGTTTGGTTTTCCAACAAAATAAAGTTGAGAAAATGAAGACCCCGAGTCTATTACAACCTTTATCCATTCCAAGTCAGTGTTGGCAGTGTTGAAAAATGTAACCAAGTTCAATCTTCATAAAATGTATTTGCAAAAGGAATTTTTATTATTGTCACAATGACTTATTAAAGCATGGGTTTCATGCTTGGGTCCTCATTTTATTAGTCAAATTCCCCATTGTGGACTTCTAGGATTAATAAAGAGTCAATATAGTCATTGTATATTTTATGAGACCCTTCTTGGGCTTTCGAACAATGTAAAAAGAATTATTTTTGAGTCAAAAATAAATTATGTAACATTCATGTTGTCATTATGACACAGGTTTGGAACAGGTTTGGCTCTATGACATAAGTATTGTCCTTGATGGCAACTCACTCAAATGGCAGATCACAGTTCAGACTCTCAGAATGAAATAAAATGAGGTATACACAGGTTCCTCGTAACAAAGTCGCGTATACACGTGGGTGTACTGATCATAAGGCGCGTATACGTATGCACACACTTTCATGCAAAGAAAAGCGCGTACATGTGGGAAAACTTATGGTTGGTCCATGGTATTTAGTCTGACATATTTGAACCTATGGTTTTGGTCCTTGGTATTGCATTTAAAGTGTTGAACCCAAGTATTGGGTCCCTAGTATTAGTTCTCAATGGTTTTGGACCATGGTTTGAGGAAGGCTTAAGACTATAAAAAGGGAAGGAGATCATTTGGCAAGGGGATGGACTTATGTGTTGAATATCTTGAGAAGAGAAAGATCTGGAATACTGGTGATTGGTTGGTAAGTTACAGCTGGATCTGAATCAAGGAGGAACCTGAGCATTACACGATGGTTAAGATCTATTGATGGGTCGAGATCTCAAGGCTTGAATAGTAGTATCATTGTGTGATTTTGATCTATTATATTTGGCGCATGATTAAATCTATAAATCTGATAATCTGGGTATAACTGATGTCTGATTAAGTAAAAGGATAAATTATCTTTTATAGATCTGTACGCAGGTTCGATACAACGGAGGCGCATACACACGCAGGTTAAGCAAGTGAAGACTGTGTATACGCTGTTTGGGTTTGGCATATCTGCGTATGTACGCAGGTTTCTATTGGTGAAGTAGCATACGTCTCTTGAAATATGTTTTAGCTGCCTCTGTTTATTGCTGCAGTGTTCTGGGTTCAGATTTGGTGTCTGGTTACTGGTGTTGTTTTCTGGTTACAACATTCTGAGAAGTTATTGGTTGATTCTGTATTTGTACAAAGGAGATTGGTTGTTGCAGATCTACTTTATGTTTGATTGATATTCATGGATCCAGTTTGAAAATTTATGAAACGTTGTCCCTGGAAGAAAGAGAAGGTTGAAGCCTTCTGTAGGTCAGCACCTACGTACTAGTACCTCAGCTAGTACAAGAGCTAAGGGGGTTGTAGCTCCCTTCCAGGAGAAGCTGGAGAACGAGAGAAGGTTGTAGCTTCTGTAGGTTGAAGCCTGTGTGCTGGTACAAGACTGCACTAGTACAGAATCATTGTAAAAAGAGGTTTCTAATTGAAATAAGATAGAGACATATTGCAGCAGGTGGTTTTCACCCACATTGGGTTTCCACCTTATATCTTGTGTTCTTTTGTCTGACTGTCTACTCTACTTTTCTGTTCCTGCTTACTGTTATATGGTTTTGACAAATAGATTAATGATCAACATCTGAAGAATAAAGTAAATTCTATGTCTGAAAGTTATACGCGAGTTTCATTAGTCAGAGTTGCGTATACACGCTGTTTTAATTAACTAAAGTAGCGTATACAAATCTTTGTATAAATTGAAAAAGCATTTGACTTAATAATACTGATTCACCTCCCTGCCCTCTCAGTATTATTTTCAACACTTCACACCAAGTCGGCCTCAAGGAAGGCTATATATACAAGGCAGTTCAACTTCATTTGAGCATCTCGATTCTCACTCTCTCAAGAGTAGTTCGATCTTTGGAAATTGGAATATGGAAGCTGGGAAGAAGTGTGAAGTTAAAGGAAGGGTCCAAAAGGAGTGTCAGTTTGGTCTAGGTGAAGGAGAAGAAGAAAATCTAAATTTTGGTCTCTCTCTCTTTCTCTCTCGCTCTCTCTCGTGTGGGTTGGTTTAGGAGATCGAAGTCTCCTTGTCTAAGTCGAAGTTGTTGATGTTGCCAGAAGCTGCTAAGTTGAAGTTCTAGGGTCGAAGTGTTGTTGCCGCTAGGTTGAAGGTTTGATTGAATAAGGAGAGGTTGGCTTGGTGTGTAGGAGGTCTTTGTCTAGGTAGAAGGGTCTCAAGGAAAACTATTGAAGGAAGAGATTTTTGACTAGGTTTTCCCTTAGATAGGGGTTTTTCCCTGGCAGAGTGCCTATATATCATGTCTTGTGTTTTTGTGATCTTCATGCACACATAATTTAGTAATTGCTTGATGAAAGATAATATAACAAAAAAGTAAAATAAGGCAACATAATTCACAAGTAATTATCAAGAAAGAGAAATCTAACCCTAATCCTAATAGCATTGATTTCTCAACATGGTATCAGAGCTAAGGTCGAAGAAGATTAAAGATCACCTCATTGGTTTAAAGGAAATTATTTCTCCCTCTAAGATAAGAATTGGATTCACCTCTATAGGAAGATGGATCAAGAAGATTGTCTACTACTTATTCAACAAGGTCATAAGTCAAGGGTTCTTAGTTGCACTTACAGGATCCCTGAAAGATGATAATACATGGATCAATTTGATAATATCTTTTTATTCCACCTAGAGAAGACCATAACTTATACTTTATCCTTGAGAAAGAAGTGGATTCTAAAATATATTTCTACATATTCAATATTTTATTTAAATCTTTTTTTTATTTAAATACATTTTTGTTTCAAAATAATGAATATATAGTACTTTTCAAAATTTGATAGATTATTTATTTTAGCCTTGTGTAATTGTTTTATGTTTTTGTCCTTAGGAAAGATTTATTAAAATTGCAAATTTGAGTTATATAATGTGTACAAGTCAAGTGACTTAAAAAATTTCGAAATTATAACCTCACCAAAAATTAAATAGATTAATTTTCATAAAAAATCTAAAACAATTAAACTGCTTATTTCTCATATAATAAATTTGAGTATATCAAATTTAATTTTAATTAAACTAAATAATTAATTAATTAATGATATAATCTTACAATCATATGATATATTGTATTAATAAAAACAAATTATTTATGATATAATCTTACAATCATATGATATTTATATTAATAAAAACATGTTATTTATAAAAGGAAAGTTACAAACCTTAAAAAACATATTATTTATAAAACTGAAGTTGCAAGGCTTAAAAATGATTAGTAATTAATTATTTATTTCATTAACAACGTGACATTTAGGCAACTTATTAAATTATTATGTTGAATGTATAATTTGAATTGTTTTTCCAAGCTGTATGACTTTGACCCATCTTACACATTTATAACTTCGACAGATCTTGATTAAAAATAATGTTATGTTGAGAAGAATATAAAATTCACCATATATTGGATTTACAAGTGAGAAGTGCAACATATGTTAAATGGTAAGTGACTAACAAAAATATTATACTTACTGTTAGCCTCCTGTTGCAACAGGGTTTCATCTTTCATGATTGACATTTTTACATGCCAAATATGTCATACTTTGCAAGCTGCAGTGTTCCATATTTCCAGAGGAGACCAAAGAAGAAAGCCATGAAGTGTGCTAGTCCAAATGCCACTGCTGATTCCAATTTTGATGAGTTGTTCCAGTTTTGAAGAGTTTTCATTTAAGGGAGGTCCAAACAGTCTAATCTTGGCCTCCCTAGGTTTCAATTCTGTTTTAGAATATAGAGAAATGTATCCGACCAAACAGTTTAATATTGGCAGATTTGTAGATAGGTAGAGAAACAAAAGGGACCCAACTGTTTAATCTGGGCACTTGGCAGAAATAAGTGTAGACTTAGATAGGAAACATTCAAAAGAAAAATTGTAAATCAGGGTCTGCAAGTCTAAGTGCACCCAAACCAAAAAGAAGAAAAAATGTTAGGAAATTAGGCTGGGTAGGTAGCTGAGAGGTTGCAGAAAGATGACTTATGATCAATTTTGTGTTACTAAGTGTATATCTTTCCAGATCACAGTTGCAGGCAGTTTTTCATTTGGTGGAGCTCAAGCTGGACATCACTAACTCCCCCTTCTTCTTATTCCCCAAGTCACTTACTAATTTCCCCAAAGAGGTCAAGATCTGCTTGATTCCTCTTAGTTTCATCATGTTCCATGTCATTTGTCTTGGTGAAGATCTGCTTCACTCAAGGATCCTTTATTTCTCATCTATGAATCACTTTTCCCTCGAAAATAAGCCTAAGGTCCCCTACCTTAGCGCCTGCTTATCATCTCCATATTAACTACTAACTCTAGTATATAACTCCCTATTAGTTTTCCCCTTCCCCTACTAAAACTATGTATATAAAATTTCCCTATGTAAATATCCCCTCCCTGGCAATATAGCCATTTTTTTTTCCAAGTCCGGGAAAAAATGGTCCACCTGGGGCTGTTTTTAGCCCATCCGAGTCATAGCAGGAGTTAGATGACACCTGGTCATGCTAACAACCTCTCCCCTAACCCTAAAAACCCTCAAAAACCCTCTTTTCCGCCCCCTTACCTTAAGTTTTGGGCATAAATTGTTAAACCCGCGCGCATTAAACCCATGTTTTACCCCTTATCCCTAAGCCCCAACTGTAAATACATTAACCCGCCCATTTTAAAGCCCATGACCCACTTTCCCTAAGTTTACAACCCCCGCCGCGCATTATTAAAATCGGAATATCCCTTGGATATCCCCGCCCACTAACCCGCTGTCGCCTCGCCCTTCCCGCCAACCGTCCGATCGTCCTGCGCCCAGATCAACGGCTGGCGGGCCGTCCCATCTCCGAACCGCGCGAAGGTTAGCGTCCAGGAGATGGGCGGTATTGCCGCCGTACTCTCGCCACGCGTCACCTCCTGGGCTGTGGCGGAGCCCCCTCTGACGAAACCGCCCAGGCGCTAAGGCGGTGCGCCCAAAACCATTTACCACTCCTGCGCAATGACGTCACCTGCCTGCGTCACCCCCCTGCCCAGTCACCATGACACGTCATCTGCCTGTGTGGCCCTCCTGCCACTGTACCGCCGAGTCACCTGCCACGTGTCCTGCCACATCATCAGAGCCGCCGTACTGCCACGTCACCTCTGTACGTGATGACGTCATCATGTTGACGTCATCCCACCACGTCATCATGCTGACATCATCGCTGACATCACCCGCCGTACGAGGTCCCATCGCTGACGTCATCATCACTTTTTTGGCGCGAAGGTCGAAAATCGCACTTCGGAGCCCCGGAATCAGTTTTTGATGAGCGATTTGCGCCTCATCGCTGGATAAATTAGGCCTGAATGGGGAATCTTTAGGGAATCTTTTCATTATACGGCCTCCCGCAGGCCCGAAAGGCGCCAGATGACCCATTTTTCTTTGCGAAGCTTGCCGAGAGGAGCAGAAAACAGTTTTGAAGAAAACAGAGGCCGAACAACGGCCATTAAATGTTGATTTAACACACAGCATGTCAGAGCAGCATCGGTTTATTGCCAAAGAGTATCAGAGGAAGAAGAAGAGCCAAAGAGTATCAGTCGAAGATTTTTTTATGGGCTCGAAGCACCTGTACATTAATGAGTCCCTCAAAAAAGTCATGTCAGGAGGCGTAAGCCCATCCTTGCCCTCAAATCACAATTAAGGCATTCAAGGCCATAAGACAGCAGAGATAGAGAAACCCATACACATTTATTTCAGAAAACACTGCATCAAGCCACCGAGGACAACATCATTTACTCAGTTTTGATATGGCGGCCCTCAGCGCAGCCAAAGATATTTTCATGCATTTATTTCAGATAGGATTAGGTCAAATTAATCATTCTTTAGGACCTGTTTAGGTCAAGATGTAATAAAAGCAGCTGTAGAGCGTTTTTTTTTCCTATATATACCGCCCTCTACATTGTTACAAAGGTTGGTAAATTCAGAATTTTCACTAGAGACTCGCATTGTATACCTGAGTTTTTTCTATAATCAAAGATTGCTGAAAGCTTGGAGGGCAAACTGTCTGTTGTAAATGAATGTTTTTGAAGATCTGAAGATGGAATTCTTGTGCTGCAGTCTGAAGCAATAAGCGCATCTTACCTCTGTTTATTGTTTACCACTATCTAAATAGCAGAAAGAAAGAATAGCTTAGAATTTGTTTAAGTACACTCTATGCTCAATTTCTGCTGTTTCTTTATGTTTTCCTCTGAATGTATTGGTTATGAATGTGAATTCCCCCGGGCTCATATTTACCCCGATTCACCTGTGTTTGCCAATTATCTAGGGATTCTTTACTGCCCCTAGGTAGAGCTCTGTTATCCCCGTCTGCTAAGCTGATTGAGAGATTCTTAACTGCCTCTCATTACTTAGCATTCTTTCCATCATTAATACCTGAAACATTGTTTCATGCGCAACTATCTTGCTCCTTGTTCCTTATTGTGACTGAAGAAGTGCACCAGCAGTTCCCCTCCTCGACTCCATGCCCAATGGTTTGAAACTTTCAGACTATGCCTTGCCTCTCTATCTGAAAACATCAATTTTCCCACCAAAAACAAAACAAAAACCCTCTGAACTCAAAACCTAGCCTAAAATCCTTTTCAACAAAGTTAAATCTGAAAGAGAGAGCCCTCTCTGATTGCAGGTTGGCTAGAACCTGCAGTCCAAAGTTGGTCTGTGGTTACCTTGGCCGAATCCTTTTCCGGAGCTTAAGGACAACCTGAGTGATAACATAATGGCGACTCCACTGGGGAACTTCCTCAGATAGATTCATGAAGAAGGTAAGAAAGCTCCGCTGAGACCATAAATCAAACTTTTCAATTTCTGTTTATCTCTTAAAACTACAGATGAAGTCTGAATGTCAGCCAGGAAGCCTTTGAAACTGTTTTTTGCTTTGCATTAACAGGAGTAAATAAATGCTGCTTCAGTCAATATTCATGCTAAGTTTTAAGTTACAAATAAGCTGTCCCAAATTTTAATTTGTCCCTTGTTGATTACAAAAACATTCCCAGGAAAAATACCCAAAAAACAATTCGGAAGCTGGCTCCCAAGAAAAATCCACGATAGACAAGGTCAAATCCAGATCCCAACCCTCCAGCTATTTTTGAAAACCCTAACATAATCTCGAAAATCCTTAGGAAGCAAGAAAGACAGGAAAATTTTGCTGATTTGAGCCCTGAAATAGCTTACCCTAGCTGTATTTCGACTCCTGTCAAGGTTCTATTTCGTTCAGCCCCTGTCTCCCCTAGTTCATCACCTACATCTTGAAGTACTTCTTCCACACCTTCATTCACTGCACATACTAACACTACTGTTGTTTCCAGCGTTCCAGTCACTCCTGTGATCTCCGTTACCCCAGTTGTTCCACTTATACCTGCCAATATGGCTAATAGATATGCACCCCTGCAATTACCTGCTAATGCTGGGGCTTTACCTCAAGAGTACCAATCTAAAATTACCTATTTTGACAGCACCGGTCCTTTCACAACCATTCAGCATACCAAAAAGATGCAAGACTATTTTGAAAATTACGAGATAGATGATGATAGCGTGAGAATGAGAATTTTTGTTCAGAGTTTAACAGGTGATGTAAGAACTTGGTTCAGATCACTTACTGCAAATTCCATAACCACCCCAGATGAGCTTTACCAATCCTTTACCAACAGATGGGAGAAAAAGAAAGACCCCTTGCACATACTAGCTGAATATGATACGATTAAACGAGGTCCTCAAGAGACCGTTTTGGAGTACTGTGCAAGATTCAATAATGTATATAATGCAATACCACAGAACTTAAGGCCTCCACCTGACCTTGCCTTGTACAAATTTCCCGATGGATTCGACCCGGATATGGCATACTAGTTAAAAGAAAGAGCTCCTCAGACCCTTGCGGACATGCAAAATGTTGCTGTTAGCGTACAAGCCAATTTAATTGCCAAAAGAAACAGAGCTAGAATAGAAAGAAGAACCACCTTTAAGGAAGAACCCTCAGCTTTTGATCAAAAGCTTGATGCTATCATCAATGGCCTGCAAAGGCTGGGAGAGGGAGTAGAAAATGTTGAGAGAAAAGCATCATGGGAAGGACAGCAGTCCAATACCATAAGGAACCCAAATTTTAGGAAAACGCAGAACACAAATGCTGGTAGGACTAACCAAGACCATGATATAAGACCCCCTTTCCAAGATAATTATGTTGAAGGATCTACTTCTAGTGAACCCATAGAGGACACTCAAATGAACTTAATGGATCTAAAGGGTGAGCACCAAACTGTCCTGTCCCAAGAAGACCAAAATGAACTCGATTACAATCAGTTTCAGACTAAGTCTGGCGAGTCTTTTGACTTTAAACAAGGTTATGATACTGCTGTGTATGAAGTACACAAACAATATAAGCTGAGAACTAGGACCATTGACATTTCCGAACCTAGCAAAACAAAGGAAGGCAAACAACCCAACAAGACTAAAGGCAAGGCTGTCATAGTAGAACCAGCTGATATACCTGTTCCAAACCGGCATCAAGTGACTGTAGAAGACATAACAGAAATACAGCCTTCCAAAGATCAGCCTTTGCCACCTTCTTCCTCGAAAGAAAGCTCGAACAGGGTTCCAAAAAACTTTCCTGAAGTTGAAAAACCGCAAGCAAAAACTTCCCATAGCAGTGATAAACAAAAGCGAAACGCAGATAATTCAAATGAAACAGAAAAAACTGCCATTATCAACACCAAGACTCCAATGGAAAAGCCATTTAATTTAGAGACAGAAATAGCTAAGTTGAAAATATCCATTCCCCTCTCAGAACTTGCCAAACACGATGTATATAGGCAGCAAATTCAAAGATCACTTCAAATGCCAGAGGTTAAGGATGATGTAAATGTTTTAGATGACACCCTAGAGCTGCTGTTTGGCCCAGAAGTTAATGGAAAATCAACACATGGACCTGTCCCACCCTTTTATGTCAGTTTGCATATACATGACAAAGTTTTTCACAATGCTATGTTTGACTCAGGGGCATCGCACAATATTATGCCCAAAGCAGTTATGGAAAAACTGAATCTTGATGTTACAAGACCTTACAAAGATTTATACTCATTTGACTCAAGTCAAGTGAAATGTCTAGGCGTCATCAAAGACTTGTGTGTCTCCTTAGTCCAATATCCCAACAAGACCATCCTCATGGATGTAGTGGTTGCTGACATTCCACCAAAGTACGGTATGCTCCTGTCAAGATCATGGGGAGCAAAGCTCCAAGGATCCCTTCAATTAGACCTTTCCTATGCCACCATTTCAGTCTTTGGGCAACCAAAGAGACTGTATAGAGAAACGCTCATGAAATATGTGGTAAGTAGTGAGAGCAAGCCTGAAAATTTTCCCATTTATTCTATCCACTCGGATATGGATTCCTTTATTTTGTTTAATGATGATACAAATTCTCCAATTGATAATGAGCCCTTTACTCTAGAGCAACAAGCACACATCAACGAAGAACCAGTTGCACACACTGATGAAACTGTCACAACAGCTAATGCAACCAGCATACCAAAAGAACTTTCCCAAACAGAAGTTTCGAATCTGCCCAATCCTAAGCTGACTGACACTTTAGGCATCAACCACAAGCAAGAAATCACATGGTATTTAGAGTTTGATGGCTCTGTCAACAAGTTAGAAGCAGGGGCAGGTGTCTGGATTCACAATACATATAACAACCATGCAGAAGGTCATGCCTACAGACTGAATTTTAAATGCACAAATAACATGGCAGAATATGAGGCTCTGTTGCTAGGCCTCAAACTCCTCAAAGCTCTAGGAGCTGCAAAAGTGTCTATTTTAGGAGACTTTGATTTAATCATACAACAGATGAAAGGCAATTTTGTAACCAATGACAATAGAATGAGAGCCTATAGGACTGCTGCTACTAATATACTCCAGGCATTCACTGAATTCAAGCTTGACAAGATTTCCAGAAATCACAACATTCATGCACACAGCCTAGCCACCTTTGCTAGTACATGTAAGCTTCCTTTTGACCCAAACCATCACTTCACGACTGAAATAAAACATAGGCCCGCTGTCCCAAATAACATTAAAGATTGGCAAGTATTCAAAAATGATGCCCAGATTAATAATTTCCTCACCCTTGAGCATGAATTTGCGAATATTAACATCGACATGGATGCTATGAACGGATCCCAACACCAAACAGATGAAAATCAGCAAAATATAACAGCTGCAACAACCAAACAAATCCTGAAACCAACTATTTTTGACAAAGAAAACATAGAACAACTGAAACAAATACACTTGGAAGAAGTAGACAAAACAGAGACAGAGATCATTGACTTAAAAGATAACTTTCTGCCTGCCAGCCTGACCCCACTAGAAGACATGTTTGATGCTAATGACGTGCCCAGAAAGCCAAAACTGCAGCCCATAAACACTGAGATAGAGGAACACAACATTGGGACAGCAGAGAAGCCAAAAATGATCAAACTGTCCAAAAATTTACCACCTGATCAAAAGCCCAAGTACATTGACTTATTCAAAGAGTTCCAAGATGTATTTGCTTGGAGTTATGAGGACTTGAAATCCTATGACACCTCGGTGATCCAACACACCATTCCTTTAAAACCAAACCAGAAACCCTTCAAGCAGAAACTTAGAAGAATTAACCCTATGCTTCTTCCCCCGATTGAGAAGGAAGTGAAGAGGATGTTTGAAGCAGGCATAATAGCACCCATCAGATTTTCTGAATGGGTGTCCAATCTTGTTCCTACGAGGAAAAAGACAGGTGAAATCAGACTTTGTGTAGATCTCAGAAATTTAAACCAAGTCTCCCTAAAAGACCATTACCCTTTGCCCAAAATGGACCACATCCTACAAAGGGTAGTGGGATCATGTAGAATCTCTTTGCTATATGGTTTTTCAGATTTCAACCAAATACTTGTTCACCCGGACGACCAAGACAAAACTGCCTTTACTACACCCTGGGGAACATTTAAATATGTAAAGATGCCATTTGGTCTTAAAAACACTGGTGCTACCTTTCAACGAGCAATGGATATTGCTTTTGCCAAAGAAATACATGACTTCCTAGTTGTCTACCTTGATGACTTAACACCATTTTCCAAATCTGATGAAGAACACCTCAAGCATCTTAGGCAAATTTTCATGACATGTAGGAAATATGGTATTTCCTTGAACCCCAAAAAGTCTCTGTTTGGCCTCGAAGAAGGAAAATTACTTGGCCACATCATATCAAAGGATGGAATCAGAATTGATCCCGAAAGAATACAAGCCATCCTCCAAATCCCATTTCCAAGAAACATTAAAGAGCTACAAGCATTCATTGGGAAAATCAACTTCTTGAGAAGATTTATTCCAAATCTAGCTGAGCTGATAAGATTGTTAAGCAACATGTTAAAGAAGGATGCCAAGGTAAAATGGTCTCTTGAAACCAAGAAAGCATTTGAGAGTATCAAATCGGCCTTAACACAAACCCCTGTCCTAACTAGCCCGCAGTTTGACAAAGATTTCATCATATTTTCGTTTGCATCTGATCACACTATAGCCGCTGTCCTTTTGCAAAAGGATGAACAGGGAGCCGAAAAACCAATCGCTTTTTTTAGTCGAGCCTTAAGAGACGCCCCTTTGAAGTACCCAATAATGGAAAATCAGGCCTACGCACTTGTCAAGGCCATCAAGGATTTCAGAGTCTACATTCTATATTCACACGTGATTGCCTATGTCCCACATGCCGCTGTAAAACACATATTGACTCAAGAAGGATTAGAAGGCAAAAGAGGCAAGTGGATCGCAAGCATCCTTGAGTATGTTATGAAACCAGCTCAAGAAAAGATAGAAAAGATAGATCAACGCCTTAGAATTCAGCCTCTTCGAGGGGGCAACCTCCTTTACATTACATAAATGAACAATTCTTTGATGATACAAATGACAAAAGCTCCTTTCTATATATAGGAGTCTAAGGAGTCACAATATAATCCAGCCGACCTAACAATAATAATATAAAGCCACACAAATAACAATAGGGGGATTCTATGGGGCACAGAAATAACAATATGGGGGTAATAGGGGCACAACAATATAAATAAGGGGTATAACTACAATAGTAATGGGGTAATCACTAGTATTATAGGGACCCAACATGCCCCTCTCCTTCAAAAAAGTGTTGTCCTCAACGCTTGAGTAGTTCTGGATACTTCTGCATAAAATTCTCATCCTCCCATGTGGAATCTTCAGCGGATAAGTTCTTCCACTTGATAAGATACTCTGAAATTGATCGATTTCGTAGCTGTCGAGTTCTTGTTTCTGTGACTGCTTCCGGTTCCAATATAATTTTTCCTTCCTCATCAAGTTCTGGCAATATTGTTTGAATTGGGAGCTTGTCACCTATAACCTTCTTTAAACATGAAACATGGAAAACTGGGTGCAATCGAGAAGCTGCAGGAAGCTCCAATTTGTATGCCATAGTACCAATCTTTTGCAACACCTTGTACGGACCATAATACTTTGGTGATAATTTATTATCCTTCTTAGCTTGCTTTAGGGACATTTGCTTATATGGTTGTAGCCGTAGGAATACCCAATCACCTACATCAAAACTTCTTTCACTGCGATGTTGATCTGCCTGTTGTTTCATTCTATTTTGTGCCAACACGAGGTTATCCTTTAAGAGTTGGAGGACTTGTTGTTGATGTTCGATGTGATGTTCCACTGCCTGAACCTTAGAATTTTCTCTTAAATATGATGTGATGGATGGTGGTTGATACCCATAAAGTGCCATAAATGGGGTCATTTTTGTTGCTGTATGGAAGGAAGTGTTATACCACCATTCAGCCAGAGGCAACCATTTGACCCATTGTGTCTGTTTATCAGATACAAAGCAACGAAGATATCCTTCCAAACATTTGTTTACTATCTCAGTTTTCCCATCAGATTGAGGATGATAAGATGAGCTATGAGCTAACTGAGTACCAAGACAAGAAAATAATTCTGTCCAAAAATTTCCAGTGAAAATGGGATCTCTGTCACTTACAATAATCTTTGGGTTTCCATGTAGCTTTTGAACTGTTTCCATAAATGCAGTAGAAACTGTACTGGCTTTAAATGGATGTGATAATGCACAAAAGTGTGCATACTTGGTAAGTCTGTCAACTACCACCATGATGACACTCTTTCCCTCAGACTTGGGTAAACCTGTGATAAAATCCATTGAAACCTCCTCCCAACGTTGGCTTGGAATGGATAAAGGTTGTAATAGACCTGGTGTCTTAATTGTTTCAACTTTATTTTGTTGGCAAACCAAACATTCCGCCACAAACTTTTGAATATCTGATTTAAGGCCATCCCAAAAAAATTCCTTCTTAACCCTGTGGTAAGTTTTTAAAAATCCTGAGTGCCCTCCTAAGGGAGAAGTGTGCAATTCCATAAGAATCTTTTGTTTTAGCTGGGAATTCTTACAGAGGTATAAGCGATCTTTGTACCATAACGAATCATTTTGCCAGCTAAATGTATCAGAAGTACTGGAATCTTGTTGTAGCTTTCGAATAAGTGCCCACACTTCTTCGTCATTCTTCCATTCCTCCCTTGCTTCGTTTATCCAATCTGGTTGGATAATAGAAATGGCACACAACAATGCTTCCACATCCTCATCCTTTCTTGAGAGTGCATCTGCCACCACATTTTGCTTCCCTTTTTTGTAGATGATTTCAAAGTCATAACCCAACATCTTTGTGACCCACTTTTGTTGCTCTTCAGAGGATAATCTTTGTTCTAAAAAGTATTTAAGGCTATCATGATCCGTTTTTACCTTGAAGTGTCTTCCCATTAGGTAGGGTCGCCATTTCTTAAGTGCATGGAGTATTGCCAACATTTCCTTCTCATAAATAGCTTTGCTTAAAAACTTTCCCTTGATTGGACGACTTTCAAAAGCAATGGGTCTTTCATCTTGCATTAGAACAACACCAATTCCATTTCCTGAAGCATCACATTCCACAATAAAGGTTTTTGTGAAGTCCGGTGTAGCTAAGACCGGTGCTTGGCACATTGCCTCTTTAAGATGTTCAAAGGCCTTTGTTGCTTCCGGAGTCCATGAAAATGAATCTTTCTTCAATAATGTTGTTAGAGGTGCTGCTATTCTCCCATAATTCTTAACAAACTTGCGATAATACCCTGTCAACCCAAGAAATCCTCGCAGATGCTTTATGGATGTGGGGATTTTCCATTCCTTAATGGCTTTAATTTTGCTAGGGTCTACCTTAACTCCTTCATGAGATACAATATGACCCAAATATTCCACCTCCTGGACTCCAAAGAAACATTTGGATCTTTTTGCATATAATTGTTTCTCCTCCAATAGTTGTAGCACCCTGTCAACATGTTCAACATGATCCTTCCAAGACTTGCTGTAGATTAGTATATCATCAAAAAATACTAACACAAATTTTCTAAGGAATGGTTTGAAAATTGAATTCATCAAACCTTGAAATGTTGAAGGTGCATTGGTAAGGCCAAAAGGCATGACCAAAAATTCATAATGACCCTCATGAGTTCTAAATGCTGTTTTTGGAATGTCTTCAATCTTCATTCTGATTTGATGATATCCCGAACGAAGATCCAACTTGGTGAAGTAAATTGATCCATGCAATTCATCCAGTAATTCATCAATAACAGGAATGGGGAACTTATCTTTAATAGTGAGCTTGTTGAGCTCCCTATAATCTGGACACATGCGCCATGATCCATCCTTCTTGTGCACCAATACTACTGGAGCTGAGAAAGAACTTTGACTCGGTTGAATTATACCAGCCTCTAGCATTTCTGCAACCATACGTTCAATTTCACTTTTTTGGACATAGGGATATCTGTACGGCCTGATGTTTGGAGGAACACTTCCTGGAATCAGATGAATAGCATGATCATGATCACGCATAGGTGGGAGACCCTTGGGAGTCTCAAATACCTTGGAATGATTGTCCAAGACTTTTTGGAGATCTGGAGAAATAGATGATTCCAATGTGGAAACATCTAGCGAACATAATTGTGCAATTACACCTCTTTGCTCCTTTTTTAGAAGCTTTGTCATACCATTAGAGCTGATTATCTTTCCTGGTTTCCCTGCAATACCCCTTAATTCAACTTCCTTTCCTTCCGAAGAAAATTTGATGAAAAGTTCTTGAAAATTAAAAGCTATTGTACCCAAGGATTGTAGCCATTGGACTCCTAGTACAACATCAGCACCTCCCATTGGAATGGAAAGCATTGGGCTAGTCAATACATATTCTCCCATGGATAGCTTGATATTATGGCACTTTCCATGGATAGCTTGATATTATGGCACTTTCTAGAGCAATTTATTGTTCCTCCATTTGCAATCATCACTTGACACTCTGGTGCTGGATATAGGAAGCAATTCAATTCTTTTGCTACCCTACAATGAATAAAATTGTGGGTGCTTCCTGAATCAATCAACACTATTACCTTTTTCTTCTTGATTTGTCCTTCTATCTTGATGGTTTGAGGAGTGGTAATTCCCGCCAATGCATTACAAGATATGGTCGGATTTATTTGTTCTTCATCTAGGCTTTGTTCCTGGAATATATCCTCTTCTTTTGACCTTTCTTGCTCCTTTTCTTCTTCCTCTTCACAATCTATGTAGAATAATTTCTTCTCAGCACACTTATGACCTTTTGTGTATTTGCTATCACAATTGTAACAAAGCCCTTTTGCTCTTTTTTCTTCCAATTGTTGTGGTGTCAACCTTGTAGGTTGTGGAAGACTATGGGCAACAACACTTCCGTCTTTATAGTTGTGAATGGTATGCTTCCTAGTTGCCATAATTTTGCTTTCCATTTTTCTTGCTAACCTGAATGCCTTCTCTAATGAATCAGGTTCCCAAAGGCGCACATCATGTTGGATATTATCCTTTAAAGACCCTATGAACACATCAATCCTATGCTCCTCTGGAATATCTTTTACCCTTATGTTCAATTTTTGGAACTCCTCAATGTGCTCCATTATTGAACCCTTTTGTTTGAGACTTATCAATTGGCTAAAAAAAGTGTTGCTTTTTGTATCCTCATAATGTGCTATCAATTCTTCCGTAAAAATTGCCCAAGTGATAAATTGTTTACGAGAACAAAGCCATTGATACCATACAAACTGATTTGGTTCCAAATATAAAGTTGCCATACGTACCTTTTGTGTGTTTTGCACATTATTGAGATCGAAGAATTGCTCCATCTGTAATATCCATGTGGCGGGATCCTTGCCATCAAACTTCCTCATATCGATTTTTGGAACATGGTGAGTCTTCGATCCAACATTAGAGTCTATGGAATCATGATTAACATTTCTTTTGTTCTCATCATGAGTTTCCTTTACTACCTTTTCACCATTAGTGACCCTTTCTTGTAGCAACTTCTTCAATTCTTCCATGTATGTCTTCAAATCTATCTTCAAATTTACCATCGAATCCTCCATCTTAGCTTCCATGCCCTTTATCTTAGATTCCACACCATTTATCTTAGATTCCACGCCATTTATCTTAGATTCCACGCCACTTATCTTAGCTTCTGTTAGCTTTTGTGAGCGTGACATTTGTTGCACTTGTTCTTGTAATTTTGATATATCATGTAGCATTTCTTCCTCTTCTTCATGAGTCATGCTAGAGCTTTCAGGTTCCTTACTAGGTGTTTGCATTTTCTTTCCTCGGGGCATCAGTTACCGATAATAATGCTTTACTATGCCCTTTGAATTCCGTTAAACCAAGCTTACATAAAAATTAAAAAAAAAAAAAACTACACACCTTTTTTCACTTTATAGAAGCCTGATATTGAATCTGATGTATCTCTGTAATTTCGGATCATCCAGTTCTGAAATTGCTACCTGTAGTAGCCTTCTGCGTCCTCTTTCCAATGCCACAAGTCTGAGCCAAATTGGATTCTCCAAGGAAGAGTTATGTGAAATCTCCCACAGTGACTTGCTTTTAGACTGGTTCAGTAGAGCGAACTTGTACGACGTGCCACGAGTCACTGTTTCAACCTTTGAATCTGAAACACACACACAAGAAACTACAGTCCGTCCTCTTTCTGTACCTTTTTACGAAATTTCAATCCGATCCTCAGAGAGAAAGTTATGACGATTTTCCCCAGGTCACCTGTTTTGAATGTAATTCAGGAGTCTGCAAAAAGACCAACTTCCTCAGATCATATCTCCGAAAATATCACGCAAAAAGCTCTGAAATTCGGACCCAAGGTTCAGCGCCAATTCTTCTCAAATGGTTTTTTTTTGCGACTTCTGAAACGTCACAGAAAAAAAGTTATAGCGAAAATGCCACGATGACCTGTTTGGAGCAGCGAAACCCTAGAATCCAAAGCTCTGATACCAAATGTTATGAAACCAGCTCAAGAAAAGATAGAAAAGATAGATCAACGCCTTAGAATTCAGCCTCTTCGAGGGGGCAACCTCCTTTACATTACATAAATGAACAATTCTTGGATGATACAAATGACAAAACCTCCTTTCTATATATAGGAGTCTAAGGAGTCACAATATAATCCAGCCGACCTAACAATAATAATATAAAGCCACAAAAATAACAATAGAGGGATTCTATGGGGCACAGAAATAACAATATGGGGGTAATAGGGGCACAACAATATAAATAAGGGGTATAACTACAATAGTAATGGGGTAATCACTAGTATTATAGGGACCCAACAGAGTATGACATAGAAATAAAACCAACCAAGCTGATAAAGGGACAAGGTTTAGCTAAACTGATGTCCGAAACAAACTTTCAAGCCTTAGACATAAACCAGCTGGACAATAAACCGGAGCTGGCGACTCCACAGATCAGTGAAATCTTTTTACAATCCCCATGGTACGCTGATATATGCTTTGTATTGTTAAACTTGTGTGCTCACCCAGGATTGTCCAAAACCAAGAAAAGATTTTTGAAAATGAAGGCTTTAAAGTTTTGTGTTATAGATGGTGCATTATTTTGGAGAAATCATGAAGGTATATTGCTTAATTGTTTAACCATGAATGAAACTAACAATGTCATGAAAGAATTCCATGCAGGTGAATGTGGAGGACATCTATACTGGAAGTCCACTGCTGATAAAATTTTAAGGGCTGGTTTCTATTGGCCCTCTCTTTTTGCAGATGTAAAGAAATTTGCCATGTCATGTCACAAATGCCAAATTTTTGACGGCAAGAGAAAGCTGTTACCCCTGCCCCTTAAACCCATCTCAACCGAACAACCTTTTCAACAATGGGGTCTTGACTTCATTGGAGAAATCCATCCCTCTTCCTCAGGCCAGCACAAATGGATCCTAACAGCCACTGATTATTTCACTAAGTGGGTTGAAGCCATTCCCTGTAGACAAGCCAATGACACCATCATTATCCAATTCCTTGAGTGCAATATCCTTTCTAGATTTGGCTACCCTGAGAAAATCATCACTGACAATGCCGTTGCCTTTAAGTCCAAAAAAATGATCAATTTCTGCCACAGATTTCATATTACCTTGGGCCACTCCACAGCCTATTACCCTCAAGGTAATGGCTTGGCCGAATCATCTAACAAAAGCCTCATCAACATTATAAAGAAAGTGTTGGAAGAAAACAAGAAGAACTGGCACAAAAAGCTGGTAAATGCCCTATGGGCAGACAGACTTTCAAGCAAAAGATCAATTGGGATGAGCCCTTATGAGCTGGTATATGGCATGGAGGCTAGATTTCCTTCATCACTGGGCATTCCTACTATCAAACTGTTACAAGAGATTCAGGCTGAACCAAATGACATCCAACGAAGAATCAATCAGACCATCCATCTGCAGCAAACCAGAGAACAAGTTTATGACAGAGCTCAAATTGTGCAAGAAAAGCTCAAAAAGATGTTTGATAAGAGAGCTAAGGCTGAGGATTTCAATGTTGGTGACAAAGTTCTAAGAAGGGACTCAAGAAGGGAAGACAAGGGCAAACATGCCAAGTTTGATTTTTTATGGAGAGGTCCATTGGTTATTTCTGCTGTTTAGGGAAATAACACTTATTTTCTCAGATCTATAGAGGACGGCACTGCCGAAGAAGGCCCTGTCAATGGCCGTATGCTGAAACATTACCATGATCCCTTTTAAGGGACACAATGCAGTTTTGTATATATCTTTGTACAGTCTTATTTGTGTATATCAACACTCTGTTTTTATTTTTGTATAAGCAGGCCGATTGTTTAAAGAACAACAGTAAATTCTGTGAAGATGTAGCTGATGCAAGTGCCCCAGTTCTGAAAACTTTGTCTTTGCACCAATTTCAGCAAAACAGTAAAAGGAAAACTGTCACATTACAAGCAATTCATGGTAGAAAAGAACTATCCGCAATCAAAGGCATGTTCCAACAGCATTGTACATAATTATCAAGCACGCAGAAGAAAGCAGGCGATGCTGTACAGTTCACAGTAATTCAGTTGAGGAGGAGGTTGTTCATAGTTCAAAGTTTATATTTTTAGCAGCCAGAACAAATGTTTCCAGTCTACAGCAACCACAGAAGATCAAGGCAGTCTGACCTGCTGTTCTTGGCTTTTCACAAGGAAAAGCCATCCCCAAGTGGAGCCACTGTTAGCCTCCTGTTGCAACAGGGTTTCATCTTTCATGATTGACATTTTTACATGCCAAATATGTCATACTTTGCAAGCTGCAGTGTTCCATATTTCCAGAGGAGACCAAAGAAGAAAGCCATGAAGTGTGCTAGTCCAAATGCCACTGCTGATTCCAATTTTGATGAGTTGTTCCAGTTTTGAAGAATTTTCATTTAAGGGAGGTCCAAACAGTCTAATCTTGGCCTCCCTAGGTTTCAATTTCCTGTTTTAGAATATAGAGAAATGTATCTGACCAAACAGTTTAATCTTGGCAGATTTGTAGATAGGTAGAGAAACAAAAGGGACCCAACTGTTTAATCTGGGCCCTTGGCAGAAATAAGTGTAGACTTAGATAGGAAACATTCAAAAGAAAAATTATAAATCAGGGTCTGCAAGTCTAAGTGCACCCAAACCAAAAAGAAGAAAAAATGTTAGGAAAGTAGGCTGGGTAGGTAGCTGAGAGGTTGCAGAAAGATGACTTATGATCAATTTTGTGTTACTAAGTGTATATCTTTCCAGATCACAGTTGCAGGCAGTTTTTCATTTGGTGGAGCTCAAGCTGGACATCACTAACTCCCCCTTCTTCTTATTCCCCAAGTCACTTACTAATTTCCCCAAAGAGGTCAAGATCTGCTTGATTCCTCTTAGTTTCATCATGTTCCATGTCATTTGTCTTGGTGAAGATCTGCTTCACTCAAGGATCCTTTATTTCTCATCTATGAATCACTTTTCCCTCGAAAATAAGCCTAAGGTCCCCTACCTTAGCGCCTGCTTATCATCTCCATATTAACTACTAACTCTAGTATATAACTCCCTATTAGTTTTCCCCTTCCCCTACTAAAACTATGTATATAAAATTTCCCTATGTAAATATCCCCTCCCTGGCAATATAGCCATTTTTTTTCCAAGTCCGGGAAAAAATGGTCCACCTGGGGCTGTTTTTAGCCCATCCGAGTCATAGCAGGAGTTAGATGACACCTGGTCATGCTAACAACCTCTCCCCTAACCCTAAAAACCCTCAAAAACCCTCTTTTCCGCCCCCTTACCTTAAAGTTTTGGGCATAAATTATTAAACCCGCGCGCATTAAACCCATGTTTTACCCCTTATCCCTAAGCCCCAACTGTAAATACATTAACCCGCCCATTTTAAACCCCATGACCCACTTTCCCTAAGTCTACAACCCCCGCCGCGCATTATTAAAATCGGAATATCCCTTGGATATCCCCGCCCACTAACCCGCCGTCGCCTCGCCCTTCCCGCCAACCGTCCGATCGTCCTGCGCCCAGATCAACGGCTGGCGGGCTGTCCCATCTCCGAACCGCCCGAAGGTTAGCGTCCGGGAGATGGGCGGTATTGTCGCCGTACTCCCGCCACACGTCACCTCCTGGGCTGTGGCGGAGCCCCCTCTAACGAAACAGCCCAGGCGTTAAGGCGGTGCGCCCAAAACCATTTACCACTCCTGCGCAATGACGTCACCTGCCTGCGTCACCCCCCTGCCCAGTCACCATGACACGTCATCCACCTGCGTGGCCCTCCTGCCACTGTACCGCCGAGTCACCTGCCACGTGTCCTGCCACATCATCAAAGCCGCCGTACTGCCATGTCACCTCCGTACGTGATGACGTCATCCCGCCACATCATCATGCTGACGTCACCCATCGTACGAGGTCCCATCGCTGACGTCATCATCACTTTTTTGGCGCGAAGGGCGAAAATCGCACTCCGGAGCCCCGGAATCAGTTTCTGAGGCAGTTTTTGATGAGCGATTGGCGCCTCGTTGGATAAATTAGGCCTGAATGGGGAATCTTTAGGGAATCTTTTCATTATGCAGCCCCAGCAGGCCTGAAAGGCGCCAGATGACCCATTTTTCTTCGCGAAGCTTGCCGAGAGGAGCAGAAAACAGTTTTGAAGAAAACAGAGGCCGAACAGCGGCCATTAAATGTTGATTTAACACACATCACGTCAGAGCAGCATCGGTTTATTGCCAAAGAGTATCAGAGGAAGAAGAAGAGCCAAAGAGTATCAGCCGAAGATTTTTTTATGGGCTCGAAGCACCTGTACATTAATAAGTCCCTCAGAAAAGTCAAGTCAGGAGGCGTAAGCCCATCCTTGCCCTCAAATCACAATTAAGGCATTCAAGGCCACCAAACAGCAGAGATACAGAAACCCATACACATTTATTTCAGAAAACACTGCATCAAGCCACCGAGGACATCATTTACTCAGTTTTGATACGGCGGCCCTCAACGCAGCCAAAGATATTTTCATGCATTTATTTCAGATATGATTAGGTCAAATTAATCATTCTTTAGGACCTGTTTAGGTCAAGATGTAATAAAAGAAGCTGTAGAGCGTTTTTTTTTCCTATATATACCGCCCTCTACATTGTTACAAAGGTTGGTAAATTGAGAATTTTCACTAGAGACTCGCATTGTATACCTGAGTTTTTTCTATAATCAAAGATTGCTGAAAGCTTGGAGGGCAAACTGTCTGTTGTAAATGAATGTTTTTGAAGATCTGAAGATGGAATTCTTGTGCTGCAGTCTGAAGCAATAAGTGCATCTTACCTCTGTTTATTGTTTACCACTATCTAAATAGCAGAAAGAAAGAATAGCTTAGAATTTGTTTAAGTACACTCTATGCTCAATTCTGCTGTTTCTTTATGTTTTCCTCTGAATGTATTGGTTATGAATGTGAATTCCCCCGGGCTCATATTTACCCCGATTCACCTGTGTTTGCCAATTATCTAGGGATTCCTTACTGCCCCTAGGTAGAGCTCTGTTACCCCCGTCTGCTAAGCTGATTGAGAGATTCTTAACTGCCTCTCATTACTTAGCATTCTTTCCATCATTAATACCTGAAACATTGTTTCATGCGCAACTATCTTGCTCCATGTTCCTTATTGTGACTGAAGAAGTGCACCAGCAGTTCCCCTCCTCGACTCCACGCCCAATGGTTTGAAACGTTCAGACTATGCCTTGCCTCTATCTGAAAACATCAATTTTCCCACCAAAAACAAAACAAAAACCCTCTGAACTCAAAACCTAGCCTAAAATCCTTTTCAACAAAGTTAAATCTGAAAGAGAGAGCCCTCTCTGATTGCAGGTTGGCTAGAACCTGCAGTCCAAAGTTGGTCTGTGGTTACCTCGGCCGTATCCTTTTCCGGAGCTTAAGGACAACCTGAGTGATAACACTTACAACATATTTTATTTCATACACGTTACGTAATGAGTGACTACCATCTAGGATGTTTTATAAACTTACTACCATATGATATAGGTTGGAGGTTGGGTTGTTTGGAGTTGTTTTTGCAAGATGAGGAGGACGGAAGGAGCATTGAACGTGCTTTTCAAAGTGGGCCATCCAAGCCTCCAACTTCTCTACTTTCTCAGATAACATATTTTGGCATCGCCAGACCACCACTACGCGCTCGCATACATGGTGTTGGAAATAGTACATTTTGTTCAAAGTGGCAATGAGCTCTACATGCTCCTCCCGCCTCACCCACTTAGAGGTTTCCAATCATTCAAGTACTTAATCAAAAACCACCTGACCATAATGACTCACCCTACTGCCACCGTGACTGCTAGAGGCCCCCCGTCCCAAGCGACCTGCATTAATACCACCCTGCACAAAGCTAGTTGCCACCATTTCCATTTGTGAGGGAGACGCACCACCCCCCGGGCTTCCAAAATTGGGCTTAAGTTGCGAAGATGAACGGGCCAAATAGGGAGTCAGACACATTATGACCGACCCTACACCATTGGGATGAGTTGAAGCTGACCAGCGGGTGACTTCAAATGTCACCGAGAAGAAACGCCCCACCCTTGTGGCTGGGACCACAATCAACCAACCCAGGATGAACACAAAGAAGCACAATTTCAAACCAGCAACAAGGACTTGGATTTGCAATTCATAGTCCCTCTCCCTAAATAGGACCCCCACTAACCAAACCATCCAAAATCCAGCACACACGCTCCATAGACATCGCCTGACCTTGCAGAACCTCGAGAGGGGACCATGTAAGGCAACGAGCCAAATTTCACTCTAGCGCATAGGGGATGCCACCAGACCCCAGCAGGACCAACAAAACAAAACCAGAGCCAGAAGGTTGAATCCTTCCCTGTGCGTGATGACCATAAATCGAATATCAAGCTGGCAATTAAAAATAATGCACACTTGTAAGCGGAGGATGGGATGCCGACGACGAAGACAACACCTCTCCGAGACAGGGTGTCATCAGAAACAGTGGCTCCCTCACTCAAAGCTCAACTGCATTTACCATAACAAGACCAAACCCAAAATGTCTGATAGCAAACCTCGCCACCCTCCATAAATTGTCGACGAATGCCACCTCCCACGAGTTTCAAGACTGATTGAGGTCTCACACATGTTACATTACCATCTCCCATACACAAGGTGCATTGAGAGGACGGGGAGGTCGGTCACTGCACCTTTGACCATGTGGTATTCATGAATACCCACATGTTACCTCGATATCATCATTGGCTTGGTTAATCAACCCCATCAGAGAAAATATTTAATATTGTTATTATTAAAGAGGAGGTTGAATTCTAACCATGAGTTTCAACACTGATTGAAGTCTCACACAAGTTACATTACCATCTCCCGTACACAAGGTGCATTGAGAGGACGGGGTGGTCGGTCCTCATGCCTTTGGTCCTCGCGCCTTCGGTCAACGTATATTATTAAATTATTATGTTGAATGTATAATATATTTGCCTAGCTATATGACTTTTCCCCATCTTAATTAAAAAAATATAGCTTCGACATATCTTGATTAAAATCTTTATTTCTGCAGAGAAATATCAAATTGTCTATATATTGGAATTACAAGTTAAGAGGGAAACATATGTTAAATGGCGAGTGACTAAATAAGATTTAATATAAATATTATATTTACAAGATATTACATACAAGTTGCACAATGAGTGACTGTAATCCATTCCACGTACGATATCTAAGAAAATATACTTTTAAATTTATCATCAAGTGACGTTTTCATGGTGGGTTCATCCCATTGAATTGCATCCCACCATTCTCTCTCTCCTTCTATTTTCTCTAGACACTTCAACTTATCCCATGCCCCACACAATCTCTTCAATTTCGGACATCCATGTACCTGTAGAAACTTAAGCATGGGGGGTAATGGTCCCAACCCTCCACTTCCACTTGCTGCCCCCATGGGCCCCACACACTCCAACGACTCTAAATACCAAAGACTCAACTCCTGTAGCTTTGGAAAACCCATCCCCAACTCCAACGCCTCCAACGTAGAGCAACCCTCTATCCATAGTGTTCTCAGACATGGCAACTCCACGAGGAGATCTTTCAGCTGGTTACATCCATTTAGCCAAAGGTGTGCGAGCTTTCGGAATTGCGTAACCCAACCAGGCAGCCGCTCCACATCACATCTGAAAAGAGAGAAACTTTCCAGATGTTTCATCCCCTGCATATCCTGGGGAAGGTAATCTTGACCCTCAAAGTACAAAGATAAACGTCTCATCTTTGACCAATTTCCCATAACTCCCTCCTTAACTGCCGATTTTATTTCGACTTCCAAAACCTTGAGACTGCTCAAACTTTGGAGATCTTCCCATGCCTCCTCCTCCTCTAAATCCAATACAATCATCGGGCTAAACTGCAATCTCTCTAGTGAAACAAATTCCGAGATACCACACGGAAGATGCTCCAATCTTAAGCAAACCCTTATGTCTAGGGCCCTCAAATGATTGAGTTCACTTATCCTCTCCGGAAGGCACCTTAAATGAACACATTGACTAACATTCAAGAATTGGAGCTCCTTCAGATCGCCAATGCTTTCTGGCAATTCCCTGATGCCCATGAGTTGTAGTTGGAGGGAGGAAAGATGTTTCAGATTTCTGATACTGGGCAGAAGAGACTTTATTCCTGTCATACTAAGATTAAGCACCCTCAATGAGGGCAACTCGTTCAGGAAGCTTCTAGGAATTTCTTTAATACCAGGATTCTCCCTTAACAACAGAACTAAGAGGGACGAACATCGAAAGGTTGTGGGCAGGGAGCGTAGAGCATTCCTCATCAATGACATTCTTGCACAGCCGTTGGTGTCTGTCTCAGAGGGAAAATGACTCACGCCCTGCCCTGCTTTAAAAAAACACATCTGCTCCTTCTGGTCAATGAGAATCACCAGATCACGAATGACATCGTGTATTTTAACAGACTCAACCCTTCCCACATTATCCATCTCTACCACCTTAATCAAACAACGATCTTGGAGGAAGTCGATAAAACTGTGCGCAGTATCAAGCAAATAGCTCTCTCCACTACTGTTCACCAGGTCTTCTGCGATCCACATGTCTATGACCTTTTCACAGTAGATTTCTATGTCTTCGGGATATGCTGCAAAGTACACAAAACACGTCTTCAAATAATCTGGCAGAACATCGTAACTCCATTTCAAATGTCGGAATACTTTCTCGTCCATTTCTTCGTGCAGCGCATAAAACATCTTATCAATGGTTTGCATCTGGAGTAGAGCATGTTCCCACTCATGTGGATAAACTTTATCTGCCATTACAGCGGCAACTACATTTATAGCGAGAGGCAAACCTTTGCATTCTCCTGCTATTTGTCTTGCAATGCCTTCTATTCCCTGTGGAGCATTTGCTCGCTTAGAAAATATCCGCCAGCCCTCCTCTTCCAACAGAGGTACCACTTTTATTGGATCTTTGGCTCCCATACTGGTACATACTCGTTTATTTCGAGTAGTTAAAACAACTTTAGAACCAGTGTCATTCATTGACACTCCTAGGCTTTGCAGCTCAAGAGTCTTCCACAAGTCATCTAGGAGAAGAAGAAATCTTTTATTCTTTAAATAAGACCATATCCTATGCTTTCGCCCTTCCAAATCAGATTTGTCAGCGAATTTTTTCTGTAAGTTTAATCTACTGGCTATGCAATCTTGCATCTTTGAGATATCGCAATCTTTGGAAACTGTTACCCAAATGATGGGATCAAAAGAACTCCGTACCTTGAGGCTATTGTTGATGGTCTGAAGTAGCGAAGTCTTACCGACACCCCCCATGCCATAAACACCAATAATTCGGGTGTTGCTATCTTCTGTCAACCTCTCCTCAACCTCCGACTGTAAAGATTTTATTGCATTTCCTACAAAACCAGCTTCGGGGGTCAAAATTTGCAACTGGGCAGGCAGATTAGAATCCCTATATTCCTCGATTGGAGGAAAATCAGAATCCTTCTCTGAGTGGAGCTGAGCAACAGTTACTTTCCAATCTCTGATATCTTTGTTGATTCTGTAGAGGCCTAAGTAGTTAGGACACCAACTTAGGCACCTTCTGTGTTGCTCGTAATCTGTGCGAATAGATTATGAACTTTCAATGGCCTCGCCCGCCTTATCCAGCCAAGCTTTCACTACTCTTTTAGGGTTCATTTGTACTTGAGTGAGCTCCACATTTATATCATGCCTTAGATTGTTCAGACGCTCAACTTCATGCTCCATGTCGCGGAAAGATTGAGGCAAAGAGATGACCAATTTCACCTCTTGAACAACCTTTTTCAAGAGGCTGGGCAAAACATTGGCTGCAGCCCCACTCCCAATATCTAAGCAGTAGGCCATTGCATTCACAAGAGTGAGAAAGCGCAAGGTCTTCCAAATGAGAGGCGCTCAAGATTTCTCTTCCCACTGCAAAAGCACTAACAATATTCAGATCTTTCTGCTCTCAAATTGCAGTGAATGCATCCATGAAGTAGCAAGCAAGCATGAGTATTTATTTATTTTCTCCTGTCCATTCCTACTCAATAGCTCGGAAGCAGCAACTCAACTTGACTTTAGGTGGGTGGAAGCAAGCCATTTGTCCCCTCCAAAATGGCCCCACCTTGTTCTTCTTTTCACTATTTACAGTGGCCCTACTTAAGAGGAGGTTTGGATACCCTCAATCTCTATAGTACCATTTCTATTTCGATTCCAACGTAATTTTGATGAGAATCAATTCTAGGCTTTATTACAGAAATTCGTATTGCAGAGATGGGAGGAACCTTTACAGATGGCTTCCATATCATGGGCTTCAAAGAAGCTTGCAATAGCAACACAGCTGCTAGGCCTTGCTGAGTCTCTTCTCCACTTTTTCCACTTACTCTAATTTACACGAACCCATATATGAACCCATGCATGAACCTACTAACACATTTCTCTCTCTGTCGACCTTTCATGGCTTCCTCGTCTTACACAGTTTGACGACCCTTCTGTGCGTTGGTGAACCTCTGGCGAACTTTTGGCGAACCTCAATATATAGTAACTCAAATGGATACTACCTCAACAACTCATTTATAATGCACAAGTACTCAGATGCGGAAACAAGATAACACTATTTTATATTAATTCAGAAATGGATTACAATGGATTACAATATGTTCAATCCTGAGATAGACTGTGTTCGCTTTTACTAGACTTTTTCTACTCAACAAAGAGATAGCTTACTGGAGGCTACCTGGCAAGATCACAGACTCAGTCTTTAAACAATCAACACTCATATAGACAGACTCTCTAAAGATCTGGCCACTTTAGGTTCTCACCTGTGCCGAACACACAGATGCGCAGGCTTCTCAGATCACCTAAGACTTTGAGATCTCTTCGTGATGCAAACAAATCAGATCGAAGTCCACAATTGCAGAGCAGGAAAATACCTCGACTCTAAAAATCTTCTCACTCCGAATGCCTCTTATGAGCCTTACCCCTTTCTTATATAGGAAAAGGAGGGGACAATCATCCGACCATCGGGCAAACAAACTTAGTACGAAATATTCTGTCAATCCATGAGATGTGGCTCAAAGCACACCAAAAGTCGGAGAAGTGCTCCGAGTCTCATGAGGAAATAATCTTTGTACTATATTTATATAGTGAAAGCATAAACTTTACATAGTGGATGCTTTTTGAACAGTAAAGCCCACTAGAAACTTGGTCACATTCAGTCCGTGACTAGACATCATAATTACATTGTAGATACTTTTCGGAAAAGCCCACGAGAACCACTTATATATTGGGACTACTAAGAAGTGTATTCCCTGGAAAACGGATTCTAGGATATATGATCCCATCCCATGCTTTAGTATAAATTCGTTGGACGATCATGGGTTTATTGAGTACATATTGATGTTTTATTTTTGTCATGACTAGCCATTCATCATGCCTAGCCATGAATTATTGTAAGGTTGCATAGTTAGGGTACTGAAATAAATCTCTGACCCTTTTACATGGTATATGGAAACATTCTAAAATATTTCTTTCAAAACATTTTTCACACTGCATTTGGAAATAACTTTCATAGTAGACTGGATCAATTGTAGTTCTATTTACTCCATAATCTTTCCACCAGTCTCTTAACCATTATGCTTGTTGATTTTTCTGCATGCTTCCTGTGGATCCAAATTTAAGCTTTGTATAATGAGTTTCATCTTTTCCATTGAAATTTAAAATGTCCCACCATAATTTTTTGTATCCAGAGAAATTATAAATGGTATTAGGAAAAATGTGATTTGGATCATTTTTTGGCCAAAGTGCAGTATTATTTCTCATCATTGGCCAGTTTGTATTTCTGATTCTATTAATCGAGAAAAATCTATGAAAGATTTTCCTTCTGTCTCCTCCTTCTGACCATACCATTGCAATGTCATGGAAAGCATATTGTAATGCTTCTTCAGCTTGGTGGGATGCGGCCATACTGCTGTTGTACACCATATCATGTATCCATCGATTTCCTTTCGGAAATACTCTTCTTTCAGGAACAAGATGTAGGATGTCAGTGTGCGGCTGTAAGTCTGCATCTAAAACCTTTGTATTTCTGAGCTGCCATGTAGGTTTCCAATTATTTTTATATTCATCCCAACTTTGATCTTCATTGATTGTTCTCAACACTTCTTGTTGCTGAGCTGGGTCCCATTCTGTCACAATGATCATCACATGTTCTTGATGCTGGTTCTGAATATGTTCTCTACTGAGAAAGTCTGGCAAACAATTTTCATCTCCTTTTATGTGCTCCACTTCAAAATCGAATTTAGCAAAGAGAGCTTGCCATCTTGCGAATTTTTCTTCTCTTGGCTTTTTAATGTCTTTGGTCAAGACTTTTTTGAGAGCTGATGCATCTGTTTTGAGGAGAAATGGCTTATTGACAAGATGTATTTCAAATTTATCTATACAGTTCCATGCTGCCTTCACTTCTTTTTCTATGGTAGAGTAGTTTCTTTCAACAAGATTCCATGTACCTGAAACAAATTGTACAATTTGCTCTTCATTATTTTTATATTGCTTTAGGATGCCCCCCATCCGATGTTACTAGCGTCAGATTCAACAATCTTATATGCTTCATCATCGGAGATGTGCAAAATAGGAAGGGATTTAACCTTGGCTTTTATATTTTTCACTGCTCTGGTGTGTGCTTCAGTCCAAGGTTCTGGATTCTTTCTAAGACGCTGATTCAACAAACTTCTATCTTTAGCACAATCTCTGTAGAAATTGCTAACATAGTTTAAGCATCCAAGGAACCTTTGGAGCTGCGTCTTATCTGTAATAACATCTGGAAATTTACTGGTAAATTCCAGAGCATGTTTTTGCAGAGAGATTTGGCCATTAAAAATTGTATGACCAAGAAAGTTAATTGAAGTTTGAAAGACTTCAATTTTATTTTTGCTGAGAACAAGACCATTTCTTTTAATGGTATTTACAAAAATCTCTATGTGCTGAAAATGGTCTTGGACATTCTTTGAGAATATAAGAATATTATCAATATATACAATTAACCAGTCAAAGAAGGGTTTAAAAATGGAATCCATCACCTTTTTAAATATGGATGGTGCATGTTTGAGACCAAAAGGCATCACGTTCCACTCATAGTGCCCTGCTGGCACACTGAAGGCAGTCTTGAATTTATCTTTTTTCTGAAATTGCAACTTGCCAAAACCCTGACTTTAGATCAAATTTGGAGAATATTTTAGCTCCTGCAATTTTGCTGATAAGATCTCCTTTATGATGGATTGGGTAAGTGTTGTCAGCTAAAACAGAGTTCAAAGGTTTATAATTTATTAGCAGTCTTGGGATTCCTCTGACTTGTTCGACCCTTTTATTTACATAGAACCCATAGCAGTTCCAAGGGCTATCAGATTATTTGATTAGCTTCTTCTCTAGTAGTCTTTGTACCTCCTTTTCATAGAGATCACGGTACACTTTATTCATTGGAATGGCTTTGATTTTGCAGAGCTTTCCTGTATATTCTGCCTTGTATGGTAGTTCTACTGAATACTACTTTCGATGCCAGAAAGCATTAGGTTCTTCAGCACAACATTCCTTTTCAATCTGCTATTTTATCTCAGCAATTTTCTTCTGGTTGGCAGGATGCTTTAACTATTGTGAGACTTGAATTGTAGATTTTAGATCTTTAAGATCTAACAGCTTTGACTCTGCTCTATCCAACTCCTTCATGGCTTGTACCATTGTCGAAACTCTGGGATTTGAAATGTAACGCATCTCAATCCTTCTAGGGGTGCCACTGGATGTTGGAAGTGTGATGAAATATCCACCTTTGTTTTTCTTCAATTTGATAGACCCATGTGGTTCTACTGCAGCCAAAAAGATATTGCCAAGAATACAGTCTACTGGGATATCTTCGACTACAAATTTTAACTTTATACAATGATTATCAAAACAGATTGAAGTCTTGGGTATTTCATATTTAAGTGTTTTGTCACCCAATCCAATCACCTTTCTTTCTTCAGATGTCCAGTATTTAGTTGGGACAACTTTGGTGTTTAAAATATTAACATCTGCTCCTGAATCTATAAGAGAAGTTAGACTAAACATTTCACCTTGAATACATATGTTAACCTGTACATGGTGTTGTTGATACTCTATTGCAAGTATCCTCATTTCCTGAAAACCAGCAGTGGGATCCCTTTTTCCCTCAAATATCTGGATATTTGAACCATGGAAGTCTGGTGGATCAAATTCATCTAGTGGATCTACTGCATCCTTTTGTTTTCCTTTTTCTAACCTTTCAACCTGAATCTTTAATGCAGAAATTTTAGATTTAAGGTTATGAATTTCTTTACTTACCTCCCCCAAGGTAAGTGCATGAACCTTATCTTGCTGTTTTTGCCGTTGAAAAGATTTTTCATTGCGATCATAGGAGGCATCAATGAATAAGGGCTTCTTTGAAGATACTTTACTCTGGCTGGAAGATTTTAGCTGGTCCATGAACGCTTCAGTAAGACGGTTTTTCATCTCACCGTCTTCCATTGCTCTTATTTGTGACAAAATCTTGATTTCTTCTTCTTCTGTCTGGGCCATTAAGACATTTTCTTTTTATTTGATTTCTGGTTCATCATTAGAAGAATCACCAAAAGAGTCAGAATCTGTGTTTGAGTAATTACATTGGCATTCTTTAGAATCTAAGCAGTTACAAGCCTGAGTGTGAAGATTCAATTCCTCATATTCTTCTTCTGATGTATAAATAGAACTGGAACTAGAGTGTCCAGCGGAAGAATAAAGTAATTGTTGTTGCTGAATCAGAGGACGATCTCTGATTACTACATTTTAACATTGCTCTGTTTTATGTGTTCTAGACCCACATCTCATGCAAAACATTGGGGTCTCTGGTTTTTCTGTTTTTACATTCTTTTTCTGTGATAGAGGTTGAGATTTCTTTCGTCTATTTTTCTTGGACTCTTCTCCTACTGGACATCTATTTGCAATGTGTCCAGTTTACCCCAAAGCTAGAATGTTAATTTGTTCCATTGTTATTGCTTAGCACTATGTAGATGGATATCTGATGGCTTGTAGTAGTGAGTTCTAGGGACATACCTGTAATATCCCTTTCTTTGTTGCTTTCTAGGCCTAGAAGATAGGCCTTTTTTCTTGTAATGGTGCTTGGTGGTATTTTTCATTTCTTCTCTAGCTCTTCTCTTAATATTTCTTTTTCTGACTAATGGATCATCAATAGATAATCCATATCTACTGCAAATAGATTTACTGTTTGGAATTTTAGACAATTTTTCAAGAGATTTGTTAACTTTTGTGCTAGTGCATAAGCCAACCAAAGCTTTTGTTATATTAGAATAAATCTATCCCCATGTATAAGATTCAAATGGCATTTAAAAATTTTCTTGCAGGCGAATATAATCAACAAACCTTGAAGGTAAGGCTGCTAAATATACCTACTTCCAGAGGAGGTTCTTTGAATCTTTTACCTCATAAATGCGTTGCATCCAATCTCGATGGAAATCTTCAAACTGGGACATCTTGTTGCGCTTTAAGTTAATTAGGATGACTTCATGTTTATCAGCCATTTCTGCTTCTAATTCACACTAGTGCTCTACAATCATGGAGGTTAATTCTCCAATCATGTTATTCTGAACAATCCCATCAGAATTTTGTATATTATTTCCTTGCTCATCTTTGAGCAATCGTTCTTCCATTTTGGCTACTAGATCTGGAGAGGACTCAGTCTCCCACCACCGTAATAATGTCTCGGTGAAGCATTGTATTATTGTTTTACAGGCTTCTACTTCATTTTTCCCTCTCAAACACTTGAGCTGATATTCAGTGAACATCATGTCCACCATTTTCCTGATTTGACCAACACTAAGGTTGTCAATGTTCCATTCTTTGTGAGAGTCGGGAAAGAATGTGCGGGAATCTGGAGGTTTACCTTTGCCTCTTAAATCTGGAGCAGAATATTTGTTGTACTAGCTTTCAAAGGGCTCGTATATAGGAAGTACTTCTGCTTCCTTTTCTTCTTCTTTGAACAGAGATGCCAAAGAGATGTGTTCCTCTGAACTAGAGGCCTCAGTTTTTCTTTCTGTGTAGGTGCAACTTCTTTAGGAAATAGATGGGGAAACCTGTCAACAGGTTTGACAAGATCTTGTATTTTTCCACTTCTTTTGTACAAAAAGGAGGATGGAACTGGTTTATCTTCTTTTGATAAAGACATTTTATCAACTTTTCCTACCAGTTCATTTATTTTTCCTGAAGTAGAATCAATGTGTTCTAGAATGGCTTTAGCAAAACTCTAGCCTTCTCCTAAGACTATTCCTCTGTAAGAGGGGAATGTGGTAGGAGTTTCAACTTTGCTGCCATCTAATGTTGAATAGTAGTGTTTAGATTATGTGGCTGCAGTGCTATCAATCATCATCACTGTTTCTGATTGTTTCTTCTAGATCCATGAATAGAACGAAATCCAGGTATTGGTTTCTTCCATGAACTGTTTCCAATCTTGGGACAATCTTATCTTTTCTTCAATTGAATGACTTAAACCAAATTCTTCAGCCTTTGGATGAGTAAAGATATCCCAATTTAACATAGCCTTTATCCATTGAGCACCAATTTTGTGTTTTGGATAGCGATTCATCAAAGTAAAAATTTTTTGCATTTCCATGACTGCAGGCTTCTTACAGTGATTTGGTATTTTACCAAATCTTGAATCTGGTATTAAACCATTTGCTTGCTCTAAGTATCCTAGCCCATATCTAGGCTTTGCTGGCCTCATGGTGCTAAATATTGATGTTAATCTTGGATCTTCATTTTCTAAAGTGGTTATTTCATGCATCATCAAAATATGCTCAGACTCATGGGGAAATGGTATGTCTGAACATTTAGGGTTTGCACAAGGATTTACAGAAGTAGAAGTTGGAGCTTCTCCCGTCCTAGGATGATGATTCTCATGCATGACCATTTTAGCAAGATGGTTAAGATTTACAGAGCAATGGCATTCTGGACATTTTACTTCAAGTGAGGAAAAATTTACTATCTGTGCGAACTCAAATAATGAAATATGTTTACAAGAATTTGAACTGGAGCTAGAGCAAGCTGTATCTACAAACTCAGGATTTCTGTATAATGGTGAACTTCTGCCCATGTGATCTATTATTTGCCTATCAATAGTTGATCTTCGAGGGAAGGAAAGAATAGCAGAGGAGGGTTCTTCTCTGATATCAGCAGAAGTGATTTTCTTTATGGCAGGAGGCTTGGGATTAGATACCACCCAGTGTTCTGGGAAAGTAAGGTCTTCCCATCTTATAGTTTGGTGTTCAATATTTTGATTTCGAGAATCTGTTAACACAACTACACTTGCTTTTGACTCTTTGTTGGGGGCATGTAAGTCTACATGATAGAGGGTATTTGTATGACAAAAGCAACCTCTAGTTTGTATAGCAACATTGTGTCTCTTTTTGGCCATGTCAAATCCAGTTGTCTGGATTTGCATCTGAAGCATATTTTCAATTGTTTCATCGAAAACATATACAGAGAAATTAGGATAGCAATCAAAATAGACAGGGCCATTGGACGGGGAGCTACAATTCCACCTATCAATGAGTCAGTGTATTTATTATGGGTCAAATCTCGAACAGTGGCCAAGACAAATGTGTTTAGACCCTGATGCATTAAAGCATGAATCCCAATGTGTATACATCCCAGATGAAGATACTAAGTTTTTAATCTTTTTGCCTCGGCCTGAAGTTGTTTAGAATTCAGAAGAGGAATAGATTGGACAAAATCGGAGTTTTCTTGAATTTGGCTTATAGATTCCTTAATAGAAATTCTAGTTGCACCTTTTAAATGAAAAGCAGACAGATCTGAGTAAACTTCAGATGCATTTATTCTGGGTAACTGCCATCTAGTAGAGCGCTGTGTTTCTTCATACTCTAACTCAGCAGAATTTAGAATTAGACTAGATGCAGATGCAAACATATCCCTAAGGGGATTTTCTTGAACAAATGACTCTCTTTCTTCTATTTCACAGAAAGAAATAGACTTTCTGAAAGATTCCATTTGAATATAGAGTGTTGTTGAGTACTAACCGTTGAACCAGACGTTACTGGCTCTGATACCATAATACTAATTTACACAAGGGCTTCAAAGAAGCTTGCAGGGGCTTAAAATAATGACTCCATGAAAAGAAATATGGAATATTTAACCCCATGCAATTTTAAACAATGAATGTCATTTATTCTTCCCATAATTTTATTAAACCCTTTATACTTTAATATTTACATGTAAGGTTTTTTCATTCTTCCCGTAATTTCATTAAACCCTTTATACTTTAATATTTACACTTCGGTTTTTTTTATTCTTATGGATGTTCTTACAATTCTTTATTTTATATTAATAAAAATTTAATAGTATCACTTTTTAAAAATAATGTGTAAACAAAGATTATTTGTTATTTTCAATTCTATGGATCAAATTTAATCTCTAATCAAATATAATTCTACATTTTAATATTCTAAAGTTGTGAAAAACGAATTCTAATTCTATTTTTAAATGTTATATATTCTTTTCTCACAAGGAATTTTAGATGTTATATATTCTTTTCTTTCATCTTTCTTAGAAGATCTTAGATGTTATATATTCTTTTCTTTCATCTTCCTGAGAAGATACAAATAAATTTATTAATTTTATTTTTATTTTTAAATGTTATATATTTTTTTCATCTTTTTAAGAAGAGAAAATTAAATTTATTATTTGATCTTGATTTAAATTTATTTTGTTTTCTAATTTATTTAGTAAAATTTTAATAATATTAAGTGAAGTTGACTATACAACTCTATAATAAACGGATTAGTTGTGATTAATACTTAGGATTTAGTGAAATGGATTATACAACTCCATAATAAACAAGTTAGTTGTCATTAATACTTGGGATATAATCATAAATATATATGAGTTTTTCTATGCAAATAATCCTAAACAGATATAACTCGTTAGTTGTGATTAATACTTGGGATTTAGTGAAATGGATTATACAACTCCATAATAAACGGGTTAGTTGTGATTAATACTTGAGATATAATCACTGTTGTAAACTATGACACAATAGGTCACTGTTACAGACTATGATTTGAACGCAAGGTAAGGACCTATAATTTGTTATCAAGATATACTTGAAAGGCTCAATATATTAGATAACTAGTGGTTGTATGCAATAGATTATTAGTTTCAAGAAGTTAAGGAGGGTTACATTGTAGAGTTTGTTATTAATTATAGTTGACCTCTTTTAGCATTAATGAGAGGTATTTTAGGATGAGGCCAATAGGAATATTTCTCAAAGTAATCCTATTATGGAATAAGATTTTGTTTTTGTACAAAGGGTTGATGTAGATGATATCAAGCACAATGGAAACATAAGCCCTTAGAAAGGGGGGCTTGATGAAAGAGGAAGGGAAGATGAAATAGATCGTAAAAAAAGGATCTAAAGGAGTGAAATAAAGTTGTGACAAGGAGATATGAATGCAAGAACGTATTATGCAAAACAATTTGGAAGCTATAGATGGATACTTTAAAGAAAATGAGAGAGGACATACTAGGTAGTAGTATGGAGAGAGAGAGAGAGAGAGAGAGAGAGAGAGAGAGAGAGAGAGAGAGAGAGAGAGATGGTATGCCTAAGTATGCAAAGGAAAGAGAGGAACTAGAGGTATGTGTAAAGAGAAGAGAGGCACTAGAAGATATACGATGATAATTTATGATAGAGTTGAAGTAGAAGATGTCAATCCCTAATGGAAGGTTAATGATGAGAATGATTTTGAGGAACATGTGACTCATGATTTACAAAAAAAGTATTCCCTAAGTTAAGTGAAGGATGATTCCACTGAAAGTGATGATACTTTAGCAATTGTAGAACTATTGGAGAAAATGAAGATCAAAGAATTCTCTAGATACATTGAAGAAGAAATTAGAGACAATGGATTTGAACAAACCCCTTTAGAACCATCCCCTGCATGTACTCTAAAAAAAATGATAATTTTTTGATAAGTATAGAAGTTAGAAATATAAACGAGCAAAGAATAGGAATAGTAACAAATAATACAGGTGGAGCAATGACAAGTAATTTCAATATTTCAATGGAAAGAACAACAATTGATACAATTATTAGGCCCCTATTATAGACATATTTGGGCACATCAACCCCAAACTTATATGTTGATAAACTAGGGCTCATCAACCCCCAAAAGAGTTTTTTCATACCCTAAAGGAACATAATCATATAAATACATCATTCCCCAAAAGCTCCATTTGAGAAACCATCCAGAAATAGCCTAAATTGGACCATACTAACTGCTTCACTAGCAAAGTGCGATGCATACTAACTGCTCCACTGCCAGGGTGCGATGCATACTGATTAGGCCTTCTATAGGGTGTGATGGGCGAGGATGGACAAATGTCTGGGACAGTTTTCTAAGTGGATGCTCTTAGAATCTTCTAGAAACTTCCCCTCTGCCACTTGCCTCTCTGAATTCGCCCAAGGATGAGTAAGAGATCTAAACTTTAGTTATCTCTTCTCTTATGGAACCAAGTGTAACAAGTGGAATGACACTAATCAAACCCCATGGATGACTCACACCCTTGCAAACATCTATAAATGGATCCATCATTCAAGAGATCCAGAGGCTGGAAGGTGGTGAATTGTAAGTAAGTGCTGATAGTTTGTAATTGAAGAAAGAGCATTGTATTGTTGGAGTGATCTTGCTATTTCATGAGGTGAAGAAGGATTGAAGCTGGGAGGATGATGCTGGATCAGACAACTGGGTTGTAATTCTCCCTTCTATCAATAAAGTTCTTCAAGTTTTCTTCCATATGATTGTGCAATTGTGAATGTTATTATTTGTGAATGCTATCATATGTTCATTATGTATATGATTATGTAGTGTTTATGTTGCAATATATCACTATGCTTTGACGGTTCTTTGTTGTTGTACATGTGCAGGTACTCTCAAAGCGTGTTAAGTACGGGGAGGAGTTGCGGGTTCTATCAAAGGAGAGAGAGAGCAAGCAAAGGATCAAATGAAAGTTCTAGGTTGGTTCCTTTATCTTTCTCTTATCTGTTACACATAGAAGAAATTGTTGAATAGCTTTAAACTGTTGTTTCTAGGGTAGCTGCCAAACCTAGAGGGCTAGCATTCTTTAGGAATACTAGTTTTCCTAGAAACAAAATGGCGACTCTATTGGGGAATGAATAGATGTTTGTTTGTTGTTATTGTTTGTTTTATGTTCAATTTGATAAACTATAGATAGAGTCTGAAGTCAACCAGGTAGCTTTCGAACTGCTCTTGCTTTGCAATTGCATAGTAGATGAATGTTGCTTCAGTCAATCTCTGGTTTAGTTTATGAATTAAAAATTTGACTTGGAAGCACATCTAGATGCCCTTTTGGTAGCTCAATAACCTCTCAAGACATTCCATCATACTTTGCTTATCATTGTTCATCAAAACCCAACTTAACTCATTGAAAACAACTCCACATTTGAGCCAAAACCCATTTCAGTTGCGTTCCTTGGGCCATCACGCTATTTTTCACTGTGACTCAGTATACATAGCACCTCCCGAGTGTAGAAAGTGCGATCCATCTCAATTTCTGTGAAGCCTAAGTGCGATGATTGATTGAAATCTTTTTCCATCTAGAAATTGAAGGATTTTGACCTGTTTTTAGTTTTGTTTGGTTGTTTTGCTGCAAATGAACAGTGCCTCTTTACTGAAGCTTACTTGCATCACTTAGATTAGCCTCAATTACATTAGGATTAGTGAATTTTTTTTGTGTATTTTTTCATCATTTACAATCCTTTTTCGAAAAGTTGTTTTAGTCGATTTGTCGCTTTGGTACAAAAAGTGTTGTAATTGTCGTTTTTTGTTGAAAAGAGAAGTGTCGTAAATTCTTCCTTCCCTTGATAATCGATTGAACTTTTCTTGATGCATTTGATTTGATTTGTTTACATTCAAAGTGTCAAAAGCATTTTGTTCAAAATTGAAAGTGTCATTTTTTAGTCTTCCTTTCTCTTTTGAAGAAGAAATTGTCGAAAATGTCATTTTGAGTGAAATATTTCAGATCTTTGTTGCATTTAGTTTTCCTTTTGGCATCTTTCACATTAAGGAGAGCGAAAAAAAATACATGCATTTTCATTTAGCATTTTTTGATTTGTGTACGAAAATATGATTTAGGGAAATGCACTAGTGTGTGCTCTTTGCTCTTTTCTTAAAAGCACTGTTATCTTCTTTCCCTAGTAGCTAGGATTTTCATTGCTGAAATAAACAAAGATTGTTTATCATTGTAGATTGCATCTTAGGAATTTCAGATCATCATCACGTGCTGAACCATTGAAAGGAAAACTCTAAACAATATCAACTTTAAAATGAATTTCAATGAACCTAACAACGCTTTGGAACTTAACGCAACATATCTAAAGGTCTAGGCTAGTGACGTGTTCCAGCGTTGTTAAAACTAGTGGCTATCATTTTCATTAAAGGTTGGGTGATTCATCCTCCTTTATATGACAAGTGCTAGCTCGGACTTGTGCTCCCTGTACCGTTGCATATATATTGGGAGACCACAATATGCTTAAATCCTTTATCCATAGGAAACTGAGTCTGCGCCTTATTGATCGCAATGCACTGAACACAACATTCAGGAAGATTGACTGTCATACATAAGTCCTTGGTAATTTCTTTTTAATTTATCACCAAGGTGTATATTGCAATTTTGCGATTGGTTTGGTAATCCCTCTGTCTAGATTTTCCAGAGTAGTCACTTTCGTTCCTTTTCGACTCCTTAAAAGAAAAGGTCCATTTGAGCACTTGTCCTTTCAGGCTCATTAAAAATTGAAGGAGACTAGAGTCATCTTTAGCTTTTTCTTGACTCTTTAAAATTGAAAAAGCAAAGTTGCATCTAAGTGTTGTTAAAATTAATTGATTGTGAATAACATTCCTATTCCTTAGTTGATCTTAGGTTGAAACATATGGCGACAAATCCAGAGTCCATCGATTAAGGAATCCCTTTTGATGGGAATCCTAGTCTTTTTCCTTCTTTCGAAAATATTGGTGCTCCTTATATGGCTACATTTTCCCTTCCGGAATTTACCATTGGCTTGCCATTATGGTTGTTTTCAACCTCCTTGGTTCAAAATGTCGTGATTTCTCCGCAATCGAGTACACCTCCAACTGGACAAAATCAACCTCCAGTTGATCCTAATGTTGACCCTTTGCCTTCTTCCTCGTTTCTTTCTCCCTCCCCCTCTTCCTCTTCGCTTGGTGAAAGTATTGGTACTAGTAACCAGGTGGCTAAGAAGAAGAAGAAAGGGAAGAAGAAGAAGAAGAAGCTAATTCAGCAAGGGGGCAACCAAGCAATCATTGCTTTGAATGCAACATCTGATGAAAATCCGTCCCTTAAGCCTCACAAAGTCAAATATCCATGCATAATTTGTGCGAGAGACCATTTTCATAGAAATTTTCCTTACTTTCCTCGGATCTTGAAAGAATGGTCTTCCCGTTCAGACCATCCCGTGTCATCAACCTCTGGAGATCATGTTGGTAACACACCATCAACAAGTGATAGTAAAGTTCATGGACAAAAGGGAAAAATCAACTTTCCATGTAGGTTATGTGAACGTAATCACCCTTTTCACCTTTGTCCCTATTTGGATGAAGCCAAAAGAGTGATGGAGAGCCATCCTGCTTCACCACAACGACTTTCATCTGGTTACAGGAAACTCTCCCTAAATCCTTCACTAGTTGATGAACCGACTGACCAAAATCAACTGTTGGTCAAAACCACTCTCTCTGAAAGTGAATCCAATGAGTCTATACCCGACCCAAATCAATAGGTCGAGGCAAAAGTTGACCTGATTTCACCTTCAGCAAATCGTACCTTTTCCGAAGAGAGTGAAAATGATACCGCTCAAGTTCTTTTTGTTACTTCGGATTCTAACGAGCTTGGGGGCAATCCGCCTGTTCCATCAAGACAGGAGGAAAATCCTCTAGTTCTCGTAACTCAAGGGGTTAATTATCCCGTTTCTATGGTACCCCCTCCAAGTAGTCTAGTCACTTCCTTTGATTGGAATCGATTGGCAGGATCTCGCCTTCCTTCTTATGTGCCTTTCCAGATCATAGTACAAGTTTGTAAAATGATTGTATTTGGCACTGTTATAGACGAAGGTGCATCAGTGAGTATCCTTTCCTCAACTTCTTGGAAAGCACTCGGTTCGCCACTGCTTGTGCCTGTTTCACAGAATTTGTTGGGATTTAATAAAGGAATCAGTTGACTGTTAGGGATCCTTCCTCAGTTACCTATCACTTTGGGAGGAAAAACCATTTATCTGAATGTGATGGTGGTCCCAGGACCTTTAGATTACAATTTACTTCTTGGGCGTGACTATGTTTATCACAATGGAGCTATTGTTTCAACACTCTTTCGAGTGATTTGTTTCCCGCATGAAGGCAGGATTGTCATCGTTGACCAACTTTCATTTCCCAGTCCAAATATGGCTCCTAGTCAACCATCTTCCCTAAATGGTCCTTTTGTACCAATGGTATCATCCCTGCCACGGGTTAATTATGTGGCAACCTGTTCCATACCTACATCGACTGACGATCAATTCAGTGATGTTGTACATTATGTACTACGGGCATTGGAACCAGATCTCTCCTTCATGACCACTTATGAGTTTTAAACAAGGGTCTTTGAGGATAGTTCTTTGTCTTGTGTCAACCTCGTTAAAAAATGAAACAAGTGTCTTCGAGGAGAGTTCCTTGTCTCGTGTCAACCTCGTTAAAAAATGAAACAAGGACCCCTAGAGCAAAGTTCCAAGTCGAGTCCTTGATTAGATCTTGTAAAATCCTAGTTGAGTCTTTCACTTGATCTCGTAAAAGAACCTTCATTCCACCCACCTGATAGCCATGAGTAGTCTACTTAGGTGAATGTAATGAAGCTTGGGGGGCATGCACCTAGTGGTATAGTTAAATTTCCCTGTAGGTTATGTGAAGTGAATCACCCCATTCACCTTTGTCTATCTGGACGAAGCCAAATAGGTGTTGGATAACCATCTTGCTTCACCGCAGTGACTTCCATCTGGTTACAAAAGACTCTCCTTTTCATCATGGTGGGGGCATGTAAACGAGTCCAAGCATAGTTCCCCCATGGTTCAAGCTTGTCAAAAAATGAACCCATTCTTCAAGCATATCTTTCCGTTTTAACCTTGTAAAAAAATGAAATTGAGTCCAAGCATAGTTCCCCCATGGTTCAAGCTTGTCAAAAAATGAACCCATCCTTCAAGCATATCTTTTTGTTTTAAGCTTGTAAAAAAATGAAACTGAGTCCAAGCATAGTTCCCCCATGGTTCAAGCTTGTCAAAAAATGAACCCATTCTCAGTAATTAACCTTTGTGATTGCCATTCTATCAGCTTTTGTACCTTGGTTGTGTACCTCCCATCACCACCATCCTTTTGGTCGATCATACGCTCTCACTTGGTTGTTTTACCTTTTTGAGGAACAGTTGCAATGAGTGGTCTTATTAGCCAACCTCTTCACAGAATTCAACATGTTTTGAGAAGTTCCGAATTCACCAGGAACCAGTTGCTACCCTAAACACCACTCGTGCCTAAAAACCGAGTCTTCTTTAAACCCTTTTCAGACTCGTTAAATATGAAAAGATTGTCGAGCACTTGTCATTTTTGGCTCGTTAACATGATTGGAAATGTCAAGATTCCTCTTTAAACCCTTTTTAGACTCGTTAAATATGAAAATATTGTCGAGCGCTTATCATTTTCGGCTCGTTAAAGTGATCGGAAATGTCATCCCTTTTGTATTATTTTATCCTTTTTCGGACCAAAGGGATTATTTTCAAAAAAGAACTTATGGAGTTTTCTTTTCGTCCTTTTACAAGCTCTCTAAACTTGAAAAATACCAAGTTATCCTTGTCATTAAACTCGTTAAAACAATAGCGACAAACTTGTCCACTCTAGACGAGACCGAGTTTCACTGTCGCTAGACTCGTTAAAACATAACGACAGGTTGCCCGAAGGGTGAATTATAGAACAAGCATATGTTATCCTCCTCAAGCTTGACAAAAATAAAGAGGTACTGGTCAGCAATTACTGGGGAAAAGGGAAAAACTTGAAGATATTTATGGTAGCAGGTCGCTCTTGAACATGACACTTTCACTTCATCTCCGTGATTGACTTGGGTTGGGTTATTTCGTTCACAGTCATCTCATCGTTGGTCTTTCATACCATCCATCTTTTGGGTTTAACGCTACCGATTCATCTCAGTGTCGCCGACATGTTCAAGAGAAGTAATTCAGTTGAGAAACCACCATCCAGTTAACATCTCATCCACTACAATACCTCCAACCTTCATTTTTTCATGACCGCCATTCTTGAACCTTGTCGTCAATTCATTTTCACCTCCAGAAAATCATTTGCTTCGTTTCGTGTCGTAGATGTGGGAGATATCAAGGCCCTCCTACAACGAGTCACTTCTTGTCGACATCAGCTCATTATCCAAGAAGTTGACTTAGGAACAACCCTTTCAGTGCTTTGAAGCTTGCATACCTCAATGGCAAGTTTCTCACTTCCGGCGACAGGTTGACATCAATGGCCTTCGACCGAAAGATTTTGCGTGGTGTTCGACATCGGATCATATATTCACACCACGTGAATTGTACTGTAGTACCTTGAGGGTCATTATCATTATCGATGATTCCTCTCGCATCCGTTAACAACTCACATTATTGGTTGGTAATCAGGCGATGTCTCTCCATGTTCAACTTCAGAACATCTTTTCACATGGATCAACTTGCACATCGAGCAAATATTGAACGAGTTTTGAAGACCCCGGATCTAGTTTCATCCATCCGGGCTACGATATATTCAGGAAAATAAAAAACATCAAATGTACAAAGGCTTTACACAGATGGTCATCCTAACCGTGGATGATGACTCTACATCTGAAGAATCACCAGTCTGTATCTGCAGACGACTATCTGATCTATGTACATGAAATGGAATTTATAAAGCTGAGCATGGGAATGCCTCCCTCAGCTAGATCATGAAATTATATTATGATGATGTATTTTATTGTAACTTATGTAGGTCACCTTCCAGTTTCGAAACTTCGGATCCTCATTATAAAGCATTTCACCTGACATCAATATTTATGACTTCATGCTTTAGGGGGCAACTGTTATAGACATATTTGGGCACATCAACCCCAAACTTATATGTAGATAAAATAAGGCTCATCAACCCCTAAAAGAGTTGTTTCATACCCTAAAGGAACATAATCATCTGAATACATCATTCCCCAAAAGCTCCATCTGAGAAACCATCCAGAAATAGCCTAAATTGGACCATATTGACTGCTCCATTGGCAAAGTGCGATGCATACTAACTCCTCCACTGCCAGGGTGCGATGCATACTGATTAGACCTCTATAGGGTGCGATGGGTGAGGATGGAAACATGTCCGGGACAGTTTTCTAAGTGGATTCTCTTAGAATCTTCTAGAAACTTCCCTCTGCCACTTGCCTCTCTGAATTCGCCCAAGGATGAGTAAGAGATCTAAACTTTAGTTATCTCTTCTCTTATGGAACCAAGTGTAACAAGTTGAATGACACTAATCAAACCCCATGGACGACTCACACCCTTGCAAACATCTATAAATGGATCCATCATTCAAGAGATCCAGAGGCTGGAAGGTGGTGAATTGTAAGTCAGTGCTGATAGATTGTAATTGAAGAAAGAGCATTGTATTGTTGGAGTGATCTTGCTATTTCATGAGGTGAAGAAGGATTAAAGTTGGGAGGATGATGCTGGGTCAGACAACTGGGTTGTAATTCTCCCTTCTATCAATAAAGTTCTTCAAGTTTTCTTCCATATGATTGTGCAATTGTGAATGTTATTATTTGTGAATGCTATCATATGTTCACTATGTATTTGATTCTATAGTGTTTATGTTTCAATAGATCGCTATACTTTGACGATTCTTTTTTGTTGTACATGTGCAGGTACTCTCCAAGTGTGTTAAGTACGGGGAGGAATTGTGGGTTCTGTCAAAGGAGAGAGAGAGCAAGCAAAGGATCAAGCGAAAGTTCTAGGTTGGTTCCTTTATCTTTCTCTTATCTGTTACACATAGAAGAAATCACTGAATAGATTTAAACTATTGTTTATAGGGTAGCTACCAAACCTAGAGGGCTAGCATTCTTTAGGAATACTAGTTGTCCGAGAAACAGCCCCCCATGTTCCATGGAACTTGGAGGGATGATGCCAAGCAATACTAGTTTGTGTGTTAAGCAATTTAGACCATGAATAAAATCACATATAAAGCACAAAGGATTGTGCATTTAGAAATACCTTTTAAAGATAGAGATATACAATGGTACATGAATGGCGAAATATATCTTCCAGTAGGACAAACCAAAGGTATAAATGAAATAAAGAATGAATTGATGAAAGAATTAAAATAGCCCATGTTTAAAAACTAATGCCTTGTAGAGTTGAAGGAAATAAAACAAAAAGTGGGAGAAAATAATTTAGGACTATGATCAAATATTTAAGGATCTGGTGGAAAAAATGACATTCCAAAGCCAATATGTCTAGCATAGAGAGTGGTTCATTCTAATACTATTCCCGCATATTAGAATTCCCCTTACTCAGCATAAGATATCCACATATGTTGAAGCCTCACATATAGTTACACTCCTTGAATCCATAGGGGATGTGTTCAATCAATCTTACGATTAATGTAGGTTCAAAATCAATTGGATGCCTTAACTAGTCCATTAGGGGAATTTTGAGGTCTAAAATGGGCCTCCTAAGAAAAATATATAGCCAAAATAAACTTTATAATAACCAATAGGATTCAAGATGATGATGTCAACCATAGGGGATGATACACCATTTTTGGAGTAAAAAAAGTAAAAAGATTAAAAAATAATAAAACTAATTTTTCAACTTATCTCCCTAATATTTTACTCAAATTTTGAGTGGTAGTACTCGTTGGATGTAAAATTTAATTCCTCATCCAAGTAGTAACCATGTTTCATACTTTTGATGGACCCTGCTACAAGAAAAATGAGAAAACGTGATCACAATTCATGTTTTTTTATGTATTTCTCATTTTTCGTGTAGCAAAATCCATCAAAAGTATGTAACATGGGCACTCCTTGGATGAGGGATCAAATTATGCATCCAAAGTGTGTTGTCGCTCGAAATTTGAGTAAACCCATAGGGAGATAAGTTGAAAATACGAGTTGAAAAAATAGTTTTCTATTTTTTCCCTCTAAAATTTGATGATGTAATCTAGTCTTATTTTATTATTTCCACTATTATTTTATAATTTCCTTAGGATGCCCATTTTAGACCTCAATATTCCCCTAATGCAACTATAAGATATGCCCAAGTGTAAGGCTAGAAGAGAGAATGTGCCATGTACTTTATGTAGAATAGTATGTCACCATAGAAATGAATATCTAGTGTTGACTAATTAAATTTTGATTGGTGCATCAAATCCTTTCCCAATAAGAACAAAGTGAAATTTGTATGAAATACGCAAGTTGTGGGACACAAGCCACCTCAATGCCCCATGCTATAGAAATACTAGATTAACGTGAACACAACATTTTATGATTTTTGCAAATCTATGTGGCATGATGTAAATAATTTTAAGTCACTACAAGAAGGAGCATATCATTGATACACATAGGGTTCATGGGTCAAATGATAGCATGACCAAGGGAATAGGAGGATACTAAGCACAAGGATGAAGATGATATGGTGAACTATTTACTTTCTTTAATTATGGAAAATTAGTGAAAATTGCACATTATTGTACTAAACCCCACATAGTGTGTGGACATTGCCATGGTATTGGACACAATATTGAATAATTTTCTAAATTGATAGAGAAGTTGGAAGAAAAATGAAGGAGGGTCAACATGGTAAGTTTAAAGCCACAAAGGGAAGAAGATAGTTAAGTAGTTACAATCATTGTATTGACAAGAGGAAGATCAAGGAGTACTAACCTAGATGCAGAAAAAATATTATCAAGTAAGATAATTTATAATAATTTATCCATCACCATCAAAATTTAATCTACCCAAATCAAAGAAATTGCTACATAATGAAATGGAGACCTCATAGAATGCACCAATGTTAGAGAGGGATGCACAAACCATAAGAACAAATATATTGAACTAGAGAGGAAAGTAAATTATTTTCTCAAATGCAAATTACTTAATGATTGGAATGCATCTAGGAAGTTGACAAAGATTCTAATAAGGTGGAAAGTTATGTTAGATGATGACACTCCTATCTTGGCTCCTTTTCCTGAACAACATTATTAAGAACAAGATAAGGACATGTAAGGAATCTAAAATGAAAACAGAGTTAGTAGGTTATGAGATGGAGTATGTTATAATGGATCTACAAATAAACATGAACATTCTTTCACAAAAGTCTTGGGAGTTTATGGGGAGACCAAAGCTAGTTTGGTCACCTATTCAACTAAGATTAGCAAATCTGTATAGGATTTATCCCATCAAGGGGCAGAGGATGTAGAGGTTGACATTGATGGGGAAAAGAAACTGGTTTATTTTGAAATGAATGAAATAATAGATGGAAAGGATCCTTACCCAAATGTTTTGGGAATATATTGGACATTTGATGACAATGCAATTATGAATTTAAAGAAGAAGAAGATGTCTTTGAAATAGATGCACTAAGGGTTGTTGCACATTTGGATCCCATTAAAGGTGAAAGATTCATGTACTCAAACAATGATGAAGTTCAAACTTTAGTTTTGGGAATATATGCAATATTATATCAATAAGAAATAACTACATAAATTCAATTGCAAATGGAGAGTTGAGTTGGAGGATAATATATTCTTTTGATACAAATTATGAAGATGCAATGAATAGATGGTAGGAAAGAGGATATGAGATGTCCAATAGAATATGCACATTAGTTGAGAAATATGTGCGCTAGATTGGAGATGTGTTGCATGGCCCCTTTAGATTTCATGGTATTTGAGGAGTTCATACTAGAAGAAAAAATAATACATTCTTCAGACATGATTGTGAAAGGTACCCTTGCACACTAGTGGGATACACATATAGCTAATTTGGAAAGTTGGGCACATTGACAAATAGAATGCCATTGCGATTTTCAGTTATCTATGATAAATAGAGTTAATGAGTAGATACAAGGACATGGAGGATTGATATGAACATATATGGTTTTGTCAAAAGAGCAGTGTTGAAAATAAAATTTCAAGGAGAAATGAACTCATTTTTTTATCATACATTCAATGTTGTACTAAGGAGTTGGTAGATAGAGAAGGAGATTCCAAGAGAAACCAAGGAGTCAAAGGGATTGAATAAATATTTCTACATGATGTTTAAATTACAACAAAAAACCATGTCTTACCTAATTTGAGGAAAAGGGAAGAAGTCATGCTAGGTAGTAGCAATAACATAGTGGGAGGAGGGGAAAGAGAGGATGTGCTTGATGAGTGTAAGGAGGAAAGAGAGACACTAGATGAATATGTTGAGATAAATTATCTCGAATAAGAGTAAAAGATGTCAAATCTGAATGAAAGGTTATAAATGAGAATAATTCATAGAAACATGCAATTGATGCTTTATATAGTGAGTATAGCCCAAGTGAAGTTGAGGACAAATACTTCAATAATTACAATATTGTCGGTGGAAATGAGGATTTGAAAAATTCTATAGAGCCAATAAAGAAGCTTGAAAAAATGAATTTGAGTAAACCCCTTTCAAACTATCCAATACATGCAATCTACCAAAAGAGAATGAAAGTTTAATAGATATAAAAGTTAGAAATTTAATTCAATGAAGACTAGTAATAATTATAAACAAAAGTATGAAAATGGTAAGAAATTTAATTCTTCTAATGAAAATAAATTCAAAAGTCCAACCATCATTTTTGATCCAATCATTCACATTGCTTGCTTGTTAAATCTAATTATAACTACACTCCATTATACCAGAACCATCCTTAATTATATGCCAAATAGTAGATTTTGGCTTGTTTTTCCACTTCCACTTCAAACGCTTAGAAATATAATAAAAAACCCAGATATTCAACCCTACTGCTCTCAAATTGGACTGAATGCATCCATGAAGTGGTAGGAAACCATGAGTACTTTTTTTTTTCTCTCCAGTCCATTCGAACTGAGTAGCAAGGTTTTTGTCCCCTCCAAAATGGCCCCATTTTCTTCTTATTTTCACTATTGGAAGCAGGTCAGTTTTATGAAATATTTCGCCATTCCAAAAACGTATTCCATTTAGGAAAAGTATTCCAATTTCCACTATGCAATGCCATTTTTTCCAACCCCGAGAATTTGGAAACATTTAATTACATACAATTTTAAACTCGGTCAAGATTGTCATTTATTCTTCCCAAAATCTCATCAATCACTTATACTTTAATATCCTTTTCCTATGTACGCTTCAGTGTTTTTATTCTTCTCGTTCTCTATTTTAAATTAATAGAATCACTTTTTGAAAACACTGTGTAAAGGAAGATTATTTGTTCTTCTTAGATCAAGTTGAATATCTAATCAAAATTTATGTTAAATTATGATAATTTTACATTTGTCAATTTTTATCTACATTATTATGAAAAAGGAGTTTTAATTTTAATTTTAAATGTTTTTAAAAAGTGAAGTGGAATTTATAAAAATTGATCACACTTTAAATTAATCAAATAATATTACATATAAATACATGTAGTGTTGTCTCAAGATAAGTAGATTATATTGGACACACAATCACTAGGTTGAGAGAATATCTCAACCACACACCAATATAGGAAACATCTAGATTTAAACAACTCCTAAGAAATAAGAACATACTCTTTTATATAGAAAGAATCACAACTGAGACAAGTAGGAATGTTATGTTTTAAGTCGCCCCTTTAACAGCTACTTGTCGCAATCTCAATCTACAAAGTCTAGTTGCGGTCCAAGTGTTTACAAACATGATAAAAAATAATATGCCAACGTCCATATAAAGGAATAACCATCTACCGGAATGCATGAGTACCAATCACCAGTCAACTAGGATGTCTTTCGTGTACATGGTTCAGTCAACCAATATCTCCATATTCGTGTACATGGTTCATTCAACCAATACCTCCATACATGTACCTGTAATTACAAGTCCCCCTCCATCATTGTCATCATGGGTTTCTCGGATTACCCATAACCATGCTCTGGGTTTATCGGCTTACCCTAAACCATGCCCAGGGTTTTGTCAGCTGACCTTAAACCATGCCCAGGGTTTTATTGGTTAACCCTAAACCATGGCTACAAGAATCTCTGTCCACTTCACCCCCACACATGGTTTTTGGCTTACCATAAACCTACAATGCAAAGTGGTTTATGGCTTACCAAAAAACTACACTTACATAGTGGTTTTAAGATTACCACGAACTTTATGGGGGTACACATGCCTCATTAGGCTTACACTACACACTCCGACTCATGGAGTTACAAGGTATATACTTTACAAATACCACTACAAAACATCCTAGACTTGCTTACTAATAAATGTATATGAAACATAGTACATCATCATGAGTCTATTCCACAAACTCACACAGACTTTAACTTGGTTGTCTATCATCCTTTAATGGCTATTATTGCTCCTTTACCTCATCTTTTGAAATTATTCACATCTTGAGCATATTTGTATTTTTCATTGTCAATTAAGTCTTGGAATTCCATGCTTAACTTGTCATTTGTTAGAGTCGAGAATTCTAACAAAATAACTTTACCTATATTGAGTTATCTAGGCTCAATAAGGCTCAATATTTTTATTCATGATTCCAAGGAAAAAATATACTTTCATATTAACAAAACATTAAAATTCTCTATCTCTACACACAAATGACTTTAAACCACTATTTGAAAAAAAATCACACCATACTGGGAGTGTATCAACATTTCCACTAGTCCAAAACGTAGGAGAGATTGTTCCACAAGACAAACAATCGCTCCTGCTTCCTCTCTTAGATTACCATCATAAAACATGTCCCAAAAAACACATTTTCCTGTGGTGAGAAGACAGAGGCATGATTGGTTGGAACACCAGGGGAGTCCATCGCTTCACTACACAACAATTCTGGAATGTTGCTACGAAGAACTGCAAGGCCATTGAGAAAACGACTATCTAGAGTTTTACCAACACCCTTTACCTGAACATTATGTCAATGCCACTTTTCAAAACCCTGATTGTAGCTATAGATTGCTTCCTTATGTACGCTTTACACAGTCAAAGTGAGAAAAATATTTTATGTGGACTCTCCAATACACACCAAGAAATACAACTAATTTTTCTACCAGATAGCTTGCTAGATCACCAAATTACAACCTCTAATCTATTTTTTCCAAAGAATCTATCCCACAAAACCCTCCAAGGCAATGCAGATCTAATTTTTGCGCTAAAACCACAATTTAAATCTAAAAACAAGTGATCAGATGAACAATAATTCGCATTGCTTCACCTTCGATCTCTCCATCATTGGGGTTCAGTATAAATAGTGATTCCTTCACCATGAAATGACGAAAAAAAAACATATATTCGATTGAATGGTAATTACCCTTCTGACAATGTAACCTTTATTGTCCAAATGTTCAAACTCAATTTCTCAGCGCATGGTACCGTGCCCAAGAAATTCAGTTGTGTTTTTGTCGAAGGAGCTGGTGTAGTATGTCTGCGCCCATGATGGGTTCCCAACATTGCAGAGAGAAACGAGATAGAGCAATAACATGAGCGATTTTGCCATGAAAATATGGTACCAATGTCGGAATCGTTAAATTGTCTAAATGAAAAGGGAGCGAAACGACTCTCCCCACCTATGTTATGCTTAGTCATCTGTACTGGCCACCAAATCGCTCATAGAGCATTTTTAATGGCAGGAATCAGATGCCAAGTCTCCACACTGTGTTCGGCCATAAGCCACACACAATTATTCTCAAGGCTGTAAGTCACAGAAAATGCTACTTGCAGTCACCACTAACATGTCACTTCTTTATGTAATAGATGGAAAAACACACATTTCCACAGTTAATCAAAAACCACACTCAATCACTCACATGGTCACATTATTCTCCTATTTCCCTCGGCTCCTAGAAGGGCCAAGGTCCAGGCTCATATGAGCTCTGATACCAATTTAGAAAAGCTAATCACACCTTAAATTAATCAAATAATGTTACATATAAATACACGTAGTGTTGTCTCAAGATAGGTATACTATCTTGGACACACAATCACTTGGTCGAGAGAATATCTCAACCACACACCAATCTAGGAAACATCTAGATCTAAACAATTTTTAAGAAATAGGAACAAACTCCTTTACATAGAAAGAATCACAACTGAGACAAGTAGGAATTATATTTTTCAAGTGTGGACTATACAAGTAAATAATAAGAAGGTTAGTTGTGGTTAATACTTGGGATATGACCTTAGATAAAAGAGTTTTTCTATGTAAATAATGCAAACCAAATTGATATCTCATATGTTTGCCTGCAAAAACCCCTCAATATTTAAAAGGTTGTTTTATTTTTCGTAATCCTTTATCAGTGTTTTTTTTTTTTTGTTAAGGCAACCATGGTTCACGGTCACTTAGTGGCCGCTACATCCGTGGGCAGTAATCCACACAGATCCACCAAAGTGGCCTAATATATCAAGTCTAACCCCAACAACATCAAGGAGATTTGACCTCGTGACCTCCCAATAGGCAAGGTACTTATCAATGAGGGCTCGACCAATACAACTATCCTTTGAGGCAAACATTTATCATTTTCATTATTCATTGATATCAATTTTAAATCTATCGAACTTTAAAAAAATTGTGAAGGAATTAATATATTTTCTTTGACATTTTATTCTATGTTGTAAACAAATTGCAAAGAAGTTTTCGTAAATCTCCATAGTTTAGCAAGGTTGGTATTGTTACAAATATAGTTTTAAAATTAAGATTTGATGTGAGCATATGAAAGACATTTTAGGAGAGTGTTTTTCATCCTTAACCTTCTTAGTATCACAAATATGACAAATTATTTCATCCGTAGATATCTTAGAAATTGTCCAAATCTTTGTTTCGCTAAGGACCTTATGAGAATCAATTCTTATTTTAGCAATATTGGTTTTCCTCTTTAACCTAGCTATAAAAAAAATATAATTTGATCTTCTATATTTGTATTAATGGCCTCTTTACAATGTTTTAAAAATTTTATTTCCCTCTATTTATTTATCACACCACAAATTAATTGTCCTTAAATTAAGATGTGATGGTATTTACTACCGTATCAATCTTCCAAAAATTGAGATCCTTGTTTCTCCAAAAGATTAGAATCTTTATGTCACCCCCACATAATTTGTAAGTGACTTTCATTGGAATTTGAAGTAATCTTAGGAAGTCTCTTGTCTTCCGTGTTGTCTTGAAATTAAGATGTGATGGTATTTCTACCGTATCAATGTTCCAAAAGTTGAGATCCTTGTTTCTCCAAAATATTAGAATCTTTATGTCACCCCCACATAATTTGTATGTGACTTTCATTGGCATTTGAAGTGATCTTAGGAAGTCTCTTGTCTTCCGTGTTTGTTATCTTGTGCTTATACATTACGTACTTGGTAATACTCTAAATGGGGGAAAGGCTATATTATTTGAGGAGGATAAGATATGGTGTATTTATTTTAATTTTAGGTTTCATAATTTAAAAAGCTCTAAAATTTGGCACCCTATTTTCATGCAAAGTCCATGTCAA